>JAAAKM020006971.1:6952007-7028616 GCA_010016025.2 Alatinidae sp. Z8VKAUB7J3 | reverse complement strand
AGCCTTTCATGTGGAGAGCAGCCATTATGTCGTAGCCATTCTTTGCTTTCATTGGTTGAGTGCCCAATGACGTATGGGAGAAATACAAATCCTGAAGAGCTGTCCCGAGTTTATCAATCTCTTCTGTCAATAACAGAACTTTCTCAATGCACAACCTGTGACTTTGGAAGCAGGGTTCAAAAAAGCGCGCTCGTCAAATCCGTGAAAATAGTACGAAGTCAGTGAACAAACGAAGACCTAAAATAATGAAGTATGCTACCAGACGTTTATGTTTTAAAATTCATAGCTGAAAGGATCCCTGAATATAATTGTATCAATTACTGAAACAGTTGGGAGTCACCCATCCCAACTTTCGAATTGAACGAAAACAATATATCCCACGGCCCAGCGTACCAAGTCCCAGCTATCTCGACAAAAAGACTTGAACAGAAATCTTTATCAAATAATAAGTATGAAACAATTTTCAATGTGTCGCTTGGATTATTTCTATTTTTTCAATATTGTTCTGCAATATTCTCCTAACCTAAAATACGAAAAAATGTTCTTTGCCAATGCTGACAATTTGCTGCCTGGCCCCAAACCCTAGTAAAATGAAATATTTCCTGAACGACATTTTGTAGCTGGCAGTCAAATATTGGCGTTATACTCATTTGCTTAACTAATAGGTACCACTAGAATATTACCATAAGAGCAGATATAAAATCCAAAATATGTACGACCTAAATCAGAAATATTGATGATTTGTCAACTGTAGCCTTTCTTTCACTATTGGTTCTTTCCTCCCGGTAGTTGTAGTTCATTTTTGCTGGTAGTATTAGATGTCAGAAAGCATTGGTTAACCATTTATGACTGTATTCAGTTGTCCTTCCAAAAATAAACTTGATTTAAATATCTAAAAGTCTATGAATAAACTTTATTTAAATATTGATAGATCTCTATGTTTGTTCTTCAGACTCAAAACGAGGCTATTTTTCAGGCAATGAGTAGAGGTCGGAGTAAGGCTTTTCGTATAACGAATATGAAGCAATTAAATCACAACGGACTACAACAAAAACAGCCCCAATTGTACAATTTTTGAAGCAGATAATTAATTTCGTAAGAAATATGCGTTTTTTTGAAAGCCTCTCGAAGAATAGACTTGTACTGAGACTGCTTTTTGAAAGCTGTCCTTCTTATAGTCTCCTCTTGAAGAGGAGGTCACTTGACTCGATAATCTCTGTTTCAGGCAGTCCCAAAATTTGATTAGCTTTCTTCCTTTAATATATGGTTGACTTTGGGCCTAAAAGGCCACCTGTAACCCGCAGATTTCCTTCGGAACCAGTCAAATGCACGAGAAAAGAAAACGCGGTACTTGTACAACTAACAGGTGGTAGCCACTGCATGGTGTTTATGGCAATTGTATTGACATGTTAGCAGACTAAAGTAGTATCATACTCGGTGGAAAGTCTGCAAGTGAGCTGCACTTTCTGCTTATAAAGTCGGAGACCTTTACGTAACTATAAGAGGGGTACGTCGCAAGTAACTACGAACTGATTATTACTGTTACTTGTCACTGCACTGCCACGCAGTGAGTAGGAGCCCTATGGTATGTGACGTCACAGGTCATATGACCATGGGTGTATTGGGCATGGACTAGATAGAATTCTCATGCGACAGTTGTACTGTCAGAAAGCTGTCCATTTGTTAGGAATTCTGGTTGATCCAGGCTTTAACATGGCACCAAATGGCATTTATAATTACTCATGTTATCGCAGTCGGTATACCTCTTGTCGTCATTTAACCTTTTGTGTAAGCAACTTCATGCTAAAGTAAACATCTTCAATGTTATCGTGAAGAGATGCGGAGGAGGAAGTGTTAGATCATTCTTTAGCGCCTCAGTATTCTTAACGCCTGAACTCCTGCATCGACGGCAGGGAGTTATATTACTGGAAAATCTCGCAAAGACTTTTCTAAATACGTCAGAAACAAAAACTAAAAAGTAAAAAAAGTAATAAACTCAAAAAAAATTACATATCGAGAAAAAAGGAAAAATGTAGCAAAACGATCCAAATTCAGTAAAACTTCAGGAAAAAATCACGTGTTTAAAATAATAAAATGTTTTTTGCCTGGCAAAATCTAAAAATTTTCTAGAAAACAAAAACACAAAAAAGTACAAAGTGAAGCAAAGTTACCTCATAATTTTTATGATGGATACAGCTATGAAACAGATGTCAAGTGGAATCAGTCAGTCGACATCCTGGTGTCAGTTACGTTAGGCTACTACTAGGGTGTACATGGGTATCATAAAGCCATTAGTTGGCAAGTTTGGCCGAATCGCGTTTTGTAGACAAGGGGGAAATAGTCGTATTTGCTATTAAAATGGTTAGAATACGTTAGAGATAGAAAAGGAGCAAAAAGAATAAGGAGGATGCCGTCGGACCGTAGTTAGTTGTGTTTTCACTTGACGTCAGTTCTCCCGAAGTGATAGACCAAGTGCATTCACAGGCTCATCTTCTAAGTTTTAAAAGAATGAACTTTAAACACGAGATTTATCAGCTCAGCATTAAAAAGAATTGCTACCAGTAGAATTTGTGACAGACATAGGTAATCTTTTTTATTGTGCTGGCTAAGTGCATAGTTTGAATTTATGTGGTCGAAGCCGTGTCTCGAACACATTCAGTTTGTAATCTACAAATGAAAATAAACGGTACAGATACAAAAACAAATTCTAAAACCACACACTACTGGTCAGGTTATTTTGTTATAGATTTTAAGACAGACCTTTCCAAATGTTTTAAGCTCCCAATCAATGTTGTTTCTCTTTGTAGATTTCTTACAAGTTCTCCTTGATATCAGCATGACCTTAGGCAACTGCAACCAGCATTGCAGACTTACGTAAACTTTTTGTCAACAGGGAGTTCGTTTGGGCCAGCAGCTCATGCTAAGGCACCGCTGATTGGTGAGCCTCGCTTGATGAGTGCTATAGTATTGGACGGTTTTATTCGAGGAAGAAATTGCCTATACTCACATTCCTGCAGAACAAGGATCATATCAGACATTACAATTTGAGTGTGTTTCCTCAAATCCCCAGTCTTTGCACGATAACATTTGTCGGAGCTTATGTAGACGAAGCAATCGACAGAGGATTGTAGATGTTTTGCACGTTGCCTTGCGATTTATTCTTACTACTCTGTATGTTGAGCTCGAATCTCTAGTCGCACTTGACTGATTTCAGAAGTAGCTAAAGACAAGGGTTCCTTAAAAATAGACGCAGATACGAAACTCCATTCCTAATAGCAAAAGTCTAGTGCCTCGTAAAATACATACACACTTAGTTTTGCAAATATGATTTTCGGGGATGATTTATTTATGATACGTAAAGGGCCAAATGAGACAACTTTGTATCCAACGTTTCGTCTAAAAGACTTCTTCGGGTCACCTGCAGATTGGTACTTTTCGAAAATTAGTTGCAGTACCTATCTGTAGGTGACTCGAAAAAGTCTTTTAGACGAAACGTTGGCAATAAAGTTTTCTCATTTGGTCTTTCACCTGTCATAATTTGTCGGTGGGCTATTTACCTTTCATTCATGACTTGTGTAGAAACGTCTGAACGCGCAATGTAGATTATGAATAACTTCACATCGAAAAGTTTGATTTGGAACTTGTTTATCATGACCTGGTGTCTTGCTCAGATATTGCACTATAAACTGTAATGATTTACGTAACTGAGTTGGTATGAGACAATTCACGATATATTTTTACAAGATGGGTATTAATCTTTTGTCTGTTCACAAGTATGTTTGGTTGATGCAACTGAGCGATTGAGGTAAACCAAATCTATTTCCTTGGTAGCTAGTGATACCACTACTCTGTTACTGTAAACTATCTCTATTAGATACAAATTATGATTGAGTTATTAAGGTTTTACCAGCATTCATTTATTTTCCAAGATCTATGGTCCTTGGCCTTGAATCTTTGCGAAAATCCCTGAGGTAAACGGAGTGAAAAACAAGATAGCTTTGAATAAATTTGACTATCGGACAATAATTACTGAGAGGCCCACTTTGGTCAAGTTCAGATAACAAACTAGTGCCATGGGTGTCTAATGCATGCTTGTTATAAAAAAAGGCAATATTGTAAATATCACTCTAGCTGAATTGTAAGGAGAAACGAACGTCTGAAGCGACCTACATGAAACATGCGAAGCAAACTTTAGCATATTCTTACAGGTGTTTTTGTGATACAGAGAAAGACACACCCGAACTTACTTTATTGATCAATGCTTTTCGGTCGGCCTTCTCAAGGTCGCAAAGCCAACAGTCTTTATTAGCGGAAATAAAGGAGCTCTCAAGGTTGCAAGTGATACGTCACATATTCCTCGTGTCAAATGCAACGAAACACGGTGGTTTTAGACCAAAGTGCCATATGTCACGTCCGCATATATTACAATTCCGGTGGTCAGAGAGAGATGTGCAGGCTGAGGAGCGTGTTCAAATCACCTCGGGGTCACCATGTGACGTGATGGGATGATGACATATGATAAAAAGCTCAATTGTTAAAACATAGGACCACGAGAAATCAAACCCCATCCCTTGTTGTTTGCAATGGTGACGTGCTAGCCATTATACCAGACTTAATTGTAACACTCTGATTTTACCATGGCCCCCGCACCATTGAGACGAAGAAGATTTGGATGTCATTTGTTTTGACTGACGTCACTTAAGATGTCCTCGTCGGATGATGAGGACGCTGTCATGGCTCTTAAAATAAAACAAATAAACAGTTAACATTAAGAAGATAATGTAAGATAATGTGAGTGAATCATATATCTGAAAGGGAATATCGACTTCACATCGCTGTATGGTCTGAGAGCACGTTGAGCTGCATTCAGACAGGTTTCAGACGTTTTAGCGTACACTTATTTTTTTCATAAGAAACTACCTCAGCGTCCAGCCCTCGAAGTTTCTTAAAATATTGACCTTTTGAGCCCTCAAAGTTTCTTAGCAGTTTTTTATTCTCTGGTACCAAATAGAAGAGGGTGGAATACGCGGAGGGGGATAGAAAATAGTGGAGGTTCAATGCTTATTGTAATGGATGAATTAGAATTTGAAATTGCCACTTGACTCAAGTTCACTTATTAGCTTGCTCTGCCTTGATTGGCACACCCATTAAGTATGCATGGGCAAAGACAAGGCCAAATATTTCGAACAAAAGAGTACCAATTAGTCACATTGCTGTTTCATGAAATAATCCGTTATAAAACTGTCTAAACCGCTTTAAGAGCTTTTTTAGGTTTCTTAGAGCAGCCCCATTCAGCCCTCGAGTTTCTTGAATTTTGGGGAGATTGAGCCCTGGTTTCTTATAAACTGGTTTCTTACTAAAAAAATATAAGTGTATGAAAAAAGAAGAGATACACTTCGTCAATTTTCGACGTTTTAAAGCCTTTATTACTACAGCAGAATACCAACTATAACAGATTAATGAGCGCTCAAGTACCTATACTCTATCTAAAGTAGGAAGTAACTTCGTGCGTTTTCGAATTATCATCGAGAAGAGAGGATTTGAAATGTTAGTTTTTTGAAAAGAACACTAGAGAAATAGTGGTGACATGCTTTTCTATTTCTCTAGTGTTCTTTTCAAAAAATGTTTCGAATTAGGAAGCTCTCGTAAATCACTGTGTCATTGCATCATCCTGGAGTCCGTCATAGTATACTATGGCCGAGAGCTTTTGTATAGTAAGAGAGATTTGGTGAAAACACCTAAATTAGATTTAAAGCAGATTTTAACGGAATATATAAAATTATTTCATCTATTTAACCAGTAGCTGAAATTTTTAAGGCTTGAGTTAGAGAGGAATGTTTATCGAGGTACGCAGTTTCTCATTTTGGTGGTTTAGACAATCAAGCACACGCTTAACTTGCTTATAGTTCTATTACGCAATTGTCATAATACTTCATGCCTTGTTGGTAGAAATTGCTTGCGGAAGAAAAAGGGTGTGAAATATTATTTTTCGAAACTCGACCTTGAGGAAATGCGTTTTTCAGAATTTTATTTTGAAAATTTGTCTTCATGAAATGAGGAATTTATTTAGTTGAAGTTAGCTTCTACTTTAGGAAATGCGGAAACAAGTTTACGAATCATAACAAATCAAAGGTAAGAGTCCAACAAGCCTTTCAAAGATATTCCGTTCTTCCACTCCCGGAAGATATTATTTAGTGCTCACCACATCTTCGTTTTGAATTCACAACGCAGGTACTCATTCCTACGATTTCGTCATATGTAACGTCTTCTGCAGCTGACAAAGAATTGTGCAGCCAAAATAGAGTAATGCTACTGTAAAGGTTGAGACTATATTCTTTGAGGTATTGAATAGAGGTGGAGATACCTGTAATATCCATCACTTACTACTTCTTCTCCTTTAAACGTTACCATTTATTTTAGAATTGGACGATCCACTTTACGGGACGGGGTTTTCGAATTTTAACAGTGATGTGTTTTAACGTAAGAGACGAAGTAGTTCAGGTTGACCGTAGTTTTCGAATTTGTCCTAGCAGCAACAGATTTGCGTTATTACATGCAATTTCAAACACTCGTTTGTACGAATTACTATATTTTTCATATGAAAGAGGAAACTCGTTAGGTCCGTCTGCAATAAAGGAATGCACGAAAGACGGAAGGAGTCAGTCACCTTCCCATGGTTGTATAACAAAATGTGCTTTGATTAATTTTATTTTTCCTCAACATCACAAGATACTTTCATCTGTAAACAGAAAATGAAAATATGCTCTAGCAGCCAATAATTATAGGAATAATTGCGGTTAAATATGTTTCGGAATGTGTAAGTTCGTATTTTCTGTGATTGCGTTTCGTATTCACTTTATCTGGAGTTGTAAAGCCTATTTATGATCGAACATATTATATCGGTGCCCTTGGTATACAACCTGACAACTTTAATACATGTGCAAAGCCCGCATACTTTAACTACAAATATATTTGTGTGTGTGAGCTTGTTTAAGTAAATAATGTATATTTTCAAATTGGTTGAACGCATGAAAGATAAGCACTTCAAACATGAAATAATATAGTTCAATATACTGTGTTGTTTAGAAAGTATCAACAGCGATTCACAACATTCGTAAGTTAGAATGGAACCTTTATACTCTTTAGCTCTGGACAGGCACTTATCGTCCCCATGTGTTAACTTATTAGCAAACTTATTAGGTGGTCCAAGTAACTCGAATGAAAACAATTTTTATACTTTTCCCGCGTTAAGATCAAGCCCGGCCTCTGATTTTTAAATCAAGATCTGGGATCACTTCGCCACACATGAAGTAGAAAATTTAGAAGAGAAAACTGGAGACACAAAGAAATAAAAAATTGTTCAGCAAGGCTCTTTTCCCTTCATTCTTTACGAAAATGTAGCTAGAAGCTCTGTATTACAATAGATATTGGTGTCCATCAGATCTTATTGATTGACTTCCCGAGAATCCAAATACCACAAAGTAAGAAAGTGGCAAAGCTGTTGACCATTAACCTCTCTATGATCACTGGAATTGGTATCACTCGAATTAAAAATACCTTTATTGACCTCAGATCGTCTTCTGAGTAAAGTTATGAATCATCGCGGAATGCAGGAAGTATTTTATAAATTACATTTCCGTTTTCGCTTGACTTTATTCCACAGCCTCGCCAATTTCATGAAATGTTAAATAAAACGAGCTGATGAATAACGTTAAATATCAGTAGGCTTTCTCCAGACAATACACTCTCGGAGAAAATCTCCCGATCTTCTATTCATGATTTCGGCAGGTTAGGGGAAGGGGAGTTAAATAATAATTAGACACAACATGATATAAAAATTAAAAAGGTGGTGGGAAGCTCTAATATTCCTTTAACGGAAGGGGGGGGGGGTAGCTTGTGTATGTAACATTTGTAAATGGTCTTCATCTGATTTCCGTTGCTAACAAGTACAAAAGTAGAAACATTTGATCATATTAATCAAATATATTTAGCCATCTTCTTGTATTTCAAGACATTGATATTTTAAAACATCTGTCGTAAATTCCTTCGTATTTTAATTTAGGGACAAATATCAACTATGCTTTCGCATGTAGAATCATTGGGTACGAATACACTTTTCACTTCCATAATGGCGGGGGTAATCTAGACCTCAGGAAAGAACGTCATAGTGGCATCACATGATCACAGATCATGATTTTTGGGCGACGTCTTAAATAATCGACTCCTTCAGGAAATATCTCTTTGTGGCTGATTTCTCAAAACGTGTTAGGGATGTGTTCATACGGCGAGCTCTTGATGAGCTCCGCAAACGTTAAACTAATACAGATAACAGCACAAGAGCAGTCCTACTGACAGTTTCCAAATCAATGGTGTTGGTTATTATGCAACTTGCATGTTAATATTATAGCCTCGTTTTAGTTATCTCGTTTTCGTCTCTTTTGTTAACAGTTATTTCCTGTACGTAATTAGCCTTTCCTAGTGTAACATTTGTGTCTCTTGTATAACAATCCTCTTCGTGCTAAATAGATTTAGATTTTGATTGACTTTAACGGAGTTCAGACGAGTGTTGCATTCGATTCTTCTTGCGATTATGCGTCCCATTTAGATATAGCTCTTTTACAACAAATGGTAAGAAGCGGTGGTATTCCATGATATGGAGACGTTCAATTATTGAGAAGATTTTCCTCTTAAGGAGTTTTAATCTATCTGTAAGGTAGATATAAGCAAGACTTGTTTTTTATAAACACAGAAACGCAATAGTTGGAATTATAAAAGCTAAGAAATGAGAATACTCAAAATTTCGCTTAAAATGTTTTCGGATAAAACATTTTCGGGAAATAAAATGTTGCACTATTCTGACACGGGATATAAACTTTTTGCCGATAAAGTATTTAAGAGATAGTATATCTCATGCATAAAAAATGGCAAACGAACTGTCATTTCAAAGAGTTAAGTTCGTAATACCACAGTTGAAAGCGCCATGCACCACGATACATCATGATTCCAATAAACTTGTAGTTTCTTATAATAGGTAGGTACACCAAGAACGGCCTTCATCCACACTAAGCAATTGTAAGACTTTAAAACTCATATAAAGACATAAGCATAATGCAATCACCTCTGTTTATTTTCTACCCAGTCATACACTCCTTCAAATATAAATAGATATATAAATATAATAAGTGTCCATATTTCTTTAAAATAAATACATTTAGCAATTTCATGAATAGATTGTTTAAGACAACCCTAAAAATTTTGTTGACTTTATTCGAAAGTACGGGGAAGAAAAGGGCTTTGCTTAAAGACGGAAACGGGAATTTGCGATTCTGCGTATTGCATTTAAGGAATTTTAATTAGACATCCCAAGAACACATATCGTAAAATCTACAGTACAGAAGTTAAAAATGCTTTGATGCACAAAGGGATAGTATTTGGTATATTATAGCACTCATTGGACATTATTTACATAAGAAAATTGGCAACGTGCTGTTTGTGGCAAGAATGAGTACACTTGTCCTATGGTCCACGTTCCTTTAAGTAAACAATAGATTCTGTTATAATATACAACCTATAATAAACGCAATTGAAAGGGGTTTGATGAATTTACGCTACGGCTATTCAAACCATAATCTATCTGCTGGGATGATAGAGATATGGGATTTTTAAGCTAAGACTGTATTGATTGTAAAAACAGTCCAATAAATAGGGTTGGAGTGGGGCCTAATGGAAACGAAAAGAATAATAGGTCGTTTTAAGCTTCTATTCATGAGTTAAGCGTGTCTTATGTCTCTCTTCAGCATGAACAGCTGACAGGTATCTTCTTCTTGTCCCACTGCCACACTTGCGATCCATTGGGCGTTATTCCTCTGAAATGTAAAACCTGGTATGTTACAGATATTTCACGGCATCCAGGAAGAGTACTTCCAGGAGCAATGCAGGTAGTTCCGACGCCATTGCACATTGCTTTCCAAATATGACTAGGGTAACGTGCAGCCTGGAACTCCAGTACCCATGTAATTGGACAGGGTTCCCAGGAGGCGCTTCTTCTCTTCACGTGGTTTAATGGTCGGCCAATCAATGACAGGAGTGTGCGGCTCTGTTCATCCAATGTATGATTCCTTTTTGCATTGTTGACGAATTTCTGTGGATCTGAGGATGATCGTAGCATGAGAGGAACGGTCTCGTTCATCATCTTTGACAAATCTGATAAATGCGTGATGGTAACTGTATTACTTCCAGACTCGGACCCCTTTCCAAATTGAGGGATACTGTTTAAGGGAGCCGATCTTGCGGAAGTGTAGGCGACAAACATGACGACAATAGCCACACTTGCATATATCTGAAAATTAAAACAAAGAATGATATGTTAACTAACGAAATAAATACTAATTGAAGGTATCGATAACCCTGGATTGCCCACATCAATCCTTAGTTAATGTTTTCAAGAAAACGTTGCCAGCTCTTACGAGGAGGAGAGTGGGGCGTCGACCGCTTCAGCGAGTGATGAAGCACTAAAACAACAGCACAGAGAGGGTCAATTTGTGGTGGCGCAGATAGGGTTACCCTGTCTTGTATATACCTTTTCTGCAAGCTGTAACATTGATGACTTCATGACCCACTTTCGTTAATATTTCATGTATGTTTAAAATATTTAACATAGGGCCTACTGTGAAAATTTTCTATGATCATACTGAAATAAATGTCTCATTTAACCATACGAAGATTACAAGGCAAAATTGCTTTATAAACCATTTGAAACGTCTCACTTACTATCTCACTTAGACAGAGAACTTATGCAGGCTGTTGCACATATTCACGTACCTTTACTTCAAATGACATGCCTCTCTCCTAAGATTAAAGATGATTCTTACAACCCAGTATTCTATTAATCCTTGTTTTCAAAGAACAGAGACAGCTTTTCTCATTGCCAAGACCCCCTTCTTCTATATCGCATTTCATAACAAACAAGCACTTGTACAGTGCATTAACCAAATATCAACTACTTTTACTACTTTTTTTCTTATTGGAATAATGTGAATAATAATGATCAAGCTTAGAATTACCCAATATGTAAGAATATTGCTCTGCCTAAAATCGCATACTAATGGGTTTTTTAGCAGCAGCCTATTTTACGATGTATTTAGTTTCTTCTAACAGAGATAAACATTACATAGCTCACTATTTCTTTTGAAAACATTCATAATTCGAATACTATGGTCCTCTCAAACATATTAAGAAATAATTTAAGCTCAAAACGAAGATTTCCTAAAAATATCAAAGCTTGGAAGAATTAACAGTAACTTTATATAAAGAAGATTGTAAAAGAATGTCTTTACCTTGTAATCCATCGTAATTCCAAAGCTGTGAAATAAATCTTGATCTTGTTCCTTTGCGCTCTCCAAAGTTCAAATGTTTTTGTGTTGGAGCAGAACATTGTGCTCAATATATAAGTAGAAGATTTAAGACTTAACTGAGACGCGGATGAAGGGTGAGACCTCACTCTGCTATCAGGCTCTGTTTCAGCGCCAGAGTCAGAGAATCTTCGGTTCTCCATCACACTGTAACCACTTTTTGCTGCTTAGCAACGCAAAAGTAATGTACGGAAATAGTAATAAAGACAAAGGGTTCTAAGTTGTTTATTAATCTTCAGAAGACGAAAACGTCGAAATCTGAGCCCTTGGCAAACAGACAGTGGAACAAAGCGTGTCAGACTGGGAATACCCTTTTCTACTACGGTTCGGTAGGAAAAGACTTTGTCATGTGTATTGACAGACAAGGTCGCGAGGTAGTTTGCGTTTAGATCACTTTACATGAACGGAAGTAAAAGGCCGTGGGTGTGTGATCTCGCAGTTTCGTTCTTGGTTCTTTAAACGTTGGAAACTGAAGTTGTTGACATACCTTGGCTTTAGGATTATCATGTCCACAAGTCTATTCGAAACTATCTAGAGATTGTTTAAGGTTATGGAAACTTAATGTTACAAATGAATCTGCGAGATTGATGTCAATCAATTTTCTTTTAAATTGTGTTCAGTTGCGAGCTTAGAATTTTTCTGAGGGTGACTATGTTTAACGATATTCCCTAGCAGCTTACAGTCCTTTCCATCAACATACTGTAGGCCTACTGAGTGGTAAACCGCTTACCATCAGTAGCATAAGAGAAATTTTGTTTAAAACGATAGAATGTTCTTGAAATTTCTGTCAAAACAATCGAATCACTGACGAAAGTGGTTTAGGTCTACCCGTCGTACTTGACTGGATGAGTTTGTTTTCAAGCTCATCTAAAAGGTGAAGTAAAGCGAACAACCCATTCATAGCACTTGCTAACTTTCCTTTGTACGGTAAAGGTAGGCGGGTAGGGTGAGTGGGCATCACTATGGCTTTGCTTGACACATGGGTGTTTCTATCTGCTCCATATTCCCATCGTGGTCGGCGTATCTTATCTTTAAAAGTTTTGTTTTTGTGTTAAACTGTGCTAGTTTCCGCAAAAAAGAGCTTTAAACAAGGGCATCAGAATAAAACGTCTCAGTAATTTCTGAGAATAGGCCAAATATTTTCACTGCCTACGCACATATTTTTTTACATTGTAATCTTACTACATTTAGGACAGAAAATAGGAATAAGATTTTGAAAGTAGTAATGAAAGAAAGGGTACAAAGTTAAAAAGAAATAAGATTTAGAATAGGCTTCAGTAAAAGGAGAAAGAAAATATTGTGCGAGGTGACGTAAAGGATACGATAGTTATCCAGGCGTGGCCAGTCCTCAGTATTCACTTGAAGCCTTGGCGAACGGTAGTTTGTAAGAGTTCAAACTGTGGAGGAAATCATAATCTTGCATTTTCTTTGCATTGTTTTGCAGGGCAAATTGGTCCTACAAGCCAAATGCATCGATTAAATCAAGAGAGAATTTTTAACGAGCAAGGACCAGTGCGAGTGGATGTCTTTGTGATTTGCCCACAGATACATCTTTTATCCTCATATGTTACTGTTACCTCAGTAGAAGCACCAACAGTCAAAGGAGGATCTTGAAGGAGAGTAGCTATCGAAGAATGTTCTTTGGCTAAGGGATATTTTTAGCCGCCTATACGCTTCCAAACCAAAAGCTGGAACGGCCTTGGTTACGTGGTGGCAACGGCATGCCCAGCACAGTATTTGCTACCAAATGCTTATAATTTTTGTACAGGTTTGAAGTTCTCATCGGTGAAAGGATTCTCTTGACCAAGTATACTTGAAATTTGATGTAATCTATCAGAAAACTTCAACATATCTTGCCTGATACTTCCTATAGTGTAGACATTATTAAAATGGCATTAAGAAAGCAATATTTTAAGAATGGCGTTGCCGCCACGTAACGTAGGTCGCTGTGGCATAACGAGTGTTTCCGGTTTAGTCACGTATAGAAGGTGAAAATGGGTGGCAATTTCTTAATCAGAGACCCCTGATGAGCATTGGGCCCGATTCTAAAACTACCCTAAATAAACAGAAAAACCACTAAACAGGCTAACGAACTAATGTAGAAGGGGAAGCTGGGGCGTCCAATGGCAACGCCTCTTAGTTTAGTCTACTGGACAGAGAAGCAAGTCATGAGACAGGTTGAACCTCCCAGTAAGACTGTATCTCACGGATCATGGGACGAATCTGTCATAAATGAGAACAGATACCAACTCCACCAATGCTTCCCATTGAATGTACGAACGAATTGTCCCGTTTACTCTCTCCTAAAAAGGCGCGCATTGTTGCAAAAACGGAAACAAGATTATCCAGCAACGGGTAACTAAGTCAAGAATCATTAATTTAATATGTTGTGCTGACGTTTGCAATAGTGTGCGACAAGCATGCAGGGTCATGGTGTTTCTGATTCAAGAACATTAACTGTCATAATGCAAATCAATCTACAGACGCAGAGCCTTTCCAACCTTAATAATTGGAATTAGACCAAGGTGGTAAAAAACAGGTATTTTTTACGATATCGTTGAGTTTTCCGTGCTTAATGTTCCCTCTAAACCTTTTTTAATCTTAAATTTGCAGCAACAGGGCAAAACTTACTAAAGGTTGCTAAAATGGCGAAAAGTTGCGGAAAAAGCCAAAAGTTGTTGTAAAAGTCGCTGTGGTGTTTCATTAAATAATGGGGAGGCAGACGAAGAGTCCATAGAGAATGATAAACGTGCAGGGGCGGATTCTGGAAACATGTGTGTCGTAAGTGCTTCAATGTGGTATTGGGGCTTCCGCAGAAAAAATTGAAAATCAATCGAAGATCAAGAAAATTAGCGGTTGCAGATCCTCAGGATCCTCCGATTGTATTCAATCAAAGAACGGCGATATCATCACGGAGAAAGAAAAAGTCCTGGAAAGATGGACAGAGTATATCGGAGCGCTGTTCAAAGACGACACAGGACACAAACCAGTAAATAACAAAATCATCGATGCCCCACCAATCTTTGAATCAGAGGTAACATCAGCTCTGAAAAAAATGAAGAGGAACAAAGCTGCAGGACCCGACGAAATTGTTCCAAAAATGTTGACCTCTCAAGAGAATTTCGGCATAGGAAAGCTGACAAACCTTGTAAACAGAATCTACGACAGTGGAGTGATTCCCAAATATCTCAGCAAAACCATCTTTATAGCTCTGCCAAAGAAAGAAGGAGCAACAACGTGTGAATTGCAAAGAACAATCAGTTTAATGAGCCATGTGATCAAGTTAATTCTGAAAATCATCATGTACAGAGCCAGAAGGAAGATCAGGAGCGAAATTGGGAAGAATAATGCGGTTCCGAGGACGACTTTCTTAGGAAGTCTGAGGGAGCTCGTGAGGAAGAGCTGGAGAAGAGACACCAAGACGAGTGACCTCATGCACCTATCCAGGGACCGGACAAGACGGTACATCATGATCGCCAACGTCATACGACAAGGCACTTAAATAAGAAGAACACAGAGTTACTCAGATGGCAATGATACAAGTTACACTAATGCCTCTGTAGCTTCCTTGTTGGACAGATCTCCTGACTTTGATGCTGGCACGATTAATGACTCATTAACGACTATGTTTCTCATTTTTCAATCTTCATTTGGGTCAGACTACAGAATATCAAGCCAATGTCATCTAGTTCACAGGGCTTAAATACTTGTGGTAGTGAAGATGAATCATCCAACAAATCTTGAAATTAATCAAAGAGCTCCTCCACAGTTATCAAGCCATCAATCGATGATCGCCCGGAGTCCATGATGAACTTAGAACTGCCAGTACCGAGTTTAAAATAAGCAAATCATCAGAAAAGTGGCTGGGTTTGCCAAATTAGTGAATTTTCCAAGGAACCGCCCACAAGCATAACTTCTGACAAGAGGCAATACTTTATCTTTTATGATACTTCTGTGTATGATATGTAAACAAATGAAATTTAGGCAATTGAATCACTTGTCTTTGCTCAAGTAATATCTCAGCCTCTAAGCTCAAGGTTCCCAAATGGTGGGTGTGACCTCCAGTTGGGTCACATGCACACATACTGTAGATCGATAAGAGAAATTTTGGCTGCAGGGGACACGGGGAACGCCGCTCTGATTTAGTAATAACAATTCACATAAACTAATCACATAAACTTTCATTCCCTTATATCATCAAGTTATACACAATTCAGAGTAATTATTTTTGCCTCTCGTAATGCTGTGGAGGAATGGAGGGACGACGTGGGAGAGACCGACCTCAGGATAATTGGAGGAGAAATTTGAACGAATGGAGTGGCGGCAAAGGAAAAGTTGAGCTGAGCAGGCTTACAAAGGATCGGGATGTATGGAAAAATGCTGTCAACAAATGGGTGTACCCATGGCCGCATCGGCTAAGGAAAAGATGATGAATGCTATGAATGCTATATGACTCATCGATTTTTTTTTGTCCTCCATAAGCCTAAAATCTTGAAACTGCACATCCACCGGCAATATTACAGCATATTTTTCTAGTTTGGAATAGTTTTTTATGGCAGAGGAGACGGATTTTGATGAGCTTTCACATCATTTTGAAGAGCCAATATCAGACAATTGAATGGAATGGAACTGGAAGATAATTTCAATACTCATTTCCCTGATTTGAAACAGGGTTACGATTTTATGAGGAACCCGTTCTTCTACGAATCAAAATATTTTGATTAACATTAATTCCCTGCCCTCCTATTTGACGTCATCACTGTCAGACGTAGATCTGCGCTCTTGGCTAGGCCCGATATGGGATGGACACAAAAGGCTAAAACTTAAACAAATATCCAATTTATAACAACAAAGCTATGTTAAAACTTACAGTAACAACGCACAGGAGGACGTTCTTAGTAAGGGTTTTGGTATTTGGTAAGCTCAGCTGTGAAAGGAAATGAATTGAGGTGACAACATAATTCACATGTGATCGAACTTCACAGCTGCGTCTTTGTAGCTATAATTTCCCAGTGGCCAAAACGATGTTATTCCTTGTCAATTTCAATTTCCAATGATCCATTCAATTTTAACTGACATCTGCAAGAACTATTAAGAATTTTAGGTTGTCTTAAAACACAATTGGACATAGAAACAAAGTCAGGTTTATGCGACGTGCCATACCAAAAAGTATGTGATAAGAAGCATTTAGGTTCTTTCGTCACGCACAAAAAGGTTGTAACTAAACAATCTCATTATCATTAATACATACAGGAAGGCCCTGGGAAGGCTACCAAGTGGTGTGTCATGTTCCAATCCTAACTTTATTCAAATTTGTCAAATGCACATCAAATCGATTTCTTTGACAGTGGAATAGAAATACAAGGGTATCTCGAAGCCGTTCCATACGACAGTGTGTAGTCAACTCCGCAGACAGCCTCATTTCCTCCTTTCGATGTTTAGAAATTAATTTGTTAATGTCAAGACATGAGATATAATCCAAGGAAAATACTCTCTACATAGAACATAGTGGAATAAAAAGTACTGGTGCATTCATAGCATCTATATTTTGATATGCTGTAAAAGTTCTCCATCCAATTCAGGCTGGCATCCTATATTTTTACCTTCTTCGGAGGTAGTGTTTTGCTCAAAACCGAGAACTCGTCTAAATGCTAATGTTAATCGAAACAGTATTGACTGGTAAATGTCAATTTTAGATCAACAAATTTATTGCATTTCAAGAAAATTTGAGTTGAAATAGAGGGAGTAAATGATGTGCAGAAACATTTTGATTTTTTCCCACACTATTTTAGATAAATCACAAAATCTGTAGCATTCTTTTACATTTTAAATACTATGGTGACAAGTACACCGACAAACCATAGGGAGAACGCCAAGAAGGAAACTATAATTGTGACAACGTTTCGTCTTTTCTTAAAGACTTCGTCAATACCTCCAATGTACCAGGACCTGACGAAGTCTTTAAGAAAAGACGAAACGTTGTCACAATTGTAGTTTCCTTCTTAGCGTTCTCCCTATACATTCTTTTACAGTGCATCAAAGGTGTGGCTAGTTTAGGAAATATACCTCCTAGGCAGAACCAATTATAACATGTAATGCATTTTATGCACCATTAGTAACTATATTTTTACCTATTAAAAGTCGTTCGTCCAATTCCTCCAAGGCACCTACCTTAAGAAAGTTAACAAAAATGTCCTCCTAAAAACTAAGAAATCACTCTTCTTTCGAGCTGTTCTGTGAGATTTTAAGGCTTATACACAGGCTATGCATAGCTAAACACTCTGAAACTAAATGGATATATTGTGGCAGAGGATAACAAAGTTATGCTTAAAATAGAATAGATTCGGTTTTAGAATAGTTAGGTATTATTCTTTAAGACCGAGAAGGTTGGAAGATCATGGTCGCCGATGTCCGCAACAGACCCGGCATTGGATCATGATGATGATTCTTTAAGAGAATCCAGTATTCTGCAAATCGTTAATTGGTGTTTAAAATTTACATTGTTTGCGTACTGTTCAATTTTTTAGGGCTTATATTATTCCTTACGACGAACAGATTAGTTTTGTGAATGCTGGGATAAAGAATGTATTGGGTTCGATTGAAGAAAAACAGAAGTAACAAGATTCAATCATGTAGTCTCCTTTCTTTTGGTCTGTAGGCAGGGCTAGAGGGGCTATTTTCAACTTTGAAGGGGTATTATAAGTGTTGAGGAGTCTGACATTGCAACTGCATACACGTTTTTCTTTTATAAGCAACTCCATGTTCGGGGTCAGTCCTGGAGCTGCTTAGCAATTTTCCAAAATCAGGCCTGGAGTTGCTTAAGTAGTTGCTTTGGTATCACTACAGGTTGCCGTCGAGTATCGTTGTGCTGTAGATGATGAAATACCAAATGGTGGTTGGATCTTTGATATCTTTGCTTGACAGATGGTCAACAGTGCGATATTTGTTATATATCAACAGTTTGCAATCAATTCTTAATGAAAAACGTTTCTTGATTTATTTTTCAGGCGTTTTAAAAATTGCCCCTTCTGAATTTGAGGCCTCGTATTACTTAGCTTGTTGCTTAGATCCTAAAAAAAATCCATTCTTTATGATCTTCTAAACTCCGTCTTAGTTCTGACTTGATTGTCAAAGAATTTAAAGGAAACGACACTGGACTGAAAATCTTGTGAGGGATTATATCATCGCAAGAAATAATGGCTATCTATAATAAAATTAGTGTTAAAGGAGTACTCCTGTCAGTACGCTCCGACATGGGTATTTTTCGATGACAGCAAATTTTAAGTCAGAGGTGTGGGGTTTTTTCCTCTTCAGAATTAAAAATCTGTAACTAGACACGTCGGCGCACATGTCTACAATTCTAAATATGTCAATAGAAGGTATTTCAAAGTTCAGGAGCTGCGGCAGATTTCTTTTAGGATTAGCAGAAGAGATGAAAAGTTGGAACTTTCTTGGTTGTTGTAGAATTTAAGAAGTTTTAATGTTAACTAGAAGAATAAGACGCATAACATAGTGGCTTAATTTTGAATCGCAGGGAGTAAGCACTAGCCTCGAAGAAACCATCTCAGCTGGAACTCTATGTGATGGTCTGAATTCTTCCGACTCAGACAATTCTCACAGCTTATTCTGTGAAAACTGATACTTTTTAAGCTCTAGACTAACAACTGATTGATTTTTAAAATCATATAAATCAAATCCGTGACCGACGCCATTGCTGTAGTAATTTTAGCTCACCGCCTTACTTTCTTAACATAAACAATGGTAGAGAGTTCTTCTTCTATCATCACTTCTATCATTTATGCGCTCCCATTCAAGTATGGAGCGCTGTACATAAGTGATTAATAACAGATACATACAGATTCAGTTGCTTGATAGGTTCCATTCATTAGAATTTGATGATTTTGCGATGTTAAGATTTCATTTCCCATTTGCGCATGTTTATAAAAAAATTTGGTATGAAAGCGCTAGGCCCTCCATAAAACCGCCACTGGATGGACGCCTTTATTGTAACAATTTTACCTCACTGTCAAACCTCTTTAACATTCACTATGCAAAAGTCTTTCTTGTCATCATCATCATTCATGGATTGAACGCTTTGCCACAGATCAGATCAAATTGTAATCATCCTCCACGAAAAGATGCTGTAGAGTTCAAAATCTAAAGAAAAACGTTACGCGTGTCGTGTAAACGACGAAGAAGAAGTGAATGCGCCAAGTAAACAAGCTGCTTTCACTAAGTTCTATGGACAAGAACCCCTGAATATCCTTCAACCAATAACTGAGAAATGATCGCAATGTCTTGACAGAAATTCCATCTCACACTCGAATACGTCACAAAGTAGCACCTATCTGATGTCTCCCATGATTTGTAATCACGCGGTCCTTCTAAGGTAATAGAGCAGAAGAACGTATACGAAGTGTGGTGTATTTATTTGATATTTCGCACTTCATGGCACGTATGTGCATTTGGAGGAGTGCGCTAGTGAAGTGAACATCACAAAGGGTCACGTGTCGATGTATATGCAGTATCGTCAAAACAGTGAGCAAATGTTTCAGCTTCAATGACATCTACAAAAGTGTATAAGGGGAGGGCGTGGTAGTTGGGTGTGACCAAGGACAGATGCGATAGCGGCTAAGAGTGCAAGAATTGAAGCCCCTCAGAAGCTGAATGCTTCTAAGTCTGCCCAAGATGCATTCTAAGAATAACCACAGTTGTTTCATTGAAGAACTCTGATATAGGGCACATTACAAAGCAATTCATTGTGATAGATACAGTCATCTTGGGGGCTCTAAATAACAATTTTTCCAAACTCAACTCTGTATTTAAGAATAACACCAATACACAGTTTGAAACTCACCTGCAATAGGCATATCAAAGCTGTTAAGATATACATTGAACCCGGAGATATACAAACAACATTAAGAGATATTTAAAGAACAACCCTAGCAACAAGAAATACATTGAGTCATCGAGAGAAAAAAATACAACAATGATAACGACAATGATAATAATGATAAATAATAAAAATAATAATAATATGATAATATGGGAAAAAAAAGGAAAAGGTGGAAAAATACCAAGATTTGAAAAGGGAAATAAGAAGAATGTGGAAAATGAGAAGCGTACAGATAGTACCAATAGTGATAGGGGCTCTTGGGAGTGTGACAAAAGGATTAGAAAAATGGATAAAAAAGATTGACATTCAATGTAATATTTGCGGGAATGCAAAAAACTGCCTTGTTAGGAACAGCAAGAATACTTAGAAAGGTCTTGGACATGTGAAGAAAGAAGAGGACCCTCTTGTTAGCCCATGGTCATTTGTTATGGCTCGCCTAACAAGGGTATATTACGGTTTTTTGAACAACCAGAGTATAAGCTGAGACAAAAATAATAATAATGGCATAGATGCCTTCTCCAGTTAAAATCAATGTCGCTCATGGTCAGGTTTGAAGTAACCGTAAGACTTTGTCTTGAAAAATGATACTCTAGTGACAAGTCGAGGCATCCGGCTTAATTAGTGAGAAAGGTAAAAGAGACGCCCTTTCCACTTTTTAAAGAGAGAGAAAGGGCATAATATCATTTGTTCCTCCCACATTTGGACACCCGTAAACGGATTTTAAGATCGACTCTGTCATCAGTCAGCATTTGCTGCTAAATCCTGAATGCAGTGAGGGGTTTACTAATAATTGTTTTTCAGTCATTTACCAAGGTAGATCTGACTTTTCGTTTCAGGGGTTTGGAGTCCCTTTGCATCAAACATTTTTGTGACTGAGCTTTGCCGCCACAAAGATTTTGTTTATCGAATGTCTTGTTTTAATAGCGTCTTGCTCTGTTCAACGCGTGTAACCAATTACATCCTTAGCTTTCAAATATTTTGTAAATTTTGACCACTTTCTATATTTATCATTGTTTTAATTATAACGCCAGGTTCTGATGAGAGTCATGCCAAAAATATTTTCAACCTAAATAACGATGAGTCGTCTTGTTAGGGCAATCTTTGGATTTTGCATCACAAAGAATCGATTTTAATAATTTGTAAATTTGCATGCATCTTGTAAAGAACAAAGAATCCATACCAACTCTCAACCATGCCACACTATGGATTAATTTGTAAATCGATTGTAAAACATTTAGCTATTGTACCATACAGTGATTATACCATCTTCGATGGAGGATATTGTTACTCTTGCTAGATTTATTTTGTTTACTTTCATTCTTGCCAGTCAGGAGATTACGCACTGTAACGGAAGTGCTTAATCTACCTGGAACTGGGTCCATAGAATAACAAAACTGGAGTAACATGCATTAAAGTCACATGATAGACTATTTTTATTTCAGGCGGTCGATTTCAATATCTTTGAGGGTATGGAATGGCATGGTGTAACACTGGTTACCATAAGCCAGGGTAAAGTGAGATACAAGAATGGAGAGGTGTGCTTACTTTTATAACTATGTCACCAAATAAAAAGTGGAGGCTGAGATATAATCAAAGGGTTCAGTCTCTTTATTTGAATCGACCATCAGAAAAGGTTGTGCATGTTTTCACACTTTGAATAACAAATACAAGATAGCCATTGAATAGTATAATTGTGCACTTTATAATGTATACATGTTGCTGTTTCTATAAGCATAAAGATTATAAGCATTAACAGGCTCAGATTGCTGAAAAAATAAGCACACACCAAGCATATTGCCCAGCCTGTTACTTTGTAGTAACTCTGTTACTACTGATGGGGCCTATCACGTCATGGCTTCCCATCCTACGCAAGGTTGGCAACGTTGCACAACCTTAACGTCCGTTGCATAGGATTGAGGGCGTCCTTCTTTTATCTGATCTTGGCAATTATGTAATTTTATCCTCTGTACGTACATATAACTGCTCTATTTGTAAATTATTCAACACATA
Source organism: Alatinidae sp. Z8VKAUB7J3 (assembly GCA_010016025.2). Classification (NCBI taxonomy): domain Eukaryota; kingdom Metazoa; phylum Cnidaria; class Cubozoa; order Carybdeida; family Alatinidae; species Alatinidae sp. Z8VKAUB7J3. The sequence goes on along the minus strand of JAAAKM020006971.1, from coordinate 7,006,299 downwards.
CATTAATTCCCACTTCAAGCTGTTGGAGTTGTTCATGCTAGTTTCGTTATCAGGATTCAACACCTTTATTTTGGTAGGTTACACAGCATCACATCACTTAACCTATAATTGGTGATCCTTGGCATTTCAATTTCCTGGCTTCTCAATTTCTCACCGTCGGTGTAAGTACTCACTGGACACAACAGTTTCTAATCTCAACTTTCAACTCGAGTACTCGCCTTTCATGTTAGCTCTGACTCAATGTCATTGATACCTTTATCAAGCTCTTCTCATAGAACTTTATGACTTCTCACAAGCATGTTACAAAGAGACAGCGTTTAACACTTCATCAGCCACCAAATTGCTACTCATGCGTAGGATAGGTAGCTATTTTATAGGCTCTGTCGGCGGTGGCTGAGATCTTATCATATTACACCCCCACTTTTTAACACGATTGAATGTCCATGGGTCTGGCTGTCAATTTTCAGAGGCTTTAGGCTAAATCTTAGTCACTATGGTTTTCGAATTACGTAGGATCATCACATAATCTATGAAAAGGATGGACTGCTACTTTTATAGTAGATGTGTACAGATGTATGGTATAAGGTTGTGGCGGATGCAAGCAGGAATGGAAGATGGTAAGGTGGAAATATGGCGGAACAGAGGAGTTTCAACACCACAGAGGTTGAAACATAATCATCCTTAAATCTGTTTGGTGCATCATAAGAAATAACTTAACTTATCACTGTTTTGATTCAAATTTCTTGTCCACAATTGTCCTCCATCGACTACCATTAGATGACTCACGCCCAATTGTCAGAAGCGGTGTCTTGTATTTCCGTGCATATTTGACCCACCCAGCGTTTAGGGGGGTTTCTTAAAGTACTCCTTTTTACACGGCCGATATACAAAGCTGTCTTTCCCTTTTCTTAAAACATGCGGAAAGCGATTAAGTCTCCTTTTGAATGACAAAATGGCTTTGAGACAGTCTTTGTCAAATATCAGAACCTTTCTTGATTTTTTCAAGATTTGACCATCCTGGTCTCTGATACACATACAGCCATTGGGACAATCAGGGTTATACAATCTAATCTTGATGCCGTTGGGAACGTCTCTCGTTCCACACGTTTTGCCTAGGTCTTCCAAGCACCATTGTGTATGGGAGACTCATATCAAGGAAAATGCACTACCCCACCTTTTCGATAGCTTCATTATTTGTTCTAATTTGGATTTAGTTTCCTGTTGTCATGATCGTACACTTATTCACTTTTTTAGTATTCCAGGGTCCAGCTCCTCCACGTCCACGTCGTGGAAGAGAGAAGCGGAGTACTGAAGCATTGACGCATTTTATACATTGTATGCATTCTATGCAGACCATTTACGGAGCTGACCAACGGAACTCTGGTGAAGCCAAAACAGAAACCAAGTCGGGTCGGTATAAGCTCTGAAGAGCCTATTGCTAAAAGCCTCAGACGAAGCAGCTGTTCATACAGGTCCACTCTTTCTGATTGGTGCTAGCTTCAGGATGCGACTGGCCACAATCTGGCGGCTACTGGTGTGCAAGACCTCTGCGACTGTGGGAATCCTACGGCAAGACATTGTGAAACTGCTTGATCTCAGGAGATCTGGCAATCCCTGATCTAATATTGCCACAGAAAGATTAAAAAAGTCTCTCATATTCGTATGTCTTGGACTTGCAACATCTACGATCATAACATCTCTTTCCTTTTTATAACAAACACAAAATCCGCTGTCCATGTTATGACTCCTTCGTTCCACTAAATGTTGACATCTCTAAGAATTTAAAAGCTCTGGTTTTTCGAAACACCCCAGGATAATGTTCGTATCATTAGATATCTCTTTGTACTCCATCTTACGTACATAACTGTCAAAGTTATTGGAAATACATTTTCAGGAACTCAACCATTAATCCAATCAGTTGGTTTTGAAGGTGAATACATTGAGTTTATGGCACCTGGTGTCATTATTCTCACTGCAATTTTTACAAGTATCTTTGGTGGTGTAAACACCTTATGGGATAGACGTTATGGTTTTATGAACAAAGCATTAACCTCTCCAATTTCTCGTTCTGCAATTGCATTGGGAAAAATGTCTGCAATATCATTAATTGCAGCTCTTCAGGCTAGTTTGATTTTGGGAATTGCTTTGGCAATTGGTGTAACATTTCCGAATCCAATTATGATTGCACCAATTATGGCAATTGTAATTTTGTTCTCATTAGGATTTTCTGGAATCTCTGTGATGGTAGCAGCTACTGCAAAGTCCCAAGAAACCTTTTGGGGAATAATCAATTTTCTTGGAATGCCACTGTTTATGCTCAGTCCAGCTTTATTCCCATTGGAACTACTTCCTAACTGGCTTGCGACTGTCGCAAAACTAAATCCTGTAACCTATACTGTCTTGCTTGTGCGTGAGATGATGACAGGCGTGTCTGAGGGAGGAGTATCTGTTCTTCTTAGTCTTGGTATCATCTTTGTCTTTGTATTGGTGATGGTTGGGCTTGCAAGCTATGTGTTTACACGTGAAGTAAACAAACCATTTTGAGATAAAATTGACAAAAAATCAAACAAATGTTAACTCTGTTGATCTTTGAGAAATTTTGAAATCATTATCTGTTGAAAACAGTCACTACTGCTGTAGTCGCAATTACTGCAATTTTACTATCTGGTACTATAACTCCATCTTTTGCTCTAGGTGATTATGATTTTCTTGCTGAATGGGGAGAATTTGGAATTTTAACTCCTGGCCATCTTTCACACCCTCAATTTATTGCAGTTGATGCTGAAGGAAATTCATACGTCAGTGATTTGGGAAATAAACGCATTCAAAAATTCTCTAGTTCTGGTGAATTTATTCTTGAGTTTGGAGAAAGTGGAAGACTAGCAGGTCAATTCCATCATCCTTCTGGAGTTGCAGTATCTTCTGATCATGTTTATGTTGCAGATCAAAATTTACATAAAATTCAAAAATTCACTCTTGATGGGATATTTGTAGATGAATGGGGAAAATATGGTAATAATGCAGGTGAATTTAAATCCCCAAAAGGTATCGCAGCTGATTCTGATCATGTTTATGTTGTAGATGCTGACAATTACAGAATTCAGAAATTTACCACTAGTGGTGAATTTGTATTATCTTTTGGTTCTGGTGGTATGAATCATGATCAATTTCTTGTTTTGAGTGGTATTGCAGTTGATGAAGATGGAGATATCTATGTTACAGATAAAGGAAATCGTAAAGTTGAAAAATTTACTTCTGATGGGGTGTTGATTGAATCTCATTCATTACGTGCACCAAATTATGTATTTGCCCCTGAAGGTATTGCTGTTGATTCTGATGGAAAAATATTTGTTGTAAACTCTGCCAATAACAGAGTTCTATATCTTGAACTTGATGATAATTTACGTTTAGATATATTTGAGCAACTTGGACCATATGGTAATTCTTTTGTTGATGCAACCAATATTGCCTTGGGATTTTATGGTGAATTATTAGTAGTAGACTCTACTGCACATAAAGTAAAATCATTTGAAACTCCATTTTATGATGAAACAAAAGTTGTTAAAACAACTGAAATTATTGCTCCAGAAATAACTGAAGGCTATGAATCTGATGATATTGATCCTGTAATCATGGCTCCAAGTGACATAAAACTAGAGGCAACTGATCTGCTTACTCCTGTACCAATAGGTGAAGCAATTGCAGATGATTCTCAAAGTGGAATTAAGGCAATTTTGAACAATGCTCCTGAGGAATTTTCTTTGGGTGTAAGTAAAGTTACCTGGATTGCATTTGATAATGCTGGAAACACTGCTGAAGACTATCAAAACATTACAATCTTTGCATGTGGTAATGTTTACTCTGATTATAATATGATAGTTGGAACTGATGAAAATGACGTTCTTCAAGGAACCTCTGGTGATGATCTAATCTTTGGATTGGAAGGAAATGACATCATTAATGGACTAGAAGGAAATGACTGCATCTTTGGTGGAAATGGTGATGATATTATTTATGGAAATGATGGATATGATACCCTTAATGGAAATGCTGGTCATGATATTCTCAAAGGTGATTCTGGTTATGATGTGATTTATGGTGGATCAGGATCTGATGTGCTTGATGGCGGCTCTGAGGTTGACAACTGTTATGATTCTCTAGAAAATATTGTTCTAAACTGCAATGAGTAGAATTTCTATATAGAAACTATTGGATGTAATATCCCTATGTTCTACAAATAGAAAATGAAGTTTTAGCTTATAGGGCCAATCCTACTTTTGTATCCCAATGACTATCAAAAACGTACAAAACATTGCAGTGTTTAGCATTATTGCAACAATTGCATTTGCTACTTTTGCAAACTCTAATGCATTTGCTGAGGAAAGTGAAGGCTACAAAATGGTTGGAGATGTTACTCCTGTTCTGACTTTCACATTCAGAGATGGTGTTGAAGTTTACACTTTTCCTGTCTTTAACATGGGTGAAAACTTTGTAAGTGATTCTGGTGTTTCATTTTCAGTAGAGGGAACTGTAACAAAATCTCCGCTACTACATGAGGCTATGGATGAAGCATACAAGTATAGATTCTCAAATGCAGCATTTGATTATCAAATGAAATACTTTGATGTAAATGCTGATTTTATGAAAGATGGTGAACCAGTAAAATCATTAGATTACAACAATTGTAGAGTTGATAATTATAATGTTGAGACTCTTGATTCAAATGATTATGAAAGCTATTTCAAAGATATTGGATTTGCAGTTGTAGATAAAATCACTTTTGTTTGTAGTGGTGTAAATTCTATGAATGAATTTGTAATGCCAACAGACTCTTTGACTGATTATGGTGAATCTGGATTCAAATTTGCAAAGGATACACGCACTCTTGTGACCTTTGATTTTGATGATGGTGCTGAGAAAATAGAGTTTCCAGTATTCAATCTAGTTTCAGCATACCAAGAATCTTCAACTAGAACCATTGCACAATTTCAAGTACAAGGCATTTTAGATTATTATCCATTGCTTTATCGCGCAATTGAAAACTCTAGAAATATTGCCGGTACTACGTATGCTTCAAATGAAGATTTTGATGCACATGTAGAATTTGTCAGTGGTAATGATGTTCTTAGAGGATTTGATTTTAGAGAATGTGTTGTAGATTCCGCACAAATTACAACCCAATCTGACAAAGAAGAGGGATTTACAGGAAAGAGTGGATTTGCTGTTGTTGATACAATCGGATTTACATGTTCAGGATTTGATGCAATAAATCCTCACTATGATGCATTATATGGTGACAATCCAATTTGGAAAGTATCTTCACTCTCTAATGTACACATGGAATCATTGCAAAATACTGATCAAGGATTAGATGTGGTTACAACATTTACTTTTGGAGATGGAGTTGAGACTGTTGAATTTTCAATGTTTAAACAAAACGAAATTTTAACTGCTACTGAAAAAGTTAATGACGACAATGGTGACCGGGATGTTGCTGCTGAAGCTTTCACTAGAAAAACAGTGTATCCAACTATTGAATTAAGAGGTATCGTGGGTGATTATCCATTACTTTACAACCACTTGGACAAAAACCAAGAAATTCAAAGCGTAATTGGTACTCAATTAAGAGACCTAGCCGACATTGATGTACAAATTGTTTCTAATGGCGAAGTAATTCGTGGATTCAATTATAACAATTGTAGAGCAACAGACTATACAGTTGAAACAGATACTAACAAAGATGAAAGTTATGTCAAAAATAAATTTGCTTTAGAGACTGTCATTGACTTTGAATGTCAAGGATATCATCCAAACAATCCAATCTATGATGCAATGTTTGAAATAGATTCAGCAGATAATATTACATCTGCAGATCTTAGAGAAACCCAAAATTGGAATAGAGGATTCTACGTACAGTAGATCCATCTTTTTCTTTATTTTTAGTACTCACTAGAAAAATTATTCAGTTGTTTTAGTTTGGCTGCTAAATAGTTGTTATGTAATTTACACTACAACTAGCATATCCTGCAACTTCGCCAAAGTGTGCAGTCAACCAGATGTATGCATTTGCAATCGTTGATGAGTCAATCATTCCTTCATGTTTCCAACACAATACTTGAGAGAACCACTCTATCACTGTTCTGTATATTGGTAGTAATTTGTTAAATCATCTTTGTTTGTTCTATTATTGACAAGATAGCTTAATTTCAGAAATGATCGATTATTTGCGACTAATACTATATGGTAAATATGGTCAACACTTGCACAATGACAATTGGTCTGTGAACCAACCATCTCATAGACAATTGTATAATCAATACAGTTAGGAGATTGCTTTGTTGGTAACTATAGGTTATGATGAATAATTAACTTCCCTTGGAAAATTAATTTCTTATTTGTTTCTTGATTGATGCAACTAGAGACATGTTGACAATTATTAGGATTATGACTAGAATAACTGCAATAGCTATCAAGGCAATTAGAGCAGTTATGTAGAAAGATAATAATTCCATTTCTGAACTAAGTGATTGATTGTTTGTCTGTTGAACAACAACTGGTTGTTCGTATGTTTGAGATGCAGATTCTTCAGTAGTGGCAGGCTGTTCTGCAACAACAGGCTGTACGTGTGATGAAGTATCCGATTCAATCCAGGCAGGCTGGCCATTAAATTGAACTCGTTTTAGACCGTCAATTCCTATTTGCTTTACTTCAGGTGCAATTGGCACATACTCGAGACTTTCATTGTATTTTTGACCATCTGTTATCATCCAGTGAATCAAATGTATCAATGCTTGCGCAGTATCAGGATCATTAGTTACATTATTCAGATTTTCATATAGTAGTAAATACGTAAAAGTTGAGATAGGATATGAATTTTCACCAGGGGAATTAACTAGACTAATTCCATACCAACTTTCATGTGCTTCGGGAAGAGTTGGGGCAGCGCCGGCAGAAGCATCAGCAATGCTTTGTATTGATGGTAGAACAAAGTTTGTTCTATCAGCATTTTCTACTGCTGCATATGGGATATTATTTTGAAATGCATATGCTAGTTCGATATAACCAATTGAATATGGCGTAGTTTTTACAACGTTTGCAACACCTTCGTTACCTTTTCCGCCAATACCTATAGGCCATTCTACACTTTTTCCAACACCTACCTTTTCATTCCATTCTTCACTAACTTTTGCAAGATATGAGACAAAGACAAAGGTGGTACCAGCGCCGTCAGAACGATGGGCAACTACAATATCTTCATCAGGTAATGACACTTCTGGATTTAATTCCTGAATTGCAGGATCATTAAACTTTGTAATTTTTCCTAGGAATATATCAGCTATAACAACACCAGTTAGTTTGAGACCAGATTGTTTCATCTCTGGTAAATTATAGACAATAGTTACAGCACCAATTGCTTCAGGTATATGTAGCGTATTAGGTGCAGCATCACTTTCAGCAGGTTTTAGTGGAGCGTCAGATGCTGCAAAAACTACTGTCTTCGAAATATGGTTTTTCACACCACCACCGCTACCTATTGATTGATAATTTAGTTGAACGTTTGGATATAATTCACCATATTCGACTCGCCATAAATCAATTAGTGGAAATGGAAACGATGCGCCTGCTGCATCAATTTGTACATCTGCATTAGGGTTTGGTTCTACAGGAGATCCAGCAAATGCAGATGCAGGAATTAAAAGAAGTGTCATTAAGAATGATGAGGTGATTACCATCTTTGATCTAGTCATCATGATCTTTGTTAGTTGTTTTGCATATACTTGTGATCAATTGGGATTATATTGTACTATATAGACAACGTAGATCCAAGGTAATAACTCTAGAAATTACAAAAATGTGTAAGCATTGTCAAGAGATCTATTAGCAAAGAAAAGAAATTTTCACTGGGATAGTATCTTCAAAATTACAGCTACCTGTGCAGGAGCTTTTGTTTTACTAATTATCGTATTGATTTTTGGACAGTTAATGTCCGACTCTTGGTTAATCTGGGAAAAAGAAGGATTAGAATTTGTAACAGGAGATCGATGGAATCCTGTAGAAGGTAGGGAAGCTTTTGGTGCATTACCGTACATTGCTGGCACTCTAGTAACATCATTGATTGCATTATGCATTGCAGTTCCTCTAAGTATTGGAATTGCAATGTTTCTTTCAGAAATTGCGCCAACAAGAATTAGAGAACCAATTTCATTTATAGTAGAATTGTTAGCTGCAGTTCCAAGTATCATTTATGGATTATGGGGTTTGTTTACATTCAGAATAGTTTTCAAAGATTGGTTTGAAAGCCCTATGCATGATGCATTAGGTGAGCACATCTTTTTGTTCAGAGATGCTCCATTTGGACTTGATATACTGACTGCAAGTGTTGTATTGGCAATCATGATAATTCCCACAATTTCTGCAGTTTCACGTGAAATTTTGTTAGCAGTACCTGCAATTCAAAGAGAAGCAGCATACATGCTTGGTGCAACAAAATGGGAGGTATTTAGAATGTCAGTCTTACCATATGCAAAATCAGGCTTGATTGGAGCCTCAATTCTGGGATTGGGAAGAGCCGTTGGTGAAACCATGGCAGTTACAATGTTAATTGGAAACGCAGTAGGACCAAAGGCATTTCCATTAGGATTTTTCCAACAGGGCAATTCACTTGCAAGTATTATTGCAAATGAGTTTAATGAAGCATCACCAGTTTCAATGTACTTTCCAGCATTAATTGGATTAGGATTAATTCTCTTGTTTGTATCACTAGGAATCAACGTGTGTGCACATCTGATCATTCGTAGAGTGACAAATGCACATGAAGGAGGCATCAAAGGATTTTGAATAGTTCAGAGCGTAGATTAGAATTTAGAAATTATTTCCAGGATAATCTAGAAAAAAGAATGGTGAAAGATAAGATTGTCAAGATAATTGTCATAGCATGTGTTGCCATTGCAATTATCCCGCTTGGAAGTATCTTAGCTGATGTTGTAAGAATGGGAATAGAAATAATTTCATTTGAATTTCTTACTACATTGCCAGGTGCAGCAGGTTCAGGAGAAGGAGGAATTGCAAACTCCATTCAAGGCACATTCATAATGATTGGAATGACTTCGGCCATAGGAATTCCAATTGGAGTTTTATCAGGAATTTATGTTGCTGAATATGCAAATTCAAGAGTTGGTAAACTGATTAGATTTTTCAATGATGTAATGATGCAATTTCCGTCAATTGTTTTTGGAATTTTTGCATTTTTGTTTATCGTTTTAGTTTTAGGAAAATTCAATTTGTGGGCAGGAGCAATTGCACTTTCACTGATTATGTTCCCAATTATTGCAAGAACTACAGAAGAAGCACTAAAATTAATTCCAGATACATATAGAGAGGCAGGACATGCGTTAGGAATTCCTAAAGCAATTGTCATTTTGAAAATTTTACTTAGGGCAGCAAAAGGCGGAATTGTCACAGGAATTATGCTATCAGTTGCAAGAATTGCAGGAGAAACTGCTCCACTAATCATGACAATTTTAGGAAGTAAAGGATGGTTTAGAGGTACAGAAACCGCAATGGATGCGCTCCCATTAACAATTTGGAGATTGTCACTTTTACCATATGATAATGCAGTGATGTTTGGCTGGGGTGCCGCACTAGTATTAATTACAATACTCCTTGTACTAAACATGAGTGTCAGATATCTTGTTCTTTATAGGAAAGGAGGATCTGGATCACTTGGAATATTTATGCGCATAACAGGAGGTAAAAAATAATGGAAATGAATGCATTAGATGTTTTAAACGCGATGAAGAAAGGTGAAGAATCACCAACAAAAACAAATGAACCAGAAAAAAATATTCCAAACGATATGGCAAGTGATAGTAAATACAAAGTTCTGATTGAAGATTTGGCTGTTGCATACAATGGAAAAAAGGCAATCAAAAATATCAACATGAAAATTCCAGACAAGGCAGTAACTGCGTTAATTGGTCCATCAGGATGTGGAAAAACTACCCTTTTACGAACAATTAACAGAATGCATGATTTAACAAAAGGTGCAGAAGTTTCAGGTAAAATTATCATAGACGGAGAAAATGTCTACAATGCAAACATCAATCCAATATTACAAAGAAGAAAGATTGGAATGGTGTTTCAAAAACCAAATCCATTTCCAACAATGTCAATTTGGGATAATGTTGCAGCAGGACTAAAACTCAATGGCGTAAAAGACAAGAACATCCTAAACGAGATTATAGAAGATTCACTGAAGATGGCATATCTATGGGATGAGGTAAAAGATGAATTGAAGAAACCAGCAGTTGCATTATCGGGAGGACAGCAACAAAGACTCTGTATTGCAAGAGCTCTTGCCATACAGCCCGAAGTATTACTCATGGATGAGCCTGCATCCGCATTAGATCCGATTGCTACACAAAAAATTGAACAAACAATCATCGAATTGAAGAAACATTATACAATAATTATTGTAACACATAACATGCAACAAGCACTTAGAGTTTCAGATAGAACAGGCTTCATGTACTTAGGAGATTTAGTTGAATATGATAAAACTGAGAAAATTTTCAAGAATCCCGAAAAAGAATTAACTGCAAATTACGTACAAGGGAGATTCGGATAGATGAAACGACTCATTGATCCTGCAATTGAAAAACTGTCAAATACAATTTACGATATGGGTCAAGATGCAATTACATGTTTTTCTTTAGCAGTTGATTCATACTTGGAAGATAGACAAACAGCAACACAAGTTCACGATTTATCAGAGAGAATTCGAAAAAATTACTACAGTGTTGAAGATCAGATTTTTGATATTATGTTGAAATACCAACCAATCGCAGAAGACTTTAGATTTATTAGATCATCAACTGAAATTGCTTACGCATATTCAAGATTTGGAAGATATGCATACGATATGTCACTTGTTAGAGAAACATATGGGGGAGTATCAGAATGTGTCAATGAAGGATTAATCGAAACATCAACTAGAGTCAAAAAAATGATTCGTGATGCAGTAATCTCGTTTAAGGAATTAGACATTAGAAAAGCAATCAAGATAGAATCAAGAGAGAAAAAAGTTGATAAAATTTATCGAGAGAGAATCCCTCAATTAGTTAATGAAAAGAACACAAAATGTGCATTGATGGAGACCTTGATTTTAAGATATTTGGAAAGAATTGCAGACCACGCTATTTTCATGAGTAATGCAGTCAACTATATCGTTACTGGAAAACACAGACCAAGTGAAGATAGTATAGCCTCACACACAAAGCATGACTAGGCGTAATTGGTTTTTATTCAAGCAGAAATTGGCTGAAATATTCAATGGAAATACTAGAACTAATTCAAGCTAATCTTCTTACTCCAATAATTCTTTTTTTCTTGTTTGGAATTATTGCAGCTCGAATAAAGTCTGACTTGAAGATACCTGCAGCAATTTCAGAATTCTTGCCAATCTATCTTCTAGCTGCAATTGGCTTGCATGGTGGAATTGAGATGCGAAACACTGGATTTGAAAATATGTTGATTCCAATGTTTGTTGCAATTGGATTATCATTACTATTTACATTAAATCACTATCAAATTCTTAGACGATTAGGAAAATTCAATCTCTTTGATTCTTATGCACTTGCATCAACTTATGGTGCAGTAGGAGCTGTTCATTTTTCAGTAGGTTTGTCCTTTTTGAAAAATCAGGGTGTGTCTTCTGAAGGATATATTGCAGCAATACTTGCAGTACTAGAACCACTTGCATTCATTTTGGCAATATTCATGACAAATATGGCAGTCGCAAAACAGATCAAAGCAGAAAATCATTGCTCCCTCTTGGTAGGCATTGTCACTTTGCTGACAACAACCAGGCGTGTGTGAACAAGTGAGCAAAACGAGAGGGTAGTAACAGTACAATTTGAAACAAAAATAGAAAGAATTTGACAAAAGTTATTCCTTAAGGTAGTAAACTTTAGACAAACTAAACTAGTTTAAGTTCTGTTGTCGTAATTTGATTTACGACAGTTTATAGAGTACTAAAGTAATGACATCACAAAATGATTTTTTCCGAGCAATGGCAAATTATAATTATATCACGGTGTTAACTCAGCCACCAAATCTCCCTATACGAAATATCGCGTTCGAACGTCGCATCAACTGTGCGAAATGGCTGTTTGAATTTGCAAAAGTCCTAAAGGAAACATTGTTAATTTTGCTCAGTTTATAAACTCATAAACCTGGTTCAAATAAAAAGGCTTTGATAGCCATAATTTAAAGTTTGAAATGGAGTGTCGTGTCGAGCCGCTTCTCGGTCATTTGGCTAGGATCATGTATTGTATCTGTTCTCATTGATGACACGTTGATGGCAGGTCTTTCCATGGTCCGTTAGAGGCGGTCCTACTGGGCAGTTGAGCCTGCTTCATGGCTTGCTTCTCTGCCCGGTAGCTTAAGTTGAGGGGCGTCGCCCTTGGACGCGTCAGCTGCCGACTGCTGACGCGTCCGCCTTTATGTATTAGTTAGCCTGTTTGGTGGTTTTTCTGTTTATTTAGGGTAGTTTTAATGTCGGGCCCACTACTCATCAGGGGTCTTTTATTGAGAGACTGTTGTGTCGTTTCATTAAGATGTCGATTTTGGACAGTTTATCTATATCAACCAGAAGAATGCAACGAGTGCAAATATCATAAACTTCTGATATTTATGAAATTGTGACGTCACACTTTGGGACTCTACTCTGTACGGTATCTCCTGAAACCAAACATTGATAATGATATCTCATTAATAACTTAGTGATATATGATATCCATCTTGAATATGCTCCTACTGTCTAAATATGAAACCTCTCTGCTACTGTCAAATCTCAACAACAAAGGGGGTTTTCGAAGTCGATATTTTAGTTAAAAATTTAGTAGGCCTATGTTTGGGCACGTCTGTTAAACTGATTCGTTAAGATCAAATTTACTCTTCCCAGAAGCTGCCCAAACGTTTTTTTGTACTTTTAGCGATCCGTGATAGAGCCAAGTTACTCAGTACAATCGTTTCAAGACAGCTGTTGTCGTAAAGGAAGATCTTGGCAAAGGTATTTAACATATGGCGAAACGTAACGAAGATATGTTGAGGGTACCAGAAAAAGCGAACTCTTTTCATCATGAGGCTCTTGGGGCCGTAATTATCAAAGAAAAAAGGCGGTTCTGTGTCAAGATTTTCTCTCGGTCTTTTGGCGAGGAATGGATGTAGTATCTGTTCCCATTGGTGACAAATTATTTTCATGATCCGTGAGAGGCAATCCTACTGAGCAGTTTAGGCTGGCTTATGTTTTTCTTCTCTGTACGGCTGCCTAAATTGAGGGGTGTTGCCCTTGGATGCCCCAGCTGCCCTTTATTTACTTGTTAACCTGTTTAGTGGTTTTTCTGTTCATTTAGGGTAGTTTCATTGTCGGGCCCACTGCTGTTCAGGCGTCTTTGATTGAGAGACTGTTGTGTTCAGAGAATAGATTTGTTCACAACTTAAGCGGTTTTCCAAAAAAAAGGAGTGAAAAAAACCATATCACAGATATGTGTCGTATTTTTAACGAAGTTATCATTATCATTCCTTCTAGTTGTAAACAATTGTCATTTTTCGGTCGCTATCGTTTGCATTCGCCTTGTTAGCGTTTGGCGCCGAATCTGTCCGTAACTTATTTGGTACGGAATAGGTTGTCACTAACAAATGCGATCTGATCTAGCAAGAGAAAATGTAAGAATTCTGTATTGTGCTAAAGTCCCATCAGATCTCCTCAAGAAATCGAGTGTGGCATCCAGACAATGAACAATTATTTATGAATATAGACATAAAAATAGCAGAGGCGCTAAATCTTTTTCTTATCAATGGTGTGATAGTCCAACTATAAAATACAGCGATACTCATGAATTCGATAAACTAGTTTTGGCCCGAATTATGTTTGTACAGTTTTACAGTTTTGTACAAAGGTATTTTACTGTTCGGAACATATTTGGACTTCAGGAGAAACGGTAACAAATCCAAGCAAGAATTGGTATGAACAACCTTAGCGAGTACAAATATTTACATCAGGTGGTGGTGGTTTTCGACCGAGGCTATGGAAAAGCCACCTGCGTTTTGATGTTTCAGAATCAATGGTACAATCATAAGGACTCAAGTGATTTTGATAAACAAGGGGCTTAGTGAAAATGACCCCTGATTCTTTATCAAAAATGATTTTAATCAATACAAAATTTAATGCATAATTCTAACCTTAAGGCCGAAAATATGGCTTTTCTTAAATAGTGAGTCTTATTTTTACGCTATACTTCGATTGGAAAATTCCGGTTTTATTTTTGGGATAGCATAGGAAACTATCTGAAGCTAAAATAATCTCTAGGTAATGAGACCCTAGACATTATCTAGTTACACCACTCTTCGTTTCGTACAAAACAACTGAACTGAAGTAACCAACTCTTGCTAACTTTCAAGTGCCAGCTGAAAGCCCTGCAGACAAACGGGCCCCAACATTAGAATCGGGACATCAAGAGAGTATACCGATTCAAGAGTGGCCTTTATCACACTTTATCATTTTTTTGATAAAGTTAATTATGCCCTGCAGAGCATAATACTAGCTTGGAAAATTAGCTGATACATTCTACGACTTGCAGTTGCAAAGAAGCTGATTTACCTAATGGAAAAACAACTTCAATCAAAGAGAATTTGAGTCAACAAAGAATTGATTAACAAGCAAACTTTAATGTAATCCATGATCGACGTTTCACAATCTTTATTGGCAATTTGGAAGAAGCAAACGCTTAAGGACTTTGTCATTGTGATTGCGCAGTGCGTCAACAGAAACCCAATTGATGCAAGATAACGTATACTGTAGCTACACTCCAGGAAGAGTATCCCGCTAGACATACTCTCCGGGAAAGGGGCTCTTTCAGAGTCACTCCCTAGGACAGGCGCCCTCCTAAAATCACTTTCTAGACAAGAACGGCGTTTGTGTTTACACATCCATTGATATCATAAAAGAAAAACAGTACTGGAGACGTAAAACCGGAATAAATAACTACTTGACTGGCAAAATGAGTGCACGGAGGAAACAACATTATTGCGAAAACTAACTGCAATATCAGAAAAGTAATTATATGATGCCATCATTGTAAACATAATTTCTCGTCTGACGGTCGGAGGCGGACGTATCTTGATAGGTATTTGTAGAGGTAAGTGTATGGATGGTCTCATTTGTACAAGGCAATAATCTGCAAATTACCAGGTGTCCGTTAACAGTAACAAAGCAACTCTCGAAAGGAAATTTACAGGAAACGTTCTCTTGTTTAAAACAATCTGGTGGGAAAAAGCATTTCCAGATACACGCATCCTAAAATACCATTTCCATTTACCATTCATCAATTAATGCCAGCTGCTTACCACAAGCACTACAACCACACCAGAAGTGTATGCGTTTGGAATAAACGGCGACGTAGCATTGTGGTCTGTTGTGAGGATGTCAGTCTATCGCTAAGGAGGTCCTAAACCTTGCCAAGAAATGGCCTTTAAGAATATTTGCCTCCCACTAGTACTAGAAATCTCGTATACTGTGGTTATTGCTCAACTGATACTTTGCTTTCGTGTGTACAATCGTCAAATAGAAAGTCCAATCCCTAAATAAGATACGCTATCTTTCTCCAACTGTATGCCGATATCTCGTAACCAAGTATTGTTACATTTATATACGTACATAATATAAATATATTACATATTTACATACTATATAGGCTATATGTGGTTTATTATAGGACAATATAGTCATTTTATATTAATAGCGCTGATTATGTTCACAATGAAATAGCCTAAGCCATTGTAGTATTTTACTGAATAAAATAGGGAAATATTCCACAGACAAATTATACTAGACTAAACGCCGAATGAAGAAAATTTATTGACAATGTTTTGTCTCCTGAAAGACTTCTTCAGGTTAACCACAGATTGTTACTGAAAAAATAATTGTTTTTACATGACCAGCTTGAAAATATTGAAATCGTGCAAGCAAAAATTTAGGATTATTACTTGACAAGCGTTGTGAAAAATGTCCATTTATTTAGGGTGTCAGTCACACGTATATGTAGACACGCACTCTGCCTGTTCCGTCTCCGTGCAATAAGAAAATACTTATGCCTCACAAAAACAAAGAACCGTCACTATTATCAATTACATTCAAGACTGCACTTTCACTTCATTTTTCTCAATAGGTTTTCTTGACCTACTAACTCACGATAGCATTTCTTAACATAAATTGGTATAATACCAGCTTCAGTGCATTTTAAAAACTGTCGAGCCTTCTGCGTGACGTAGAGCTATTAAATATCTCTCTGACAAATCGTCCGTGTTATTTCTGTGTAACTCAATTTGCATATATGATATAATTTGAATTAAAAATATCATCGTCTATATTATGTAAAGAATATAATGATGTCGATACATGTGACTCTGTATCTGATTTCCTAGGATGAACTACGTCAAATTAGTAATCATCTTGAGACCATTCACAGTAACAAGGGTTTAATCAAAGGAAAGAAAAATACTATAATATGGACAGAATTGAGTGCAGTTTACTACAAGAATTATTGCGCAAAATAAGTCTAAAGCGAACCCGAAGTTTGTACTAAATTTGTACACGATGCATGCAAAGCCTAAGATTTAAGAAAGCGAAGAAAGAATGTTGTGAATTTAGATCAGCAATTAACCGAAATAATTTGCTACATTTTGCAATGGTCCTTCAACAATGTTTTCACCTTGCGATAGCATGGTTGTGCGTTATAGTTTTGTTTTAATGCCACGCAGAAACTAAATACGCTTGTATTATTACTTGTGAAGAAAAAATCTATTGATGACTTTTCGATTCCTGTTTATTAATACTTTTTGATTCTTATACTTAATATAGATATCTTGCCAAAAGGCACAAAATTTGCTTGCCCATAAATCATTGTTCGGTCACTTAGTTTCAAAATTTATGCGTGGCCCCTTTGAAAATACCCAGGTGAGTACCCATTAAGGGCGTTTATTCTTAGTTTTTACCTAGTTTTCCTAGATTTGTATAAAGGGACTGATACAGTTAGTTGTGGAAAAGATTGAATAATCTCCAATTTTACCATTTCCTCCTCGGCCTTTTGACCTGATTTCAAAAAAAATTGCTGTAAAAATACTGTATGTAGCTCCTTTCATTTCATTCTTGACAGATGCCACCATGATTATGCAGCTGACCTAAAGCAACAAAATGGCGTATTTCAGACTTAGTTTCCTTTCCATTACCTCTCACTATCTTAAGGTTACTTTTAACCAACACAACTCATTTTATGTCTAAATCTTTGTCTGCATGCATGTTTCCTTAAAAAAGCATTTCATTTGAAGCGTAAATCACTTTGCATACAAACATACGAGATTTGAAATTAAACCAACAGATATACTAGGAATGTCTGTCCAAAAGTAACCGATAAGAGCGTACAAGATTTATTGGGAGTTATTTGACCCGCGGCTTTTTTGTAGTGGATCTGGAACCTGTAAATCAAGGGCGACCAAATGTTAGATGCACTCCCCCCAAATCTATAAATTTATTTCATGTAAATGAATCAATAAATGATCTATGATCTAAGTTTTACTACAGGCCAGTGTAAAATGATACTATTATATGAGTTAAGATCTGGTCTTGTTTGACATCGCGCCGCTCATCTTTTAGTAAACAGTTCTGTTGACCCTATTTGGTGTAAAGGATAGGTTTTTTGTTCAAAGTCTAATAACTTTCATGTACTAATGAGTTTTGACTCAAATTTGGTGACTTTTTATAAATTATATCATAGCTTTCAAAAGTGGTAAAAAATTTTGAAATTTTTTTCAAATGTTTGAAAAATTTTTTAAATTTTTGAAAAATGTGTTAATTAAATTTCTGAATTTTATGACTTTTAAGTTAAAGTTTTGAATTTAACAAGTACCGTACAACTACTTGTGATAAAGTACGTTCTTCAGGATCTCTACAAAACTTACTGGCAATATTCTATTAGCCAATTACGTACAATCACGTCCTCAGTATTTAAATGTAAGTAAATACAATAATTATTTCAAGTTTTTTCGACTCCTAAATCAAACCTCGTAAATAAAGCTGCTAAAGAAATTGCAGTAATTCATGTCAATACCTTGCAGGTAGAACTTTTAATATTGACATGAAATATTTGCAAATATAGGCTATCAAAAATAGATTTTCTCACTTTTCCAACAGTAGCCTCGATAATAATGTAATTGTGTCATGTGGCCAACTTTTTAGAGAAAAGACCAGTCAATGTTTTAGTAAAGTTTTGCAGGTGTAGCTTTATTGGTTTCTGAGATATTGTGGGGAGGGAGGGAGGAAGCACAAAGCCCCCAAACTTTTAAAGGAAAAAGCGTATACAAAATAGGGTTCTAAGACATCAAGGTGACATCAAGAAAACTGTGCAAACTATACCAGCAGTGCCACACTTCATGTAACTTAAGGAAGAGGCAACCGGGAGCGGATTAGGCAATTAAATTGTAGGGGAAGGAAGAGACCTCAAATGGAAAACAATTTTAACACTCGACTCGGATTGTGTGAATTTTCCTAAGAAACACTTCATCAGTTGTCCACATTCACATATTGTCATTAAGGAGTTTGGAAACAAACCAAACTACATCTATCCTTCGTCAGAATGACAAAGCGAAAATTTACGAGGAATTCCTTGGTTAGGCGTGACCTGGGTAGCCCCCAGGACTTGCTAATGAAGGGGATATACGACTACTTTACCCAACCTGTTTGCCATCTCCAGCTCGTATAAGGGAATGACTTCCTGAGATAATTGATTTGCGGGGTTGCAAGGACGCAGACTTTAGGCAGAAGAGATCTGTCGTAGGCACTTGAAACATCAGCTGTACCCGACCTAAATGCACATCTTGACAATGATGACGAAGACGTACTTAAATCAAACGCATATTAACATGTCTTTAAGGAATTGCCATGCAACGTATCTCAACTTCCGAAATAATTTATATATTTGTTATATATAGTTTTAAACGGGTAAGGACCGGTATAGGGTTATAGGGCCATTTGGAACGAACCCACCAAGATCAGGAACGGTAGGTGGATGTGTATGTGGAATTATGATAACATATATGAAGTAATTCTTGTGACAAGGTTTGATAGAGGGGGCGGGAATTTCCAAATTTTGATCCTCGTATTATTTAAAACTGCCCCAATTGAAATGAAATGCCTAAACTTTGCAATCATTTTCGTAAATAACAGCAATCATAATGGAACTTTCCCTAGGTATATACAGTTTCCTTTATAGCGCTCTTAATTGTCATTTATGTGACCTATAGATTGGTAGGAAGTTATAAGGAGCTGCCACGATGTACTCTCCTCGAGTAAAAAGCTGTGAGCACCCACTGTTTCCCTAAATACTGGAGACTTCATGTCTCTGAGGTATAAGAGAAACTTTGCTTTCTACCCAACCAAAAATCGTCTTCTGCAGTGTTTTACTCAAATGATTACACGAGAACACCCTCGATAGCACATATCGCCCATAATTAGAAGTTTAATTGGCACTAGATCCAAGTTTAATGAAACACCCCAGCGTTTCTGTCGATGAAAACCCAGTAAAATGTAATCCTTGCACATGGCGTAGCGGTAACAGACGTAAGCCACAAAGATGGCCGACAGTGAGTTCCCCAGCTTACACGTATCATTCTAGCACCTGTGAAAATGCATGCCAACTTGATAATTATCTAAAAAGCTATCGTAAATGACGGATATTTAGCGGAAAACACCGCCTCCTTGCACTAACTTTGCCCTCGTGAGCAGTTCTTCGTCTTGGCTCGTTATCCCCCAAAGCCAAGCATGCTATTCATGCATAGTACACGTCATCTTTGACAATTAAAAATAAACCCTTGCTAATAAATGAATTATAATTAAATAAACTACCCGTATCTTTTCGTAGAGTAGGGATAAAGAACTCTTAATAACTCTTAGGAGAAATTAAGTTATGTTCATGTCGGTGTCTTTTCATCGGGCTTTTAATGTCATACATATTCAGGAAAGACTTAAGTAAACGACGCAACACAAAGCATGCGCAATGCACAGAAGAAATTTGGAATAATGCAGACTTTGTAGGAGCTATCCATCAAAGAAGGCGACGTCGTATCCCAGGCCATAATGACTTAAATCTCGTGCCTCGACTGAGATTCGTACATAAATCTAGAACACTAATTAATTGCATGGCACGCTTAGAACAATAAATGATTGCCTGACACCCATCAATAAATAGCGGCGGGCGTTCATCACATAATTACAGCTCAAAGATTACAATCATAAGTGGCGAGATCTCAATCTGAAGTGGCGAAAAACTGCCCATGAGGCTCAAAATAATGGGGACCAAAACGGACTTCCTGCTATAGTCGAGAAACCACTAATGAGCACAGCATAGAATACAGGCCTTAAAAGAACTCTTTAATACTATCGGTATCCTTTCTTGAAATTAAATATTTCTGAAGACTTTTAACTGTTTCACTGTTTGTCCTATTTCACCTCCCTCTGGCACATGTTTCACTTACTCAAATACCTAAGAAATGTAACTTATTTTCTTTAATTTTGTAACCGTGCTTCCGTCAGCAAAGTTTCGCCGTTTATTGATTCTCAAATTGGACTTGAAAGTATTCAAATTTTATTCAGTCGTTGAAATCTTTGCGTGATTCATTTAGTTTCAAATAAGCAGATATTTTTATTTCATGCAAAGGTCTTTTTTATCTTTCTCTGCACGATTTTAGTAATAAGCAGCACCCTTTATGAGCAAACAAACTTAAAATTAGAGAATTTTTTTAGAAACTCCAGAAATCCAGAATTGCGCACTTTTTAAAATATTGATATAATATACTTAATACAAAGTAAAATGTACATGTCTACTCGAGGTTGACCCTGACATACGTCAATCCACTCAACAAAGAAAGATATACCAAGATCACTTATTGTTACTAAGCTTCCTATTTGTGTGTTCAAACCCTATCTACACACTTAAGCAAAGAAGAAGTAATCAGTGAAGCAGATTTATAGGGCACACGGTTTCCATTACAAAAATTTAGCAACTTGAGATCTTATCTTAATATGGATAAAGATCGTGTAATTTTGTTGTATATATAGCTCCTCGTTACAAATGTTCCGTTGTTTATGGATTTCCCGACAGAATTTAGGAGCCGTTTAAAAATTCTGGGTCTTTTTATGTATCTTGCTCGTTATCTCAATTGCTCCAGACGTGTGCATCTGTGCTTATAAATGGCAAATTCAAAGGGTTATCACGTAACTATCCTCGATTATTTAACCTGTAACACTTCATTGACAAAGTCTACTCTGTTTCCAGGTGTCTGTGAGTCGCTTAAGAAATCGTGTAAAATATTATAGGACTATTTTGAAATAATCTCGTTTTTCACTCCATCATCCTTGAAAGGGTAAACTTTGTTAAACTGTAACGTAACCTCTTAAAATACAACCTTTCTTATAATATCAGATCCCTTAACATCCCTCCCGGTAACACACTTTGTGAAATTTATTGAAATTGCACCAGAGTCCAGGGTGGAAGAAAACTGAAAGCTTCAAGGGAGCGCGGAAAATAACGGCAAAATTTCCTGTGAGGTAATGGATCTGTATTGTTGCATAATTAAGTGTATTGTACCTAAAATGAGATAAGAATTTAGGGAGTTTTTGCTGTCTAGGCTTTAATAGATCTAGGGAAGTGTACAAACACAAAACATGTTCACTGTCATCGTCAGTCTGTTATTCCTTGGCCCTTCTGTTATCCAGTTACAGCGGACACCTGGTAATAGCGGATACTATTTTCAGGAACTGCAGGTGTCCGCTATAGACAGGTTCGACTGTATATCAAAGAAATTTGCAAGCAAGCATGATTCAGCAATGGCTCAGTATCTGCTTCTGAAGCTCCAGTGTTGCGAATGTTTTAGAACTGACAGATTCACCATTCTACATTAAGCTCGTTCCGGCTTCCACTTAAGTTTTAGAGGATTGAGAAATTAGGGGACTTTGGGCCAAACTTTGCCGCCAAGAAGACTTTGTTTGGGACATTGTATTGTT
Source organism: Alatinidae sp. Z8VKAUB7J3 (assembly GCA_010016025.2). Classification (NCBI taxonomy): domain Eukaryota; kingdom Metazoa; phylum Cnidaria; class Cubozoa; order Carybdeida; family Alatinidae; species Alatinidae sp. Z8VKAUB7J3. The sequence continues at coordinate 6,984,182 of JAAAKM020006971.1, read as the reverse complement.
TAAGTGATGTCTTTGTCCACGTCCGTATCTTGTGAGTGATATCCATATATGTTAATTTGCAAAGTTCTGATCCTTTTCTTTGCTTCTAATTGTAATCTATGACGTTAGGTTCTAACATCGTACGAAAAATACTTTTCAGTCTACAACATGGATCATTTACTCCCAGGTATATTTTGATTCTGTACCACGAAAAATTTTTGTGTTTCTGTTGGATTTTTTAAGAAATGAAACTGATCTTGAATCAACTATCGGATAAAGCAACTCTTATTAAAGGAATTAATGAGTAAATCAAAAGTTTTGTTAACTAAACTGCCTCAAGAAAGAACATTTTCTCAATATTATAAATTAATCCATAGTTTTGCCTTTCACCTTTCACCATATACAAAGAACAACTGTTACGGAGTCGCCTCACGAGGAGAATGGTTTGCGACAGATGTGACGAAACAGAAACGAGAAAAGAGAAGTAGATGTAACAGAACTGAAATCTTAAAAATAAAATATTTCTAAAAAAAACAATTTATAAAATGTATTAAAGTGGAAAAGATCATAACGTTTGTTCATACCAAAGAGACTGCTTTCTGGAATTAGTTTCGAATTCAGACGTACGTCGTCGTCTGCTTATTTGCTTGATGGACTATATTCTTGCAAGGCGATGGCGAGAGAGAACAACATAACTCCCTTGACTTTTGAGTTTAATTGTCAAATGTAAGTTCTCTGTCCTATGCAAGATTCTTTTGAGTTTGTAAGAGTGTACAAGTGTGTGTTTTTCGAAGATCAACAGAGCCTTTTATGAATGTAGAATTTCTTGGTAATGCGACATTCACCCCTCTGACATATACGCCCGGCCAATTACCCCCGGGCAATCACCCCCTGCGACATCAATCCCCCGCAATATTCACCCCCTGCGACATCAATCCCCCGCAATATTCACCCCCTGCGACATTAACCCCCTACGATATTCACAAAACTTCCCATATGATGTTAATGTTGCAGAAGGTGAATATCGCGGAGGGTTAATGTCGCAGGGGGTGATTGTCCGGGGGTGATTGTCCGGGGGGTATATGTCCGGGGGTGAATGTCGTAGAATCAGAGTTCTTTGAAAGACGAATGATCTATTTCCCAAGACAAATACCGTCATGTACGACATTCGGGTATTTGGATGTATTAATTGTTCACACATCGGACGAATTTCGGACAATTTACGTCAGGGAAGTTAATTTTGTCCTGGACCTCAGGTTTAGACCTGTCACAAAACATTTATGACCGTCCCGTGTGTAATGCACAGAAATTACTATCACACAAACACCACTTTGAAGGCGTGAAATGTTGTAATAACATGAAAATATTTTAAATTTATCAAGGATGCCTTACAATGTTACTGTCTACTCCATATATTACTAACCAGCTTCCAAAATTTTTTATAAATATGTAGCGTGTAGTATTTGATCATAAATAAATGGTACTTTCGTTATGTGCAATATATTCCTTGCACATCAGAGTTGGTTGCCGTTAACTATGACACCTCCCGAGCCTCATCTTCGTCTGTCTCCATTCATACTACGTGTAGTGTCTTATAAGCTTAGCTACCATTTGTGTCTCCTCCGTCGAAGCCACTTGATCGACTTACAGTCCATGTTGACCTATGCTTAAAAAAACTCTTTGTTGAATTAACAAGTCCTTATACTAGCAGAATTCATGACAAGACATTCTCCTAAGACTGTGTTCTCATTCTCAGATTGATAAATTGTTAAAAGTATGTACCACTAGGGTACAGCACAGTGGTTAGGTTACTCCTTTATCGACAAACTCCATTTTCAGTGTTAACTTTCTATTAAGCGATTACATCACTAAATCAACTGCTTACAAGAAGAACTGCTCCGTTCAGGGTCTACACGTCAACTGACGTGGCAATAGCCAAAACTACGTAACTAGATGAGTAACCCGGATGTGGGCGTTTACAATGTGTCAATGATGATCGACCTCGTTATCAGAATGAGTGATTGGCGTATAAACGATCCAACATAAATATTCATCACTATTTTAAAGAGAGAGCTAGCTTGTTGTGCTCTCTTCATCTTTAGTGATAGGGAAATACGTTATCAGGCAGTTCAGTGAAATTAATGACGATGTAGGAACTCACATGGAATTTTCCATTTAACTGTGTCCGAGTCCTTAAAGCAAAGTTTCCACAGACCAAATAGCGAACCTCATCGCCGCAATTGATCAAAATCACAGGTTTGTTATCTTTCAGCCCGAAGATACAAAAAGCTACACAAGATAAATTCTATGTTTTTCAGGTGACGGAGTACATTCTTGCCGGCCAGCTCTCAATGATTGCTTGGCGACGGTCTATGCAAGAAAAATACAAAGAAACTAATTGCACACTAGACTAACAAACTAAACATAAACAAATTTAGAATAAACTGAAAAGTACCACTCACTTTGCTGATATTTGGTTTAGAGCTCAGACGACCAACCGGCTGTAATCAGTACTCTTAAGCAGACTAATGGCTAATGGCCCAGCTCTCACTTTTAAGTTATGTCCCATAATGCATTTTGAGTCTACAGACTAATAGTAAAAAAAGAGGTAAAGAGGACGCCCTTTAATAAACTCTGGCATGTGCAAAGCTTTTCTTGTGTAATAACTTGCTTGGAGCAAGAATCGATATTTAACTCTGCCTGTTCTGGTATGTATAACGCAGTGAAAGTTGTAGGAAGTGTATTGAATTAAAAGTAGTATTTTACAAGTATTTCCAACGGACTTAGAATCATTGTTACTATTATGAAAATAGCTTTCTATGATTGTTTGCTTCAACTGCTGTCCTCACAAACCTTGATAGTTCTTGTTAAACATTTCAAAAGTGCCCTAATGGTCGTCAACGTCGGAGCCTTACACTATGTGCAGCACTTTTTAGGCACTTTTTAAAAGTGCTTGTCGTTCGCACGGACAATATTTGAGCTATCTCCTTTCATTCTGTGTATACTGACTTACAATTTTAGCTACCGATTATAGCACCTTCTCTCTTGAAGCCAACTGATCGTTTCTTACTGCCCAAATCGACCCATGCAACAAAATGTTTATGATCTCAGTCATAAAGTATCATCGAGAAGAGAGGATTTGAAATGTTAGTTTTGAAAAGAACACTAGAGAAATAGAACAGTATGTCACCACCGGGGATCGAACCCGAAGAGCTGGATGTCGATGTCTACCGGTGGATGATTGGGAGCTAATGTGGCGACTAGAGAAATAAAAGTGTGTTAACATCGGAGGTCATCTAGCTCAGTTGGTAGAGCGCACGCCGCGAAAGCGTGGGTCACGGGTTCGATCCCCGATGGTGACATACTTTTCTATTTCTTTAGTGTTCTATTCAAAACTAAGATCTCAGTCATGTCCGATGGCAATGCAACAGTGTCTATTCTGCCGGAGCATCAACAATTTTCTGCTGGGTAGACAAAAATGTGCTTTTTACCACCGGTTATGGATATTTCGAGGATCGAATTTTCCTACTCTTTTGTCATTAAACGCAAATGTTAAATTTTCCACACCCTCTTTTTCTAAAAGGGTTCTGATGATTTCAAACTTGCGCTTAAATATTATGGCTTATTAGCTACAATATTGGGCATATACTGGATAACAACAGGCTTACTCATTATTTGTGAAGGGGAAATTATGTTACGGGCTTTGTCTCGCTAATGCGTGCCTTGGCTGATTAACCGTGGGCTTAATAACCGGCGTTTGCTTTATCGCAAAATGTTTTAATTACTATCGCTGTAATATCTATTGCATCACTTTAAGTGGCTTCTGAGGTAGTCTAACCTTCTCAGAGGCTTCTTTACTTTATCTCTTTAAAGTCTGCCAGAAATAATAAGATTTGCAAATACCACAAAGCACGAAAGTAGCAAAAACATAGCAAAAACATTTCACACGCCTGCTGAAAATGTCTATCCTCAGAAATAGATTAACCAAAAGGCACAATGAAGAAACTAATTATTTTGTTGTATAAAGCAAAGCTTTTTATCACTTTAATGTGGATGAAAGAAGGAATTCACATACCTTTATTTGATGCTTATGATTCGTAAGCATAGGGTACGTCAGGCACTAACTTCAACATGCGATCGACTCTTCCGAAACTACAAGTGGTTGTAAGAATTCTATTTCTTCTTTGTAAGTCACATAATGATAACATGTGCTTTCAAGAGTGTTATGTAAAGATGGCTTTGAGTACAAGAATGGTTTTTGCTGTTCATTCAAATTCCAAAAAATTCAAAATTATACCAACTTTTTTAGAAACAGTAAAGTATCAAAGTTGGAAAGACAAGCACTCGTCATCAGACATTTATCACAGAGATCTATAATGTAATATTGATAAATAAGGAAAGAAAATATATCCACAAACCGTGAGAAGGCCAAAACCGAACATGGCTTAAACTAATACATAAATATATGAAGAACAGTAAGACCAAATATTTCGTGAAAGGACTCCCTGATAGCTGATAATTTTAAATCTTTAGAAAGACTATCAATATCTTGTATAAATGACTGTACTGCGCATGTCGCTGCCAGCATGTAAGTGTTTCACAGCTTATTTGTGTAGAAACAAGTTGAAAGAGTTGCTAAAGGCTCAGCTCATCAGCCTTCTTTCCCAATTACTTGTGAGTTTCCAATAACGCGGAAGTTTGAAGAAACCTAATCGCTTACTCGTGAAGTATTGCTGCAGCGGTGATCCTTTTCCATTTTTTTTAAATCTAGAAGGGTGAAAATTTGGCATAAATGCACTGTAAGTCATGCTCATAAATTTATCTTTAAGCAGGAGACAAATATCTGTTACTCAGTTTGGAAACCGCATTTCATGCCTTCTTACTAATATGTGCAAAATAGTGTACCGTATTTCCCTCAGTAAACAACGCCCTCTGATAAACACCTCCCTCTATTAAACGCCGCACTTCTAGCTGAACATTTGCAATAAACGCCGCTCTCTGATAAACGCCGCGCCTTGAAGAGTGGCATATATTAGAAAACAGACCAAACAAGAAACGGCAAATACTTCATACAAGTTTTATATGTTTCCCGTCATCAACTTCTGCCTCTTCAGCTTTAATAGTTTGTCATAAAGAATTTTTATATAAATTGTTATTCATTTTTCATTTTCTAATAAAGGTCGCCTTCTACTAAACGCGGCACCCAAAACCCGAGGTTTTTAACAAATATAGCGGTGTTTGTTAGAGGAAATATGGTGCTCTTACTAAGGAAAACGTTCGCAATGTTATATTTTGATATGCAAGAGCCATCCTCTTATGATTTTACCTAAAACTAAACTCAAAGTCGAGTGGTTACTCGGTGACCATCATTGTTAAAGCCGTTCAGAGAATTTTTCAACCTCCTCTATATGTGGATCGATGTGGCTAGACTATTCTTAATCATTAAACTGTGTGTTGTCTACTCAACATACCTATTAAACGATATAAAATACTAGCATTGAAGGTTTCCACAGAGGGAGGGGTTTTTTATACTTTGGGAAAGTTCATGATAGATACACGTTTTTTTTCTATAAGCAACTCAGTTGTTTAGGTGTGAGGCCTGGATTTTGTCCAAAATCTAAGCAACAAGCTAAGCAATTCGAGGCCTCAAATTCAGGAGGGACAACTTTCAAAACACCTGAAAAACAAATCAAGAAACATATTTCATTAAGAATTGATTACAAACTATTGATATATAACAAATATCACACTGTTGATAATGTGTCAAGCAAAGAGATCAAAGATCCAACCGTCATTTGGTATTTCATCATTTACAACTGCCAGGGGCTGTATTTTGTCAAACGACAGCACAACGAAATTCGAGGATAACCTGTAGTGATACCTAAGCAACTACTTAAGCACCTCCAGGCCTGAGTTTGAAAAATTGCTAGGCAACTCGAGGCCCGACCCCGAAAATGGAGTTGCTTATATTGCGTGTACTTGTGTGATGATGACGTATTCATCATATCCCCTTGTTAAAACAGTAACGGTTTACGTTGTTTGTTGAAAGGTCTACCCTATTGTTCTGTAGAAGGTATTAAACCTCGTGTTCACTCTTGTGAAAGTTAGTTGATAGTTCATAATTGTACCAATCTTCATTTACTCTTATATCATATCGATTATGAACACAAGCAGATCTCATTCCTGAATACTGTGCTACAGTCCCCTCTTTTATGAGGATGTGTATCTGCTAAAGGTCCTTTTAGCTCTTCCCCTCCCCCCGCTTTAGAATTACCAAGAACATATTTCTGTAGGACTAATCTCATCCTCTCAGAGCGATTTAAGGAATAATGGCGCTTCCTATTACAATCATTTTCACTTGCTCACAACATTAACTGCGGTGAGACGCACCAGAGTTAAACGGATTTTCCGCTTCGGAATCCCAGATGTCAAATCTGTCTTGGTATTTTAGTTACCCAAGGGCTTGGAGTCACACTGCAAAATTGACTCACAGCAGGATCTAAACGCTCACGTCAGATCGTGCCTTTCTTGCACTGTTCTCCAGGTGCGATGTCTCTGAACATGTTTGTATTTGGCGGGGAAATTTATTTTGAGTTTGAGTTTATCTGTAGCCTATCAACAATCTGTCAATGGCTGCTACACGATCGGTTAATTACATCTGGAGTTCGGAATACACTACTCACTAGATACGGTGAATGTAATCCGAAACTCTTTTGTTCTCTTTGACGATGCTATGGAAACTCAAGGTCGTCAGATCTGCAGTGGGATTTGCGGTCACATACAAAAAGTCGTTTCTCTAATCAAAAACCGCTGTTTCACTGCGGACAAAAAACCATTTAAACCATTTTCTCCAGACGAAGGAGTTTCTAATGTTTACAAACATCAAGATATTGTTAGCTGTCCAATCTTGTCAGCTTATGGCATCTCAAGTATTCAGCGTAGATTTAGGCATAATTCAAAACAAAATATTACAGTAATCCCTCAATTTTACCTTTGCTGTTTTAATGTTTATGGTATTTACATATTCTCTGCTCTTTTGCGAAGTTTTTATTGACCGAAGGCGTGCAGTCGGGCTTTTAATAGTTAGGAAATGTTGTGGTGAATCTGCCGCCGTTATGGACATGTTAAGCCGGTTAATAATATTGGCTATTGAGACCTCATTAGTGTAAGATTCAGGATTTTCTCATTCCGTGTCCTTATAATGGCATTATTTTATTCGCGTAAGCTGTCATGCTGATGTGGGAAAGGAATACTAGCTGCGGTCACTTTTGACGCCAGCGAAACAGCGGATTTTGATTAGGGAAACGACTTTTTGTGTGTGACCGTTTCCATAGCAACATCAAAAAGAACAAAAGGGTTTCGGGTTACATTCACCATGTCTAGTGAGTAGTGCGTTCAGAACCCCAGATGTGATTAACAAATCATGTAACAGTCTTTGACAGATTGTTGAAAGGTTCTGGGTAAACTCAAACTCAAAATAGATTTTCCCGCCAAATACAAACATGTTTAGAGACATTTCGCCTGGAGAACAGTGCAAGGAAGGCACGATCTGACCTTGGCGTTTAGGTCCTGCTGTGAGTCAATTTTGGAGTGTGACCCCAAGCTCTGGGTTAACTGAAATTTCAAGATAGATTTGACACCTCGGATTCCGAAGCGGAAAATCCGTTTCACTCTGGTGGGTGTGACCGCAGCTATTGTTGTCAGCCGAACAGTGGCGTGTGATCTGCGGGTGTTTTGAAGCACCGAACTTTCTGGTTTTAATCATCTTTTCTTCCCTTTCAATCTTGGCACATAATTTGCTTAATTTACTTCATGATGATAATTGTGTCTCTCACAGCACCCCTAATCATGATTGCTTCGACTATAAACCATCAAAATAACTCAGGCTCGTAACGGACGTTAGGAATTTGGAGGACGTATTTTTAATTTCGGGCAGCTACTCTATATTTTAGGTGGGCTGCGTAAGGAAATTATAGAGATTTTTGAGAAGTTGGTCAGTGAAGTAATGGATTCATTTTGCTAAACGTTTTCGCCATACCCTGATCACAGCAATCTTCTGGAGTGAAGTGAGAAAGCTTTTACGATGAATTTATAGGAAACGAGAAGACCAAAACACGATGTAGAAAATAACAGCCACTAGAGCGACACCTTTTCTGCTACTCGTGTTATTGAAGAAGAAGAAGAAGAAGAAGAAGGAGATGGTCGACCACAGTCAGAGGCAACAGGAATACTTCTCTTTCCTTAGCTTCTACCACTATAGTGGTAGGGGTGGATGCCACTCCTATCCCAAGTCAAGTTTTTGACCTCTTCTCCCAGCATAGTTGGTACTCATTTCACCGACCCCGTAAGGATTGAAGGCTGAGTGAACTTTGGCACCACTGTATCGAATCGAACTCCGGTCTCTCGATTTGTAATGCAGGTCCAGTACCACTGGACCACCGTTATTGAAAAAGGACGTAAATTTTTTTTTTTTGATAAATGCTACTTCTAAAGCGGTTTTCAAGCAAATACTGTCCTATTGTCGAGTTTGTTTTAGGATACTCCACGTAATACAAAGATATTTAATCTTAGCAGGAGAATTGGGGGGTGATGGTAAATTTAGGGGGCTAAAGCCACCCGTAGCTTAAAACCGGCAAGAGGCAGACTATCTTAAAGAAACGAATCTCCAATTAGTAAATTCAGAGGTGTATGAGAAAGTGAAAGTGACCAGAGCTTTAGCACGTCATCTTCAGTACGTTGGACAGTGTCAAGGAACTTGGTAACATAGACGGCGAAACTTTGATTATTTTAAAGTATAGAGAAATGAGTAAAAGAGAGTACCATGTCCGAAGATCAAATTCTCCTCTGAATATAGAATTAAAAATTTGTGTCTTCCTCTCAGCCGCCCCTCTTTTCCGACTGCGTTCCTTGTAAAAGGTAAATTTTTTACAAAACAGTGTGTATGTAGCACTACTACAAAGTTTAGGCAATGGTTCAACTAATACTAGAGATTTAGTAAGAAGTTTGACCGTGGAGTTAGTGCATCGCAGAAGGATTTTTGAACATTGTTTAAGGTTTTCTATGTAACCGAAAATTCACAAACGCTTATCCGGCGTGCCAGGTGGTCCAGTGATTTGCCATGACAGAGAGCGTATTTGACACCGCGAGGATATGACACAGAGCGTATTTTGGTGTTCTATATTTTCATCTGCAGTCATTGGCATCTATTGTTAAATCCTACATTAAGGATTTAAACCATTTTCTGCACAAAAGTGTAAAGTCTGTCAGGCCTACCTCAGGCTGTATTTCTTGTGTCATAGATGTTGTGCCTTTCTATCCGAGCATACCAAATGAAAAGGAATAGACACTTTGCAAAGTGTTCTTAAATCTAGAGAAAGCCCAGATTTTAACCAAGTCACATTTAGATTTGGATTTCAGATTTATTTTTTTGAACAGTGTCCGCCATCCAGCTAAGTTCACTGCAAAGTGGTCTCAAGGGACAGTCAACTTTTTAGACGTTAGGATTATTAAAGATGGCCACAAAGTTAACACAGATATATATATATATATATATATATATATATATATATATATATATATACAACGACCAAACATCAAATCAACTTTTCACATTGTTAAAACATTCCACAAGTATAGTTCCTTTTAGACTTTATCGCTGACATTTCTAGCACCGGGACATCGAAGAAACACGATAAACGTAATTAATGTTTTATCACACGTGAGACAGGATAACGTATTTCCTCTTATTAGCGCCCGGGCGCTTATTTAAAAATTCACCAACAATGTGCGGCGCTAATTAGAGGGCGGCTCTTATAAAAATTCAAAATGATTATGAGCCTGAGTTTGCAAAAATTATGAAATTTGCCTGGTTTATGAAGATAGAAAATAATTCGGAAGCTTTAAAACATAGTTTACTTTGTGCTTACCCTTCTGTATCGTTTTTTCCCTTTTTCTGATTAGCGCCACTTTTTCTAGCTGCGGTGCTTATCAGAAGGGAGGCGCTAATTAGAGGGCGGCGCTAATTAGAGGGCGGCGCTAATAAAATAATTTTACTTCAAGGTGCGGCGCTTATTAGAGGGCGGTTCTAATAAGTGGAAATATGGTATATGATATTGGTTTCTTTTTTATTGAAATCAATACTTCGTGAGTGTGAGCATAATCAGACAATTGACCAAAGACTTTGCCGATAGTATTGCAAAGAGTCACTGCCTCATAAGCTTGAGCGTCGAATTAACATACAACAGCATCAAGAAAGGTCATTGGAATGGTTCTACAGGTGAGGAAGAATGTCGTCAAAATTTCACACCTCAATATAAAAGTGAATAGCAATGTAAACAGTGTACGAAATGCATGGAAACGGGCAAACTTATATCAACATTAAAGTATCATATATATATATACCAACAAACAAATACGTACTATCTACTTGAGAATCTACTTGACCATAGGCAATGAACAGCGAAAAAAATGCCCTCTCTCGATCATTTTCGTCAGAGCCCTGGTGACGTTGACCTAGGCATAAATCTCTGGAGATCTGTTAGATTTTCCAAAAATGCAATTATAGAAGATAATTATTTATGAGTAGCTGTTATCTTGAGATTTTTATTATTGATGGTGATTGGAATGATTCTTCCCATGTAGCTTTTAAGTTATATCCTTTACTGTAAATATTGGACAAGCTTTTTTCAAAAATACACATCCGATATTCAATTTTGTTGAATAAATATTGTTATGAGAGCCCTCGGATATGTTAGCTACTCAGGCTGCCTTCTAGGTCACGGAACGTGGAAACGTATGTTAAATGGCCTCTTCATAGCAGAAATAATAACTACACTTCATGACTATAACAAGAAACACTTGTAGTGCCAATTGTCGCATACTGTTTCTAATTTATTCTTCCAATACAGCGCTGTGAATCCTACTGATTTCTACTTGAATAAAACTACTATCATGACTGAGTTACTAAAGCTTGATCGAGAGCAGATGTTTCCGTTCACATACAAAAAAACATGTTCTTTCTCGTGGCTAAAGGATATTTCTCAGTTCTCTATGTAATTTTGTTAGGTAAAACAATAAGTAGGCTTATCTTCCTGCTAAATTTTTCTCAGTTCGTTCATTTGAGACAAGTTCCAATACTCGTAAATCTTAGAGACGCGTAAGCAAACAAATGGTCATGCAACGCTCTAGAGACATTAAGTTTTTATCTCTTTGAAAGTGTTTGGAAACAGCTGCACAAGACGTGGTCCTGGTTGTAGCAGTACGTCTTTACTGATTATGCAAAGCCAAGGTGCAGCTGGAAAATTTGTTTAGAAATCTGAATTTAAACTGATAAAAGTCCTCCCAGTTTTAAAGTAATAGTACTCAAATTGTTAACATGCTAGTAATGTCCACAACGGTTACGTTTCATTGGATAATACGACGTGTGGCACAATTTTCAATGCTGCTCTTTTGAAATTGTTACAACCCCCGAATTGTTCTCCCTACACTGTAGGGGCCTACATTGGCTTTAGTTTTAGCGGGCAAACATTTTTCTCCTGCGTCAGATACTTTCCCTTAACTCGTTACTTTTACCTTTGTTTTTTTCCATACAATCAAAGCGGGATGCTCTACAGGACAGATTCAAATGAAGATCTGGGAGAGGACGAAAACGAAGAACAAGGTCTTCTAGGATATATTCAGTAAGTGACTTTAGACTACATTGCCATTTTCGTAGTCGCGTTGTTACAGGTAACGAGTTCTTCACAATTAAAGTTGTATTCTTTCTAAGATTTTAGGCTTGTTTAAAGGGAGTAGTTAAATTTTACAAATACAGACGTTTTCGTTCTTATTAATTGTAAGAGTCAGCCATATTTCTCTTTGCATTTGCGAACGTGATAGTGTTGTTAACTGCCTAGAAGTTTCCTGATTAAGCAAGTATATATCTGGAGCTCATCAATTAGTTGCAATATTTCTTCCTCTTAACATGTACACATACGATAGGGTTATAGCCCGCTCAGACGGTTATCAACAGTGCACTTTGAGCTCACAAACTACTCGTGAAACGTCATGCATACACTCAAGTTTAGATTTGAAAGAAACTAAGAATATATATATTTATATAGGAAGGTAGTCAAAGAGCTACACCTTTTATTTCCAGTTTTGTCGGGTTTTTTTTTGTAATATTCAAAGAGCAAGTAAATTTCTGATGTTTCGGGACAATGCTTCTTTAACAGAGGAAGAATTATCTAGGAACGTCAAATATGGAGTTTTCTCTTTGAGAACTATATATATGTATATATGTATATGTATGTGTGTGTGTATAATATTTTGAAAACTAAAACAGCCTATAAAATGCCTACAATAAAAGTGAAATATAAATACGTTAAAAGCAAGAGCCAGTTTTCAACGTTTATTCAATTCTAGCGAAGTCATAAATGACGAAATACGAGTTGTTGAAAAACTTAATAATACCTGATTAACCCGGTTTTAATCTGTTGCACCAAAAATGTATTCAGAAAACTCTTAACAGTCACACACAATATAGTAACACTTAGCAATGGCCTTGGGTTTTGTGTGAAGAGAAGACATTGAACGAAACAACTAAAAATCTACTTGCAACTTCAAATAGTTTTTACACTAAACCGAATAGCACTATGGTTGATACGTACACCCACATACACACACATACACAAACATACGCACACACACATAAACACAAACAGACCCATACACACACATACACACACATACATACACATACACACACATACACACATACAAACACATACAAACACACACAAACACATACAAACACATACAAACACATACAAACTCACACACACGTATACATACATACACATATATGCACATACATACATTTACAAGCACTTCCGCCCCATTATATTTCCCTTTTTGTCATTCAAGAACATTGCAAATAAATTAACTTCAAGTCAAGCTAAACATTATTGTACTAGTTACCAATTAATTTAATCAAACAAGCAAATTTTATCATGAATAAGTTTAGCTCTTGTCTAAAATTACATTCTATTGCACACAACTACTAAACTGTTGCCTTTCTCTAGAAACATTATCGACGGTACACGATCACTGAATGGAATATCATATCTGCCTTAACAAAACTGTCGAACTAATACTTTAGTACTCTTAAACAAATAAGCACCTGTAACTAGAACAGCGGGCTTAAATGTGCCAATTGAGCTGCAAATTCATATGAAGTTTAGTAACGAAGGCAAGTTTTTATATGGCTATGTACATTCCAAGTTGCCGTGATTCATTCCTGCAGAACTCCGTTGAAGAAAGGGAATTTAAATTAAAGGACGAACGATTCACAGCATTCTTTAGAGCAAATACAATACGTACCTCTATATTAAATTATGAATACATATCAATATGTTGAACTACTTAAAGGTAGCATTATTCTGTGCATACAAATTTTACGTCTTTTTCAAATGTTATACTTTTAAAAAAATATGGAAGCCCCAATAATAATGAATATCTTTATGAGTGATTAAATTAATAATAAAAAGACTGTGAACAAGTTTGATAAACGTAATGTATTCTTTGACAAATGCAAAATTTTTAAAGGGTTTTTTCCAAAACGTTTGAAGCCGATAGAGGAAGCAACAAGACTGCTTTAACTAAAGCAAAGTTCTTTGTTTTCTCTCCAGTTACTTATTCTAAAGGAACACCTTTATCTTTTTTATCACTGACTGACAATTTCAAGGATACCATTGTCAGCCTTGAAAGGAACACAAGAGAAATAGAAAATATGTCACCAACGGAGATTGAACCCGTGACCCATTCTACCAACTGATCTAGTTGACCTCCGATGTTAACATACTCTATTTCTCTAGTCACCACACTAGCTGCTCCCAATTGTCCACCGGTGGACATCGACATCCTGCTCAACGCTATTGGAGCGCAGCATCCGGTCCGTCGATCTATCCTAAGCGCGTGTAAGTTAGAAAATACCATTGACAAGAGAGGAGTCGATCCCCATCGGTGACATGTTTTCTATTTATCTGGTGTTCTTTTCAAGGCTGGCGTTTCAAATCCTCTCTTCTTGATGGTAACATTGTCGTAACGCGTCACAAAAAAATGCACTTGATTTTAAAGTACGGTACTCAAAAGCAAAATACTAATAAAGCAGTAACTCTCTTTTGAAACTGCCTCTGAATGTGTATGATTTTGTTGCGATATTTACTCATTGATTTGGAATTCAGCTCTCTTTCAAATACATGATAATTTCTTTCTCTTTTGTAAAGTTTTTGTTATTCGTTTAATCAAATACCGAACAGGATTTGTCAATAGATTTCCAAGTGATAGAAAGTCAAATAACATTGAAATTCATCTGACGAGATAAACTTTAAATGATAGTTTCTGCCCTAATATATAAAAAAATGTGGTCAAGCAGAGAAGAGGCTAGGAAAGATTAATTTGGGAAAGCATACGTTTGGTTTGTACTGTGATTGCTAACACGGATTAGCTGATGTTTTGAATAGATTATGAATCGGGAATGTATTCAGAAGCATATTATAATATCATAGGAGTTTATAAAGATTGGTCTTTAAAACTTAAATTACCAGATTTTGGCTCAAACGACTTAACTTTGGACTTTCCTTAAAATCAAAATATTTCTTCATATCTCTACTGTATAATACAAACGTCATTCGTTGTTTGAAATTTGTTGAAATTTTCAAATCATTTCATCATAATTTATAATTTTCAAAAGAGAATAAAATTCTATGTTGTGAGTACGGTTATGATCCGAGAGTGTGCAAGGGTACGTTAAAAGTGGACACGTTGAAAGATAGGCTAACTTCATTTGCATATTTTGTTCTTAACAGCGAGCCATTTAATCCTACTATAGAAATTTTTAAACATTAGAACTGTATGAAAAGCATTAAATGTACGTGTGACAGATGATTGAACCATGTCAATTTTGTAGACCCTTGCAAGCCAATCGTGTCTATATATATACTAAATATGGCATATAAGTATACCAAATATGGTACTTACTATGAGGATCATTAATTGAACACCCCCTCTTAAGCTCTCACTTACAGTTTGTTTTGGATTAGTTATCCGTGTAATTTTGCAAAACGGTGTTTATAAGCGCATGTTATTCCAACAGTAGCGACTGTATCTGCTAAGAAGCTTTCCAAGTTAGGACAAGTGTTGCCTGGTCTTTCTAAATTACATTAAGTAATTTAGTAATTACGCTAAGTTACGTTAAGTAAAGGTGACTGTTACAAAGTCATATCAGAAACTGGCAAAATACGGAATCCGGCCTACTAGATTTGTAAACATAATGGTCTTTAAATGAATCAAAAGTGGTAGTGGGTCAAAGTTCAAAGTTCAAGATACTTTGTACTTCTATTCTATGACATCACTTTGATAGTCCGGTCAGAAACTAAAATTCAATAAATTATATTCAAATAAATTCGCCCAGCTCATTTCTAATACTATTTTTTACCCCAATAGAATTGAAGAGCTGTTTATTAGCGCAAAAGGTTACGTTGTTTTAACTGTATCATGAAAATGACAACAAAAAAGCTCCCCATAGCTGAAAACTAGTAGAAATGACTCAGTAATCGGTAATTTAATAATAAAAACTTGCAATTCACATGTGACCTCTTTATAAATAGTTAGAAATATTACTTTAGTTGAAAAATATTTTTTGCGGTTTTAAGGGGTCACGTGTTTAAGTCACTGATTATTATCAGTAAATCGATAAGATAATTTACTGAAGGTCTGGTGAAGTTTGCTCCTTCTTACGTCACTTTCAGGAGTTGCATCGTCACTTTCGCCAAAATATTAAACATCAAGATTCAATTTTATTGCCAGATGTAAAACAATCGGAAACTGCAAAATATACCCGCTAAAAGAGAGTTAGTTTTTTATCATATGTATAATCTAAGATGAAGTGACCCTTTTGAAGACGTTTGAATGCAAGGAGAAAGCCGAACGGTTCAACTAGGCTCTTTTTAGAAGTTTTACAAATACGAGGTAAGGATGAATGCTTCCGATTTTCCATAAATAATCTTTCAGTCTCCCAATCCCTAGCTCCAATACGCAAGAGATGACGTCTTTAAAATAGTAAGAGAATGCAATAAACGTCATTCTTAGTTACAAAAGTTCTACATAAAATCATAAAACAAAAATAAGATGTTTGCTGCAGTACATCGTTCCCTCCTTTAACTTTTGATCGAAGTCTCCTCAAAATTCGTCCCAAACTAAAGTGCTTGCCAAAAAAAACAAAAGAAGCAAATTTGATGTTGAAACGCAGCAGTGCAGTTTTCTTTGTCTACCTAACAATCACGTTAAAATAAGGCACAGCACAGCTTAGCATAAAAACGATGGCAAAGATTGAAAATACATTTTCAACAGGTTTCAAATAAAACATCATTAAATATTTTCTTCAATAAACAGTTTTCCTCCCTTAACAATTGGATAAAATCGTATGGACGTTTGTTCAAAATTAAAGGACTTACCCAAATATGGAGGCAAATGTAATGTTGAAAGGTAGCGGTACAGATATCTTAGTCTAGCAAACAACTTTGTTAAAATATATCCAATCACAGCTAAGCATTACATCATTGGCAAGATTAAAAAAAACTATAAACAGGTTTTAGATAAAGCATCATCAGGAAGAATGTATTTGAAAAGTCAGGTTTTTATTAGTTATTAACGTATTAAGTTTCAATTCAATTCTTTCATCTTCTTGCATCTCTAAGCACTACAACCAATGGGCAATGTTGAGATTTGCCTATGGCCCAAAAAAGTGCAAATGACCTTGAAAATAAAAAAGTCACCAATAAAAAATAGGTAACACTGGGTCCATTGTAGTAGGGTCACTTGGCATTATGGCCTTTATTTTACATCAATCTGTGAGAATAAGAAATGTTTTCAGGGGAAGTTCCTGTAGATTGTGCACCTTTTCTTCGTAAATAAAGCTGCAAATGGAATTTTAAAAGTTGATAGCTTGTGATTCATCTTCCGTTCAAGAAAAGCTATCGTAGTGATAAGTACAAAAGTAGCTGTAGTTTCGTGCCAAACTTTGTCTGAAGCTGGCTGATAAGCCTTTAAGAGAACATTTAGCTGTTAGTACCTAAGTAAGATAAACTGCTTATTTAATACCATGAAATCAGATTCTGGGGAATAAATTATTACCATTTTGCTGAAGATACTTCTTAAAATTTTATCCCAAGATTAAAAGAATGCACGTTTTATAATTTACCAGCTATGAAAATAAGGTTAGAAATTTTTACATTGCAGCATTCTCTTCACAGCTTAGGATTCTTTCACGATATAACACCTGTACAGTTTCACTTAAGGGAATTTCTGCTCGTGCCATAATCCTCTCTGACCCATTTTATTTTTACCTAACTATCAAGTTACCTGTTTATCTTTTGAAGGAAAATTAATCTTCTATACATATTCAAAATAGCGCGTTCCAGAAAGTCCAACAACACATTGCTGAAATTCATTGGTTTGACTGGAACTTGTTACCGTTTAGGATATGTATATTAAGAAGTAATTGGGAGTTATATACAAACAAAACTATAAGAAATTAAATTGTAAGTGTCATATAGAAGGCTGTTTTGATACGTGACCACACACATTTGCCATACTTTGGACATATGGCGAGAAAGAATAGAAAAAAGGCTTGGAGTACTCCATAGCAGGTAAAAAGGGAAGGGGTATACCAAGATGCATTTGTAAGAAGTTAATCAATAAAGCGTTTGAAAGAATAGAGAGAGTGTAAATAATTTCTAAAAGTAGATATATCTTTGATGTCAATATAGAGGTAGCCATGTTTTGAAAAGAGTTTGAGACAGTGACAAAGACGACGTAGTTTATATGTGGATAGAAGATTTACCTAACAACCTATTTTTATCTTTTGAGAATACTGTAATTTAATCAAGATCAACAGATTATTACGAAATTAAGCCCTTAGTTTTTCATGATTTTCCAAATGTGTTAGGCGAACTAAAACTGTATCGTAATGATAAAACAGCAAACAAGTATCACATACTAAGCAGAGAAAACATCATCATCATGGGACACAGCTGCTTTATAGAACAACTTCTAAGGTCTTATAGTGATTATTCGCCGTTGCTGTGTACATCTGATATAGAAGTAATAAAGAAATACAAAGTACAGTTATAACACAAGCCTAGACTTTGGTGGGGAAGTCAATATGTACAAAGATGCCTGACTTACTCTTCGTTTTACGCAGAGGACAGTTTAGTATTCCAAATACATAGCTCACTGTACAGTTGGTCGGAAGCCTTACACAAAATTTGTCACAACTTTCGTACCGTTATGTTAAAAAAGCGGGCACTCAGGAACACAAATACACCTGCTGGAGATGGTAGTGTCGCAGAGATTTTCGTGAAAACATGGCAAATTTTATAATTTTTAATATTTACGTAATAAACGAGAAATATGAGAGGAACTTAGAACCAGTGAGGCTGTTTTGTTGTACAAGGAACATCTCCAAACCTAAAATGTTTCTATAGCCTCAAGAAAGCATTGGAAATCCATCATTGCACGCTTTCGTAGATGAAATAAATCGAGTTCTGGACTTCCATAAGAACTGTGTACTTCTTCCTTATAGACAAGTTTCTTGTAAGAAACTGGGTGTGTGATATTATATGGAAGTGAGAGATGTACATGAATTGATACTGTACTGAAGCCAACATTTAGTTCATGTCGTATAAAGAGAGTGGTAGGGTATTTTATTGCTGTATAGTACATTAGTTAGTACTTTCAAAGTGCCTTGGATAAGGAAGTTTATTAAGTACTAACTACAGTACGAATGCGATTATAGTCCTACAAGAATACGGAATGCATATCTTTGTAGCGTATCTTAATTTGGTGTAAGTTTGAAAGAAATCTTGTGTCATCTTTATTTGTATAGCTTCTTAACATTTTCTTTTATCACCGAGTTGTATCTTCCTTCTGATTTTCCAAGCCTGTTATGTTGTTTTATCACGATTAAGTACAATCAGGATATTTGTATCATGTCATAATTAAACTAATCATCTTACTGTGTGCCAGTGTGTCATATAAATAGTTTGTTTACCCAATTCTGGGCCCAAGATGGCTAAGGCTATTTCAGACCATTTTATTTTCAAGGTTAAAACAGGTTGGTGTATTCGATAGTAACTTGTTAAACTTGTAATCATAGGTTTCTGCGCTCGTTCCCATTCCTCCTTCCGTCTGTCCTCGAATGACTTCTTTGTGATTGCAATGGTCTCTTTAAGTAATCCTCGGTCAATAAATAAGAACTTCTACAGTCGCCAAGATGAAGTATACTTATTGGATTAAAAAACCAACTACGACAACAATAGTTGAACTATGTTTGTCAAGGCTCGTGACAATGTGGTTTACCTATTCTGCCCCTAGGGCGTGGATTAACAGCGAGGAAATAACTTCCTAAGCCAAGATGTTCCTTTAAACATTAATGTGTAGCATGAAAGCCTTAAAAGCCATTGACAACGTACACGCTACTTTGCCATCCGACTTTCACACAATTTTATTGTATGTATTTATTTATTTCGCCATTTAGAAAAAAGTAAAAAAGTTACAAAAAAATAACGGGTCAAAATTACAATTTATAAGATACAAATTACTTTACAAAATTAAACAGAAAATATATAGGTTACTTTAAAGAATAAATATCAGTAATTAAAAACAAAGAAATCCCTATGTATAAAGTTGGCAGGGATAGCATTAAAAAGTTGAAAAGACCTTGTTTCCATAATGGTCCCATAATCGATGTAGCAACACGTCCTTACGGGAACGGAAAATAAAGAGGTCCAATTTATATAATTTTATTGTTGACTGCATACCAAAAATGGTTTATATATGACCGGAGTACTACAACATTTAACATTAATAATTTAGTAATATTTCAGGGAAGGTAAGTAAGGTCTGCGTGTACCTAATTAGCCCATTTTTTGTCCGCACAACTGTTTGATCACCAATGCCTCAACACAAAAATCTTGAAATGTGGGCGTAACAAAATGTTTTAATTTATGCTTACGTAGTACTTGGTGTCCTTGTATGAGAAACATCTGTATACAGACCCATATGACCCCTAGACAGAGAGACAAAACGAAGAATATCAACACGATGACCATCACAGAATCTGTTTGACGTGAAAATGAAGAAATTTTCTGTACTTACTGATACTGTGACAGGAGATATGACTGCAAACAACTGTCTAACAAAAGATAACGGAACACACTGATTCTATGCTGCACCTCGACGTTTGCTGCTAGTATCAAGTTGGGCCTCTCATGGACTGGAAATACTCTAGATAATGCTGATATGCTAACCCAGACCTACATATACACAGCTCGACAAAAATAGATAAATGACATAGTCAACCATTCAATTAAACAATCACTGATAGTGTCAATAGGTCTGTCAATAAATAGGTCAGCCGAAACGAAAATCTCACAAAGGCATTTAACTTACTCTTCCTATCTCTTCCAAGATTTGATAATAATTTATTTGATCATCCTGCGAATGAAAAAATCATTGGTATGATATAGTGGCATGCAAATATAATGCAACACAACAGACATAGCAACAGCAAGATCAATGATAATGATTAAAATCACTATCACAAATTGTCATTATCATCTGCAGCAACAACGTGAGCGTTCTTAATCTCTTCACCCTGATTTCTAGATGTTTTTTCTCTGAAATTGACACACAGGATCTAATGGGATATTACAATGGACAGCAAATACATTCATCGTCAAGATATAATACGTATTTTAAAAGTGTTCCTTTCTCTCTTTGAACTGTGATTCGCAAGATAAAGTAGTGCATTCTCCTTTTCCCATTCTTGATGGCATATGTGTCAAATAAGAAACAATTCAACTGTTAACAAATTAACAGTTAACAATTAATCAGCTTAAAAACGTTTATTAAAGAACGGGCTGAAGCTAAAGGAGACTTGTTCTAGGAAGCGGGTAAAAAACCCTATTGAACGAGGGCGTTTTCAAAGAGAAATGACTTCGATGTGTGTAGAGTACAGTGAAACTCAAGTTACGCATCTGTGGTTGTTGGAGTCATCCATGTCACTTGGCCATTGTATACACCAGGGGAAGGATAATGAGCCAAACGATAATAGTAGCTATTATTACCTAGATGTTGTTGGTACGGAACCACCAGGCTGAGTCAACAGAAGCAGTGAAAACTTATAATTGACTACAAAAATACTGTTTTAAACCAGTACTGTACACTTTAGGAAATACTTGATCAATATTAATAAATCAAATCTTATCCGTCTCAGTCACACGGTGCTAGATATCTTTGCGCAACGCATTAAATGAGGATATTCAATGTCAAATCTCTCTGGGCGAGAATTGCCTTTACATGGTACAGCCTGGAACTAGTGGCCTCATATACAACCGCCATCGCCTGCCCTAACCACCAACCACTTACGGCTCACACTCACATTGGAGTTTGGCAATACTGGTTAAAATGATTCACAATCAATTTGGGAGTTTCCAATTCCCTATCGTTTGATACTTACGATTTTCTTTTCAACTTTATATGTTAAGAATTTTCTACCTTTGCCAAATATCGAATACGTGTATGACGCAAACCGTCACGCAGATATCTGGGTTAAAATCAAGTTCAATGACAGGAACTTAACACAATTGTTACCTTGGTTACTCCTACGCCATCAGCAACACGACTAAGGTAACTGCGAGACACAAACCAGTTGCCATATGATTCCTCTCTTTTAGAAAGTAATTTGTCACACCCTATCAAATGCTTTCAAGATGATCGTGACATTAATTCTGAATGAAACTCTTTGTTAACTGAATGACTGATGCATACAGCAATACCAAGCATGTGCATTATCTCATGTTTGAAATGACCAACTGACATGCTGTTGGAATAGTTGGCTAAATGTCACGACATTTTTGTTCAACGGCTACCTACATTTCCTTGAGTCTTCAATAAACCTGTCCCAGTGCGAATTTTCATCAAAACAACTAAATAAAATAAGCTAACATATATATACATCTTCATTTTTCGCATACCTCCTACTCCTATTATATATTTGCCAATGAAATCTAATGCGGCAATGGTCTGTAGAGCTGGAATTTTAACTACGATTTAAGTGTTTTGTCTTGCGTCATTACTTTAACGCCAAATTTCAAATTGACTTTAAAAAATAAGGAAAGTGATTTCTATCATATTTAATAGCGGACGTTAGGATCCAAAGGATCCTTTTCGGAAGTGGGAAAGATCAGTTCGGAGAAATGGACGATATATTTGTTAAACAAGAAGCAAGTCCGCTCTCAAAATGCAACTGTCAATAGAATGGGTACGGAGAAACTTGGCCGGGAATATATCTCCACTTTTCAGGAAGATCGATCTTGCAATTCATCTGAAATTGTAATGAAAACATTGACCTCGAATTTCGAGTCTAAATTAGCCGTAAATGGGGCACTCCCAATACTATATGCCTTAAAAAACTCGTGAAAAGTTTTAACATAGCATATTCTCATTAATCACCGTTATATTTATAATCTTTGTGTTCCACATAAAGTTATGCTAATTTGAAAAAAACTATTTTCTTTTGAACTTTACTCCTACCACTTGCGATGATTACTCCATTGATAGTGTAAGCGGTAATTATGATTTTAGTTCTTAAGAATTTTGGATTTAAAAGTCGGGCGTGGTTGTGAACTACTTTCTTGTCTCCCCATGAAGGAAGTGGGTGGCCACGCCGCAGGGGTCTATATTAGGAAAAGCGCGGTATGTACTTCCTATTATCGATTGCTAATTGGAATAAAGGAAATAAAACGAAAATGATGAATAACTGGGTAGGTGTGTCATAAACCTTGTTACCCTGGTTTGAGATCAGCTCACATTCATCATAATGGCACAACTTGAAGTAGGGCTTTCATCATTACAAATTTAAGAGACTAAAAAACCGAAAACGAAACAAAGCCAGATGCGACAAAATTGCCATAGCAAGCACCAAAAACGCCCCCCAATTAACATAAATCCGCCTCTTCTTTAATCACGTGTAGAGCTGACGTCCTACACACATGATATTTATATTCTATTTCTGTATAAGCCTTCAGACGACGTTATTTTAAACGCGTCTTTATTATGATTTGAATTTTTCGGTTGACAACAGTAAGATGTTCACCACCATAGTTAGTTCAGCATATAAGCAAACAAGACCCTCACAATTGAACAATTATCATAAGGTATGCAACTGGATGAATAATCTGAATTCGATCCTGAAATGGAAAACTTCAAATTTCCATCGGTAACATAACATAACATTTATTCAATTACGCGTCGTTCTGGAAATGTGGTATTAGCAAGAAATGCTAGTGGGGGTGGGCATTTTCATCTGCTGTTTAACAGTAGGTTCTGAATAGGAGCTATGAGTGACAAAGTTATCTTCTGCACGGGTATACTGTGCGACATTAGTTTTAACGAAGGGAACACAATAACTAAGTAGATAATGCCCGTATTGCTAGAGGACACAAGGTATTCTAAATATAGCAAGTGCGGCCTTACTAGAGATACAGCATATCAAACATATATTTCGTATGTAACCTCTCTGTCACTATCATAAGTAAGTCAAGACCGAAAGATCGCTTACAAATTACTAATACTACTATTTTAAAGTGCTAATACATCACTATACCAGTTCCGGTATAGCCTCTCAGTATTTCAAATGCCAATCAATATAGTAGAAAATAATTTTTTAATACAGTACGAGGATATAGCTTATCTTCAGGAAGAAAACAATAATCGTCAAAGATGATCGTCACAGGATACAATAACGTTTGCGTAGACACAGGGCATGAAATAATGGTAACTAATGAAGCACCGTAAATGCCAACGCTTACACAAAATTGTTCAAAGTGTTTGTTTGTTGTATAAAACAAGAATATTGCACGAAGTAGCGAAAACATTGTGTACTTAAAAGCTTATTTCGTCTGACACTCCTCAGAGTACCAACGTCAGAATGACCAAAATTAAATGAGCGAAAGAGTATACCTAACTGTATTTTTGAAAGAGCCAATCAGAATTTGGACTGTCTGAATGGCTTGTATTATTGGACCAATCAGCATCCACTACAACAAGATTAATTAAATAGGCCTAGTGAGAAAACGACTTCTAGCCTAGTGAGAAACAAAGTTGTTCAGAAATCCGTTGTACGAGGCTCGTTGATCGGATTAAAGAACATAACATTGGAAATCTTGTTTGATAGTCTTATGCTGCCATTCCTGTATCAATTTCCCAAAGAGGATAAGTGGTTCTTATACTATTTAGAACAGTTCACCACCTTCCTATTTGCAACACAAGTTTACCACCTTCGTATCTGGTACACAAGATCACCACCTTATCTGCTACCACCTTTGTATCTGCTACACAAGATCGCCACCTTATCTGCTACACAAGTTTACCACCTTCCTAACTGCTGCACAAGTTCACCACCTTCGTATTTGCTACACAAGTTCACCGCCTTCCTATCTGCTACACAAGTTCACCGCCTTCCTATCTGCTACACAAGCTCACCACATTCCTATCTGCTAGACACGTTCACCACCTTCCTGTCTGGTATAAAAGTTCACGCAAGTTTATCAGAAATTGCTCTGAGATTGAGTTGATAAAACACAAACAAACAGGTTACTTCAATACGTTCCACTGGCTGGTTTCAGCTTCAAAACCACAAAATAACTTAAAATTGGCAATACGTCAAACAATGTGAGGTAGTTAATCTTCTTCAATGATTTGTTTGTGACCAATTTAGGAAAGGGGTAGAAAATTTATTACATAAATATTCAGTTTAAAACTGGATTATTAATAAGACAATTCATGAAACCCTACAATAAGTCTACCATTACTGGGTTCGTGAAACACGTTTCAGTTTACAAACATACGATATTTAAACACTCATATCGTATTTTCAAAACAACTGCTTGGTGTAACGTGATCATTTGCACATTTGCAATAAAAAATCTTCTCAAAGCTCGAAAATTTCTTTCGTTTCTTTGCCAATATTATCAGGATACTATAAATGCTACTCTGAGCGATCTTTTTGCAGACATTTATGAATAAAAACAAGACGGTATACTCAAATGACTATAAGCCAATGTAATGATATATTCTAACCATGGGTTTCAAGATTGCTGGAAATCAGTGTCACTTCTACCAATCGATTCATTTGTTTAAAATTCACACGGGACATTAGTCAATTAATTCTTACCTCCATTTATTGGTCTTCTCTCCAAGGGAAATCAATATCGTTGTATCTTAGTTTCGCAGAACACAAGCCATGATTTGAATTACGAAGTAGACGATGTTCACACGTTCGATCAGTGTTTAATTATGTATGAAGTTTCACATCAACCGACTAAAATACTTTTATTGTCCGATAACGGGCCACACATTTTATGAGAGTATTGGTTGATGGAATGAGACTGATTTAGATTGGCAACCCATGACAAAACAATGCCTTGTCTAATATTAATATAAAGGCTGATCACTACTGATCAAAACTTAACCATTCCTACTATTTCTGCGTGCGTGGGTACTCATGCACCTGAGGACCTGTTCGCAAGGCGTAAAATAGTCTACAACTGAAATAAAATGAAATACTAATTAAAGGCCGTCATGGTCTCTGGGGCACCCAAACCTAATTTCGGTAAGCAACTCCCTAAGCTAGATCCGACAGATAGAGATAGACTTCAACGAAGCCATGTGCCAAAATTTCTCAAACCTCTGACACAATTGTAATCAATCCAATAATTAACTGATGGTCTGAATTGAAGACTTTAAACTCAAGAATAACTGACGGAAAAGTCTATTTCAAAGAAACGAATACTGACAAATGAAGCAAATGTTTAGAAAAGAGAAGAAAACGCAAGTCATGGGAAACTTCTGTTAGTGTAACGCAAACAGAGATTAATCACCAAGAACCGAACACAAAATCCTTAGACGTCCTTCTGTTTGCGACTGCCTTCGTTACATTTGAGCGTCATTTAATACAATACTTACATGTACTGTAGCAAGTCATATAATTAACTTTCACAAGGACCAAACAAACATACAATTATTAATGTTGGTGGTCAAGTTCTCTGGAAACCAGCAACATCAGAAATTTCTACTTCAGGTGACCAGCTGAAGAACTATCTGCATCAAACACCTTGTTGAACACTTGCAGTTTATCGTCCAGGATCAGCACGACAGTAAAACTCTATCATAGAGGGCACTTGACAGTATGTCTTACTTTCGACTGTTTTTCCGCTGCTCGATTCGCTTACGAAGGCAGAGATACGCTTGATATTATATCAACACAAGAAAGAATTTTCCACGAACGCCACATTACGCCGGTTACTTTTAAAGAAGTTTGGCCATTGAATACCGCAAGCCATACCCAATGTAGCCATTAAAATTAATACGTCAAAGGAGACTAAGCCTATCACACCTATAATAAGTACTCTACAGGTAGGTAGCGGGTTTTCTATTGTCACGGTAAGTCAGGATTGAGGACGTCTTCGAAAATGACCTCAGTTCCTATTAATAGGTTGTTACCACTGCCCATTCTCAACATGATACACAACAACAATTATAAGGTATTGAAGTTTATAAGTTACGATAACGTCGTAATCAATGCCACCTTTCGCTAAAATGTAACCACGCTCAAAACTAACTACAGCCAAAACTAAAATACTGAAGGTCACAGACATTGCTTCGGACTGAAACCGTAGGCAATTACCACTCAGGTTTCTTCTACTGTAGACCCAAGGTTCCCAAATGGTGGGCCGCGACTGCTGGGTGGTTCATGGTGGAAAGTAGGGGTCCCAGGGGTCTCCAATCTCATCTGCCTATGATAATTCTAATGGCAAGAACTTTTATCTTTCCATAACACTACGTCGAATTCGAAACCATAAAGAGTATTTTGCAACTGGCAATGCTGCTGTATGGTTTAGATGCTTAGTTACTTGCTTCCACTTAGCCAGAAATTCTGATTCTACAACTGCGAATTTATCAGAACGATCTAAGCAATGTTCCAAAATTTCAGACAATTTTCTGTAGCATGGCAAGAGGTCTTTCATGGGTTTCGAATAAGGTGCAAGAACTATTGTGGTATATAGCAAAACTGTTAGAAAATTCCGATACCTATTGTTTGGATTTGTGGGAAGGCTATAATTTCATCACAAATACATTCACCATTGAAAGCCATGAAATTAATGGTAAACTTGCTACGTGGCTCGAAGGCATGTAAGAAGACATGGATGAAAAGGAATATTTTAAATTGCATCGCAAGATTCACGGACGTGACATGAAAAAAAAGTGGTACGCCTCGGTAGGGCATGTATGTGTGAATCTAGTTTCTCATAAATGGTAATTGTCAAGACCTTGAAGAGTTTTGTTAAGTCGGCTGAACATGAAAAATAGGGATACAAAATGGTTTACGTAAGTGGCAACGAGTGATACTAAAGTCAAAGAGGCAAATAGGCAGGTGTAAGACATACCGATGGGCGTCATAGGCTACTCGATGACATAACGGTAGCTTGCATCTGACACTATACATAAAAAATCTCCCGTGGCATGAAATTAGTGTATATGGAATTTGCACCTTTGAAAAATAATTGTATGAAACACGATACTCTAATTACGTTTAATCTCGGCCCGGAGCTGTTAGGGGTTCCGCGACCAAAATGTTTTGCTAAAATTCGAATATGAAAGTCACAAAAGAAATCCTTGGGAACTAAGGCTGTCGACGGGGGGTTGGAAAACAGGGCTGTTGCAGGCAGGTGTAATGATTGTATACAGAGGCAACAAAGGCTGTCTTGTGTGCGACGAAATACTGGTTGATGACAAAATTGTTGTCGCCCTTAGTCGCTACATAACCGGTGCATGTCAGATTTGAAGACAGCAGAGACATATGTAGCAAATGTTTTAAGACAACATTCACCATAGTATTGTACGAAATATCGTCTAGGTACCCACTTGTAAATATTTCTATATAAAGAACAGCAACTTGGTAAATTAGTACCCTCTTGATATCTAAAAATTCTCTTATCGTTTTCATTCTCAAAAGATTTAATTAAGAAAGGATTCCGTTTAATGCGAAATCCACGAAACACATTTCAAAGATACGACTAAATACCTAATTCCACCTTCCAATGAAGCGCTTGCTAGAAACCTATCATTTAAGTAGAAAACATCACAAAATTATTGATTTTGCGCGGATTTTATGAAGTATCCTTAAGTCAGACACTTGCTGAGAAGCTACACGAAATTGTACGGGAAACAATAAAAAAACGATATTTTAAAAATTGAATGGGAAATCTTTCACTTGACTTACGATAAAACCTGTTGAGTGCTAAAGTGATGACGTCACAAAAACGTTTCTTTCGTGGAAACAAAATTCTAAACTACATCAAGTGGTTACCCAACCACCAAATGCCCGTATAACAAAATTTCTCATTCAACTCTTATTCCAGCTGCGAGTAGTGGTCGTTTCAATTTTCAAAAAATTATGAAATGCGTTCAAATAACAAGGTTTTGATGGGGATGGTTTCAACTTTGAAAAGGTGTAGATCAATTATTATTTCAGATGTCTTGCTCAAATTTGGACAGAAATTCTCATAATGAGTGTAATGAGTCCACAATTTTTTCAAACATTGCAGTTTCATTAAATTGTGACATCACACTAAAATGCTCTGTCAGCAAATGCCTCTGTAATAGTTGAGTAACTGGTGAATTGCCTGAGAAGTAATGAATATAAATTGAGCCATGCATTGTTGCAGTTTCACGGTGGTAACTTCATTATCTAAAATTTAAAACTTACTAGTTATTAAAGATACTTAATAGTGGCCTGAGTTATTTGAATCAATATCTATTGTACTAAATTAACAACACTTAGTTAAAAGTTGTATTGAATCTTGCTCGCCACGTAAAACGTGCTTTGCAATGCAGTGCCAAACGATAAAAATACACGGACTGCGGGTTACCTTATATCCTAGGGTTAACTATTTAGTACTTCGAAAATCCAGTTGGGATAACGTGTCCCTGTTGAACTCCATTAACGAGCTGGTGTAAGTCCTTAACTATGTAATATGTTAGGTACTCCTTATTAATTCATGCTCAGAGAGGGCTCTGACAAGATCAACATGCTACAAAAAACGATATCTGGTTGATTAATTTAAACCAGTGGTTCTGAACGGGGGCGCTAGCGCTTTCCAAGGGGGCGTTTGCGAGCAAGAGGGCGGTAGGTGATTAAAAAGGGCGGTGAAAGCGACCAAAGGGGGCGCTGGCATGATGCAGGTGTATCACAGATGTTTCGTGTTTCTCTTGAAAGTATTTTTCTTTAGAATGAACTGGTTTTGTTTGCCAAAATGTACTCTTGAGTGGCAAATATACGTCCTACCCTCTCTTGTTCTTTTTCCATTTTTTTCAAATCCTCTTTATTCAATTTTGTTGATGAGACTCAATATTTACCCCATAACGAGCCTTTTTTCTAGTTCGATCTTCATTTAGCAATAAAGTTTAAGAAATATATTTACTTGTAGCTGGTAAGATTCCTTTGTAGAAAGATGAACGTATCTCAAAAACATAACCCTGAAGGTACAGAAATCGGAGGTTGTAAAAATCATACCGCTAAAGTAATGTCAGCCATGTTTGAGTGAAATATTTTAGCGACAGTTAAAGGGGTTAACATCAAATAAATTTACTTTATTAAAGGAGCGTTAATATTTACTGGATATGACGCAGGAAAAGAATTTTGCAAAATATATCGCAGGTCTGCTGAAGCTTAAATTTTAACTATGAAAACAAGGCAAACGTTTGTAAATATTGATGGAAAACCATTAAATCTTGGTAAGACTAACACGTTCTCACCGGATGGACATCTTCCCTGTGATAGATACGAGCTAAAAACTTTGAAAAGGCAAAGAAATGGGTAAGAAGGTTATAGTTTGAAAACGAGGGCAGGATAAAGGGCGACGATCTACAAGGAGAGCTAAAATTGAGAGTTTTGGGAAGCCATATTTCAAGACAGAGGCTTTGTCGGAAAGACTATGTAATCAGGACCAACGTTAAAAGTGCAAGAGAGCACAAGGTGTGCAAATGGGTGCCAGGACAAAAAGGGACTCGTATATAGCCTTAAGGACGATATGGATGCACGTTGTAGAGACGAAAGGGACACCAAAGAGACAAAAAGTGAATAGGCTATATGGATGACTTTTCATAACGTGGTATTATAATGGTAATGAAAAGGGTAGAAAAAGAGGAAACGATTATGAAAATACCACACCTAATGCTGGCACTGGCCAGAATAAGGATAATTACAATTATCATGAAATTGACCATGATGATGATAATTATGCTTATCGCGATAAAGATAATGAAAATGATGATAATGACGATGATGACAAGAGAATGATTTGAAGGATACAATACTCAAATGCTTTAGCGTTCGGGAAAATCAACTTTCTTAGACAAATAGATAGTCAATAAATCATCTGTCAATCATAGCATGGTGCGTTTCTTTACTGACTTTTTATGACTTTAATAATATGCAAAGAATCATTCATTTAATAAGCCAACATTAATGACTGATTCAGCACCTCGTCTGGGTTTTTTTCAAAACTTCTATGTTTATGAGATTATTAAGAGATGTTGATGAGCTTCTGTTTTTCAAGATAACATTTTAAAAAAGACATCAACTCAACCTTGCTTCACTAAGGTTTGAAATTGGCGAATGACTATGATAGTGTGAATGCGTCATGTATTACAGATTTATGCTTACACCCCAAAGGGAATGAGTGGGGGAAAAGGATTAACAGCAAAGTATCACTGTATCTTTTTAAGCCTTTTAGATATGGATTGTACAGCAAGGGGCGCTATGTTAATTCTGTATCTTACTGCCCTCTTCTTTTAACGCCAGTCTAAAGTGGAACTAAGGCACATAAGGACCTGGATGCCCTTATAAGACATTCATTTTTTGGGGTGTGGCAATGAAATAAATTTTATCTTAGCTTGGTATTTCTGCCTTTCTAAACATTTTAATGACCCAGTGCAGTACATCCTCCTTTGTCCGAATCTCACTTATCCAAACATTTCAAATTGAGAAAACCTTTAATTTTGATTATTCCTTTTTCTCCTTTCATTCTGTTTATTTAATTTTTAGATGAGTGACACTTGGGATCTTTACGTAATGCAGAATGCGTGATATCAATGTCATTTGAACAAAACCTTTGTTTACATAATTGTGTCTGGGCAGCAGAATTGTATTGCAAAGTGCATCACTTTCATGTTGAGTGTTGTTATCTTTTTATTAGACACCTATATTCATTAATTCTCTATTTCGGCCATTTGGCATGACGGCAGCATATTTTTCATTAATTTTAAAGTAAAATATGCCATCTTGGTGAATCAAAAATTCGACATTTCACCGCACTTTTAAGTTGATGCTATTCGGATAAACGAGGATGTACTGTACTCTCTAGGGGCTTGCGCGCTTTAGCAATTTCATGATTTTGCAAAGTAACGTTCTTCTTAAAAGATACCAAATAGAAAACACTAAAAGGAGGAGGACAGGGGAAACGAAAGTTCTGTTGCATCTCCTAATGTTCTCAATATGAAACATCTTTTCGTCAGATTGAACAGAATCAAAAAACACGTTAAAAATCTCTTAGTTCACCTGCTATTTGTTACTGCACTAGCATTTAAAGAACCGGCAGAATTAACAACATTATCACTACTCCCCAAGAATACGTATTGGAGGCACGTTATTTGACATAATTTTGGTTTACAAAAGAACTCCAAATGATTTGATTCTTAATTTACTATGTGTAAAATTGTGACGCTGATCATGATAATTTAAAGTGCCTACCTTGTTGATAGACTTCGACTTCGCAAAGGGAAAGGATGTTTTTGTCAGGCAGCTTTATGTAGATGTATCTTCCCAGGATTGGCTTAGTACATCTCACCACGATTCTCGTTTCCATACCAACAGTCTGTGATGGAGCACAACTGTTTAAAGTGTAAAGATACAAAAAGCACAGCTGAGAAACAAATATGATGAATACACAAATGTGCTAAAGAACAACTACGATGAAGCACGACTGGAAATATATAAAGATACACAAAGCACAATTGAACAACAACTATAAT
>JAAAKM020006971.1:6933396-6948370 GCA_010016025.2 Alatinidae sp. Z8VKAUB7J3 | reverse complement strand
TTCACAATATCTGTGAGTGAGATACGAACAGCAGACATCTCTGTCAAAATTCAAGGAAAAATGCAAAATAAGACTGGGTTCAAGTCTCTTCCGACGGAAGTCTTTGGTGTCTAAGAGACGTTCTCTGAATTCAAAGAACTCACATAGAGTAATAATGATGATGACGATGATGATGATAATAAAAGATTTGCACTTTATTGGGCGTGTGGAAAAGATCTCTAAAAATTGTTTTCGAATCTCTGTGAAAGACCTCGAACAGCAATCAAATCGAAAGTGGGAGTAGGCAATCGTTTCAAAGCTTAAAAGTTAGCACATGCTTATTCGCTTCCTTTTTTGTGGCTTCCTTACACTGTTACATATTCAAATCTCAGTGGGTAAGCTTACCAAATATTCTCAGAAGTGATATTGGAAAAGTGAGGCAAAGCTGTTGCATTGTTGAGAAATGGAATGGTATGTCTTTCAGTAGGCCTACCTCGAAAGTACACTTTTGCAAAAATAAACAGTTTCCTTGACATTCAAGTGTCTAGGCCTATATAATTTTGCTAACTTTTCCCACAAAAGGTTACTTGTGTTAGTTTCATGATAGATACCATCTGCCAGCAAATCACCCGTCGGGTTCACAGCCGGTAAGTATATCGTCTGTTCAATTACCTGTCATTGACAAGGAATTCTGTTAAATATTTATGGAAACCTTTTCGTCGAATTTTTGTCAGAGTATGTTCCTTACGTGATTAGAAATAATTAATATTCCAGAGCAAAGAAGAAAGAATAACTATCAATACTTTTAAGAATCTTATCGGAAATTCAAAAACCACAAGAAAAACCAAACAAGTAAACGTTTCCTTTAGATTCAGGAAATTTGTTTTGTTAATACCATCGTACAATCTTTTCTTCTTCTACGATGACGTCCTTATGAGGGCTTAAGGATATGGTCCTTCTCCATCTACTTCTATCTTCAGTGATTGGAATTGCTTCACTGTATATCATCGCTGACCAATTCCATATGTTGCCCCATTGCTCTTGGTCTTCCTCATTATCTTCTCACATTTAATTGACCTTCACATTTAGTTTCGAAGCGTCCTGTAAATCGTTATTTTATCATTATTCTAACGGTACTCTTAATAAATTGTTTCCTATTTTGAGGCGACCGAAATTATGTTCATTATCACTGTGGTTTTGCTTTGGATCATATTTAGTACTGTTTCTAAACAGTGTTAAGTAGGTAATGGTTTGGTTTGAATATAGACGGCGGGGTAAGGGTGCTTAACTCCCCCTCCCTGCCTCAACAATCAATCATTTTAAGATGTCAGTATTCCATAATTCAAGTCCAATTTACTGTTTTAAAAGTTTCCTAAATGCTGGGGAAAAGCATCTAGGTACAATAGATTGTCAGATTTTTCTGAAATACCGCTAAAAATATTCAAGAATTTTCCAACCAGTAATGGGTCAGATCACCTAATTCAAATATGTGATATGAAATTGAATTTATAGCCGTCTATATCTTGTATAATATAAATTTAGACTAGGGTGACATAGTGGGAACATAAAAAGCGCAGTTGTAAATACATTTCTCCTAAGCCTTATCGTTCTTCTAAAAAATACAGCAAATGAATTAAAATTGATACTCACCCTACATAGGTTAATTATTGTGTCAAAATACTTGACACCATCCTCTTTTATAAGATTGAATCCGTCGTGTCTCCTGTCTAGATGAAATAAAAAGCACTCGTATGTTTTGGGTCCAACTTGGATGAGATTGACTGACTTACAAACGACACTTGCAGTACACTCTCTCAAACAGATCAATGGATTTGATGCTACAATTTTCCCCAGTATTTGAACACCATATACTCGAGCTCCGGAATCGATCTCATAAAAAATCATTTTCTTTAAAGTTGATCTCATGGGAGGGATAATACTGTCTACGCAAGCTGTTAAGGTTAATGATGCGCTGAGCAAAAGTAGAACGAGAGCGTTCATGATGATACTGTAGATAAGCTGCTGCTTAGGTAGACTTTAAAGTATCACATAGTGAATCCTTTACTTGAAATAGATCATGTTCAGTACCACTTTGCAGACACGTTTCCTACTTACTGTAAATTGTATCATCGAAAAAAAGATATTTTTATGCTGAAGTATTTATTAATCTCTTTGATAACGATACACGCCCCTTTGTTTCCTAACAGATGGTTGGTTACTTAGTGATGTTGCTTTAGTTCTTGTTATGGCGCATAAAATTCCTTGATAGCTTTTGATACTTCACTTGTCTGGAAGATGTTTTGTTCGATACCTCTTAAAGGAACGCATCTTACCGACTGCAGACTGTATTACTCTCTCAAAATTGCTTTACGCATTATATGTTCTATGGTCTCTAAGATAACTTTAGTCGTTATTTATAGATAATATTTAATAACGGAATCATTAGTGAAATGCCATTAGTCGTTATTTTTGGTTGGTTTACAAATTATAAACTTGTACCATTTTTTTCAGAGTAGAAACTCTTGATAGTAACTAATGGCTTGACAGTTCAATACCGTTGTAGCGACATACAAGGGTCTGACATTGGCAATTATGGGCGACCATCTTTCTTCCCCTCTATTGTGTATAGGGAGCGTTTCTGTTGTGGAAGTATCTCGTAAAACTGCCACCATTTGTCAGTGCCAGGGCCCGTTTCACCCCCTTGCTTTCTTCCACTCATGGATGATGTCATTACTAACTCGTTTGCCTCTTTCAGCATGGCATGTCTCAATAAGTGTAAAGGAAAGTAAAAGGCAAAGTACGCAGTATTTATAAAGTTCCCTTTCTGTGCTAAATAAATTTATAGGCACTTTACAACTGAAATTTGCCCCTCAGCTTAAGCGTAGTGTTAATATCATTTTCTGAAACTATACCTGGGGAGTGTAGACACATAACACTCATAAGCTGGCGTTTATGTGTTTTTTTCATCATCATAGCCGTCCCAAATTATAAATCTTGGAACTGAAAAAAACACTAGAGAAATAGAAAATATGTCACCACCGGGAATCGAACCCGTGATCCACGCTTTCGCGGTGTTTGCTCTACCAACTAAGCTAGATGACCTGCGAGGTTAACACAGTCCATTTCTTTAGTCGCCAGATTAGCTGTCAATCATTTACCGGTGGACATTGACATTCAGTTTAACGGAGACCTGCCTCTCTGTGCGACATGTAACTGTGTAACAATGTGAGCGTGGGTCACTGGTTCGATCCCCGGTGGCGACATATTTTTTATTTCTGTAGTGTTCTTTTCAAAACTAACATTTCAAATCCTCTCCTCTCGATGATGCATCTTGGTACCGTGAAACACAACGGTGTTCACAACATGCTCAAGGATATTATTACTGCCAACCGGTGCTTAAACTTCTGAATTCTGTTACCCTTGGATCACGTCACACTTGCTCTTACCACTCAGCCAACAAGATTATTCGTGGTACAAAATCCAAATATACCTCAGAATAGGTGACTTATGACAAATAATTCGGGCTTTGGCCAATTCTTACTTCTATAGAAAATATAATAAGTGCAACCTATTATTTTTTTCAATAAGTAGTCCTAGTATCCCACTTTTAGATCGTCCATCATTGTATTAAGACGATACCCCTGCACCCCTCAATTGATATTTGATATTTTCAGTTTTTAGTTTTCCTTCGTAAGGTGAGAGTAATTCTAAATCCTTTTTATTTGGCCAAACTTTAATTATGTAATAAATCAATTGGATGATCTGAAACACCCAAAGTCGTGGTATTCGTCTCTATGCGTCAATAAATACAACAGATTTATCTTGTAAAATGCCTGTACAACAACATGGGAAAATTTTAACATCGTTGAGACCGTAATCTCCCATGGCTAACATCTACAACAGCAGCGAATCCCATCGTCTCTTACTCTTGTATACTGTATGTATCTTCAGATAAACATATTGGATACTTTCGTTTGCTCAAGTGTACTCTTTCCTCCATTTTCCCCTTCTCAAGCAGTGTTTTGTTAAACGACTAAAAGTTCTGCTATTTCGATTTGTGAAAAAAAGACATCAAAACTTGTGATTTCGACCTATTTTGTATACTAAAAATACGTCGCGGGTAACAATTTTCACCAACTCTGAAAGCTTCAAATTTAAGACCGAAATAAAATTTGTCGGGGAAGAAGTCCTCATCGAGGTGAAAAGACATCAGTTTCGTCTTAAAACTCATTAATCAGCAAATTTAGATTTTATTTTAACTGTCATTTAAGGCAATCTGTTCTCCAAAGTCCTTAAAACCACCGGAAATTATTGCCGAATATCTATTAGTCAGACAATGGTAAATCTATTGACATCGCTGTTTCCTATGCATCTTTATTCAGAGAAGAAATTTTGCAATTGTCTTTACTTCAAATTGTCCCTGAAACCTGTTACTAGATTTTTAAATTTCAAATCGAGCTAACGAAGTCTGATATTAAACTTTTCTTGGACAAGGCTAGTAGCATTGGTAGTAAATTAAAATAATGTCCACTTATAGCCTTACTGGCGTTTGCAGCAACCGTTACCCGTATTTTTTCTTTCTTCTGTGTCTGGTATGGACCCCACGTTGTCACTCATCAGATAAGTTTAAATTTCAAGGAAATAATAATGCTTTAAATAGGTAGATTTATATCATGGTCGTGTTTACATTAAAATACCACCTGTCGACCAATTGGGAAAGTCCAAAGGATTGATTTATCACCGTTATTTAAATTCACTTTATCATTACGTGATAATCTCATACTGTTTTTATGGGCATCTCCTTTGAGGAGAAAAATTGACAGGAAAATGTCCTTATAAGATCGGTATGCCCTAAGACCTTGAAGATCGTATCAAACCGCAATGCTACTCGCCGCGTTTAATTTAAGGGCCTGCGAAAGATACTTCCCAATTTTACAACATAGGTATTCATTTGTATTTTACATTCCCAAATTTATACCTAAGTGTAGATGTAAAAGAACACTACCTTAGATATATGCATTAAATTATAGTAAGTAAAGGAAGGATATTATTCCCGAAAGAGAATCGGTTTTTGAAGATTTGCCTTTCATTAAGCCGCGAACGTAGTAATAAAAGCCTGCGGCCAATGATCATCGTCGCGAGACCGTACCTTCAACCAAGAATCGTGTAGTATTTAAAAATCTATATCGTTGATACTACGAATTATCATATCTCTAATGAGTACAGATCTAAACAAAAACATAATAAACCTTACCACATCAGTAGTGAAAACAACGGCCGACTGTCAACGTGTCCTTCAATCGACAAAATATCGTACGCCGATTATCGTCTGCACCTACAAGGGAGACTAGCTCGGTTTGTTACTAATGTTCTTGAGATCCTGAGCTGGAGTTGAGATGATTGTGTCGTTATGGCGTTGTTCCTTTTCTCATTTTCTTTGGTAGTCGGTATTGTTCAAATGTCACTCATTATTGAGGGCAGCAATGGTAATTATGAAAGGTCGACCTCTTGTGGGCTAATGTCAAACTAATTGGTTTTAATGAAAACGGAATGAAAATATAAAAACATAGCTTATACTTACCGGGTCATACACCACTGTTATGTCTCTTCATTTAGAGCCACCATTTGATTGTGAATATTTCCCGCAAAGCTAGAATATTCCTTATACTGGACGCAAAATTATCAAGGCGTTCAGGTGCATCTCCATCTGAGCCTGGTATTATGTTTATTCATTTGTCTCTGACGACAGACCAATTTCCGTATAGAGAACCCACTGGATTGTTGTTGCTTATAATTGAACCCGCTCGCTGATTGGCTGAAATTTGCTCTCCCAAGCGTTTATTGGTTTAACTCTTTGAATATGTTTATCAGGGCGCTCTGTGACCTTTAAACCACCACCGTTAACAAGCACCTTCATCAATATTTACATTAATATCTTGTTTCTTGGGAACTGAGTTATAGTTTTAGCCTTAATAAGTTAAGTGTAAATGAAATGATAATAAGATCAGTGGGACATAATTCAAATAGATGGATAACTGATGCCATTGCAGCAAATTGACCTAATACGACGATTGGTTGCTTTCAAAAGAGACATTGATTGCAGTGTATCCTTGGTGATTTGACCTACACAACAGCATGTAGAAAAAATTATGAAACGGTCAGAAGCATTGGCGATAATTCTTTTCAAAGTAGTTCAAATGTTTACTGTTGGTATCTTCAAGAGAAAAAGACTCATCATTATTAATCTTCAACAGTTAAAACATGGAATTACGTCAATCGACACCCTTATCCATTCAGGGCGCACTGCCTTGTTGTGGTGGTCAGTTTATTGTTATGTTTGTAGCATTTTCGTCTGTCAGTGTGTCCTTATCGTAGTGGTGCAGTGTGTTTCAGGTCTTTCAAGTTTTCCGTAATTAGTTTAGCACTTTTTTGAATGAAAATGAAGTGATCTGCCGAGTGAATACCATCCTTTGACTAAAATAGATTTCAACTCCCTCCTTGCCGCTATTGAGCTAAAGGCCTCTTCTTATCTCAATGCTTGGATCACTCTCATGGTGAAAAGCACTGTTTTCTCGTTCAAATTTTATGCATTGGTTCCATGAGAGAGAGCTTTACTCTTCTGGGTAACTCAAGTTGACATCGGTACAGTAACTCGTTAGATGTCAATTTCTGTTCTCTGTAAATAACCTTGATGAAGACGTACTGTTAATTCAAGGAAAGTGTTCTTTCATTTAAATTCAGTGTCGATAACCAGTGGTAGTATAACAGTAAAGTGAAGGACATTGTCAGTTGAATCCGTGTGTCTGTCAGTTGTAGTATCTGTTCACTGTCTCCTGAGTACCAATTATTTGTTCTGTGTAGACGTTTTCAAAATAGGTCTTTAAATTGCAGTGTCCTAGTCTAACCAATGCGAAAACGTACAGGCTCCTCGTGTGTACCAATGAGTATTGGGCCATACTAGTGGCCAACTTTTACTCCTAGTGTGTTTTTCTTGTATTGAAGGAGTCTCTAGGGGAGTTAGTTTATGTTCGTATATGAACATATACTTCTGTGGGTCGCATGTGGTTAAATAATTCTGTTTGAAGCTTTTCAGATCAGATTTGTAACGATCTGTTGTGGGAAAATGTCAAGCGTATCTGTGATAAAGTGGTCATTTGTATTGTACGTTCTGTTGAGTACATCTGTGTTAATGCCATTCTTATGCTGGAAACAGCCTGTCTTACTATACAACAGGGAAGAATAATTCGACGGCTTGCAAAGCATGTGCATTGAGCTTACGTGCCCCAATGGGCTACCTATGAGCACCGCTTAACCTACCAGCAGATTTTGAAACCTGTTAGAGCGTAGAAGCAGTGCACAAGTCTTCTCCGTTTCTAGAAGCCCTGTGTTTAACTTGTATTGAACCAATCCAGATTAGTTGAAGAGGTTTTCCCAGATTTCTTGCACTACGGTAGTTTGGTAGATACTGAACTGCCTGCTTAAGTTGCGCAGTGTAGAGAATGGCGAATCTCCTAATAGAACGCACTTCGTTGTTAACAACTTGGTGTCATTAACTTTTATTTGTAGCCTCGGGAATGTGTTCCTTGCATACAGCAGTTAATCTCTTCACCCCTTATAGTAGTCAATCTCTTTACCCCTCTTAGCAGCTAAACGGTATAGTGCCTTATGTCATATCTTGAAAACAGAAAGTTTACCATGGGGCACCTAACTTCAAAATATAGTGTCATTATGAATCTCCTAATACTCATAACCTATGTTATATAGGTTGCATTTGAGAATATATCTAACAAAAGCAACTACCCTTGGCAACTACAACAGCTATGTCTAAAATGATAACGTTAATTTAAATGTACTATTTAATTGCTCTAGATTTACTTACCTCGTTAAAGATACCTAAGGAACCTTTTAGTTTTACACCCATAAGTCTAATCACTT
Source organism: Alatinidae sp. Z8VKAUB7J3 (assembly GCA_010016025.2). Taxonomy (NCBI): domain Eukaryota; kingdom Metazoa; phylum Cnidaria; class Cubozoa; order Carybdeida; family Alatinidae; species Alatinidae sp. Z8VKAUB7J3. The sequence goes on along the minus strand of JAAAKM020006971.1, from coordinate 6,940,456 downwards.
CCTTAAATTCAGCATCCGAAAGGTGTGTCCAGTGCTGATGAGGATGAACATTTCTCCTACTTTAACTCCCAGGATTCTAAAACTAAATGGATTGTAGCTGATGATCACCTCCGAGCTGTAAGTCCCTTAACGATAAAAATCATATGCCTCCAACTATAAAAAAAATGAACCCCCTGCCATTTTCGACTACACATGGATGGTCCTACACAGGGCTTGACCGGTCATGGTGTTTTACGGTAACCTTTCCTCCTGCGGCCAGGTTTCCAAGGTCGTCTAAAACTCATAAGCCCATGGTAGCCAGTGACTTTTGGCAATTATTTGTATAACAGTTCAATATTCTTTGCGACGGATACGACAGCTCTTCCTCCTATTTATTAGATCAATGAACCCAGTAGAATAAGCAAGTGCTGCGAACGACAACTCCATAATCAAAGGGTCGTTTATGTGAGTCTTGTAAAAAAAATCATGCAGAGTTCACATTGGATTCAATAACCAAGAAACTTTGAATATACGTTTTAGAATTGTAGCCTGTGGTATGAAATTAACGGAATGAAAATGGGCATCTCTTTGCTTAAAGCAAACGCTTCAATCGTCAGCGAAACAAAATTTGGTGCGATATAAAACCAATATTTTTTTGTAATACGTCGTACTATTTTGAGAAACAATTTTCAGTTTTTATTAGAATTTTTTTACAGGAAAGCCGCGGTCAATTCAATGTTTGCGATTTCGTTTCAAATGTCAAAAGGTTAGATATTTTGACGCGTTGTTAACAAACAAATAAATCCAGGAAATTTGTGGCATTGAAATCCATGTGTGCGACCAGATGCGGTTTTAAGATAGCGTTTCTAGTCGCCCTTCTATACTTGATTATGTATACTCATTTTTTATTAGAAAGTTTGGAATGACCTTACTGCTAAAATAAAACGTTTTAAAGATTTTACAGTTTCAATACCCAAGCTTTCTTCAGGTTATGCTTCTTTTTATCGTCTGGAGAAAAAGCAGTGCATTCGTAAAGAGAAAAGGAGTAATACTTTTGAGCTGAAAAGCTAATTAAATTGAAGTAGTTCTTAGCCGTGGTGGATAAAGAGTTTGAGCTTCAAAGCAAAAATACCGTATGCGCGTTATATCAAGGCCACAAAGGGCTTGGGGACAATAGGGGTTGTTTTGTAAAGATCACGTGATGAATGAAAGCTTGCCCAAGAAATGGAATGGGGATGTGACAAAACATTCGATAATATGCGCAACAAGATGGGGTTTTTATTACCTCTAATGACTGTAATGCTATGATATGAATAATTGCAGACGATCTAGAATGATTTAGAAAAACCGAAGAGGCTTCATTATAATATCAGTCTTATATTAGCCGATCTTTTATGTCAACTTGCAAATTCATCATTATCAAAAAGACCTAGAGAGATATGTGACTACCGGGGCAGGAACCCGTGCCCCATGCTTTTGCAGTGTGTGCTCTGCCAACTGAGGTAGCTGTCCTCCGATGTTAACTCTATTTTTCTAGTCGCCGCATTACCTCCAAGTCACCCACCGGGGGACATCGACATCCCGCTTCCTCGCAGTTTGAGACCAGTCTCTCTAGACCATGTGACTTGACCACGGAAGGGCTGCCATTCTGTCCAAAGTCCATTGAAAGTCAGCAACGGTCATCGAGAACAGAGGATTTGATAAAGAATAAAGAATTTTCAATATGGCCTTCAAATTCTCTCTTTTAGGTGATACATTTATCATTGCGAGTTTTTGTATACGGAGGGAAAAGATGATTCCAATAAGTTCTCTACGTTCGAATCCTTTGGGATAACAGACACCTCACAACCGGATTTAAACAAAAGAAAAGGTGTGTTATGGGATGCATATTATGCCATTACAAGTGCGATTCACTGTTTCTTTCCTTTGGATTTCTCATCCTCCTGGAAAAAAGAACCTTCTTGAAACCGTGGAATAATGAACTTTAAGTTAGTTAGATATTCAAATTGTATTTTTGCTGTCGCGTCCTATCTCTTCCTAGTCTTGTCATAGTAGAACGTAGCCGCCTGACTAAAGAACTTTTTCGTCAAAACATTATCTGCTCACAGTAATGCATCACAGGAGTGGAGAGTAGGGTCCTCGTGGGGCTTTTCCTGTTATATTTTGTCATCCCTTTGTATTGTATGTACATGAATCAATCTATTAAATGTAAGTGTGAGTTAAAGTTTATAAGTGCTCGTTTTTATTTCTGCCTCTTGATGACACAGTTAAACGTGTAGGCCTATATTGATACGTAGTTCATATTCCGTGGCAATGAAGAGAAAATTGCGAGTTGGCATCCTATCTCGGGCAGTAGGAAAACAATTTTAAAAGTTCGTGAATGGTGCAAAATTTGACAATTACGTTGAGTAACGGATTCGTCTTGCTAAACATTTTCGCCATACACTGGTCACAGCAATCGTATGGAGTGAAGTAAGAAAGCTTTAAGTGATGAAATTTATAGGAAACGACAAGAGCAAAACACGTCGTAGAGGTAACAGGCACGTGACCCACAGATTTTCCGCCACTCGTGTGTGAAAAACGCGTGAGTTGTAAACAAACAGCGAGACAATTGTCCTAATACTTAAAGTATATTGATATAAGTCATGTTTTCTAGATTAACGAACTTTATCAAACTTAAGTCAGTTGTTGCCGAGTTTTCGCAACTGCTCAGAGAACATTGGGCTCTCACAAGGGTCACATGAATTTTAATGCGCCGGTTTATCCCTCGCAGAAGATAGGATCACTGATTGTAGCCTCGATACCCCTCATTTCATGTCATCTGTACTCGAAACGCCTGCAAGTACAGAAAAATTGTCAGAACCACACAATTTTTCATCGTCTGGCTTATCTTACTGCAATATCATTACCGCGGCAGGCGTTTTTGCTAATACAACTCGCAACGGTAAACAGAAATCGAATCTCTCCTCTGTCTGTTGGAGGGACTGTGCCTTATAGAATTGAATGATTTTTTCCTACAATACACAAACCACAAAGCACTTAATTGCTAAATACGATCGATATGGTTTCAAGAATGAAGATGTAGCTAGAACTTACATGTTAGTAATTTAAAGTTAGTGATCGTTAGTAATTAAGGTAGACGTTAGTGATCAGAGGAAGACAAAGTGGTAAAACTCGACAATAAGGTTTCTTATGTTATTTCTTTGTAAAAATCGCCCCCTTGTAAACAACCCTGCCCCTTTTCCCCTCCTTTCAAAACAAATATTTTTAAAGGAATACGGTAATCGGTCCATGTTCGTTTCCTGATCGGTCTGTGTTCGGATTATAAAAAACTGTTAGAAAACTGTTTAAAACGGGTGTTTTAAAAATGTTATTGCTATATATTTGCTTTTTCTTGCCCTCAGAAACTTTTAATTATGCCATATGATTATCAAAAAAAATTACAAGTTAGAAAAAAACGTTGAGAGATTTTGAAAATGTCATTGCCGGGATTCGAATCCAAGTGGTGACGTAATTTCTATTTCTCTAGTATCTCTTGACAATCTGTTTATACATGTTACAGCGTTACATCATCTTCCATCAAAAATATTAGTTTTGGAAGGAGGGGAAAAGGGACAGGTTTTGGTTGTGTACAAGGCAAGCGATTTTTACAGGAAAAAAACAACATAAAAACGCTTCTTCTCTGTGTTGGTTAATCCGAGCACGAACCTCTGCACGGCAGCTGAAGATCCTTTGCTGCAGTGTCTGAAAGCAACTTCAATGTTAGTTTTGAAAAGACATTAGAGAAATAGAAAATATGTCACCACCGGGGTTCGAACCCGCGACCCATGATTTCGCATTATATGCTCCATCAAGTGAAGTAGGTGGTTTCCGATGTTAACATGCTTCATTTCTCTAGTCGCCACATTGACTCCCAATCATCCGCTGATGGACGTCAACAGCCAGTGCAATGCAATTGGAACCAACCTTTATTATTCAGTGAGACCTTCGAAAATTTCTTCGACATCTTAGCTTTACTGTGTGTACCCAAAATTGTAGCACATCATCTTGACGCCCCCTTCACCCTTCTGGACTTCACCCTTTTTTTTAAATTCTCGCATAAGTATGAAGCTAAGACCTTCGTTTTATACACTTTGTAAACCCTTGTTCTTTAGCTTTTAATTGATGTTTCTCTTGACTATGTCACCGAGTAAGGGCTGGTGTTCAAAAGGTGGTAAGTATTGTCAATAGACATCGAGGAAAACGCTGAAAATTACTAGTAAAACATCAATACTGAAATTGTGATCAGGGCAATGGTTGTGCTGTTGAAAGACTTTATTAGGTCTGCTATGCATTAATAGCAGTGCGCAATAATCTCAACCGTAAGAACTCTAAGTTAATGATATTTTTGTATCAGAAGAAGATTTGGAGAGAATGTCAGCTACGTCGTTGAAATAGAGCGTGAATGTACGTCGAAGTTGTTTCCGATGGCTTTTTGCTAAGTCAAATGGCACTTTAGGAGGCATGGTGAAACAACGTTAACGTAGAAACTCCAGGAACATAAACCTGATCACGGCACCAAATTATTGAAGATGAAGTCGAGAAACTAATCCGTCATCTTCTTAATTGTGAAAACAACAACTAAACTATTCTATTGAAACAATACCTACTTACAAGGGGTAAGCTTGATAATGTATCCTATTGTTCTTATTGTTTACGTTGACAGTTTTTTACCATAATTTTTATTTTAATGTAGCCCAGAGGAAGTCTTACAGTAAAACGAAGAGTTGTTTGACTGAGATTCATTAGTGACATTTTAAGAACTCTAGCTGTAAATGCGCTTAAACTCGAAGTTAATGTGCTACTTAGTTAACGCTACTCTGACCGATGAGGGACTTTATCAAAAGCTACCGAAGTAACTACAGATCTGGCAAAGTCAAAAAACTGTTCATCAAAAAAGCGGCATTGCAACTCCTCGTATGGTGGACTACTGAAGGAAGAATCAACTGAGGAAAAAGGTGTTTATGTCATTCGGATAACTTGTTTACGATAGTGGAGTTGAACGTGTAGATGAGTTAAGAACAATGATGTTAGAAACGGATAGCTGGCGTGATAGTGTTCAAGCATTGGAGTGGCGGGGAGGACGGCCAACGCACGTGAGTATTTTTACTGATTTTTCATTTACACTTTGATTTGTTGAACATTTTGCGTATAACATTCTTAGCATTAGATCATAGAAAGCTAGTGTTGCAGACATTATTATATGGCAAAAGTGGTATTGGTCACCATGAAAGATATTTTTAACGATCAAAAGGAGAGGCAAAGTTTTCGGTATTGAGTAACAAAGCGCGTATCTTTGGTACAGGCAGTCTTCATACGTATGTGGATAGTGATGTCACTAATACTCTTTGGACAGTTTTTTTAAATAGATTGACTCCTTTTATCGTTTTACACAAACAGAAAAAAAATACGTGCTTAGTTAATAATAATGTAAGAGGTGGCTTGCGGCAGGGGCGCTCGACACAGACTGGAAGTGATTGACCACACTTTCTTTACCACACTCAGCGTCGGGAGCGCGAATTTATTCCAACAATGGCATGGAAACCAACGGCGAAGCAACGTATCTGATGATAATCAGCATATTCAACTAACTGAAACTTGGCAAAACACGATTAGGCGATTGGTCAGAATGGAACGCAGCTTTTGGAATGCTTCTCTTGCTAACTCAATGCGGCGTTTTACTTCGCTATTATTGCAACTACCTCACATAAATCGTAAAAAATGCCCCTCTTCGCTACAGGATTGAGCACTAAGAGTTTGCATTACGCAGTTTATGATCACTCTGTCTGCTCTTCTTTATTGGTAAATAGGGAACCGGTTTACCCGGTTAAACCTTTCAGTAATAAATTTAAGTTTACAAAGATTTCAGGCATTCTTTCATTTTTTAAACGGGCAGTAATTTCTTACCGACTTTTGCCAACGATTACTTGAAACTCGACAATTTACAAAGATTCGACTTTCAAAACCTATCTCCGGTTATATATTAACATGAAGTCATCATGTCGTATATTTACGCAAACCGTGTGATTTAATGATGGTAGGGGTCCAACAATTTAATATTCTGAAATATGTTGAAATATAATCTTTTCTTTTAATATATATTCTTATTGAGAAACATTCCTAAATTTGAGAATCGAGAAAAGGTTTTACATACCTCTTAAAAATCTCCTTTTAATGGCTTCAAACATTAAAAATATCAAAAGGGCTTTGTTTTACACAGTTCCTATTTGTTCGACACGAAAGCAAAATTAGTAGGGAAATGGCCAGCTTTTTTGTCAAATAACTCCCCCTAACACATAAACTGTTGTAGAACAATAATATCTTCATGAAATGTCAATCCCAAAGTTCTGCGCTCGTTTACAGCCACACACAACTTGCATAAGCAAAGTAAATAAAAGCCATGTTTGATGGATTTAAACCTTAATTCCTCCGAGGAAGAAGAAACAGATATGAAAAAGAAAATTTAAGGACAGACCAGAAACATTTGAGACCAGTCAGAATGTAGTCGATGCAATGGAAGTTAATTTGATTTAGTAAATTCTTTTCTATTCTATTTGTATTTGCTTTTCGCTTTTCCTTTAGCACCGGAATACTACTCTTTGAAGTGTGCAGGGGAGTTCAGAAGAATAGGATTCAAAACTACTTTAATCCAGTAAAAATTGAAACGAAGAAACAGATTGAAAGCCACTAAAATTTAAGACGTACTTTAAACTGTTAGGGCTTCACTTCATGTTCCAGTGGTTAAAAGAGTGATTTTCAAATGTAAAAAAAGATATTCGTGTTCATTGATCACTTTGTCAACTTATGGCACTGGCAATATCTATCTCGAAAATCAAAATTTCCACTACCTCTGTGCTCTTTTTCATCACACTTGCAGTGTAAAACTGACCAGCATCCTTACCAGCGCCAGCATCCTATTTTTAGTAGGCACACAGTCTGGCTTAATCGAATGTTTTCTAGACTTTAGGAACAGTTTGCGCCGGTTCAATCCGTGTCTGCTGCTAAGAGCGGATTCGTTGCGTTGACATGGAGCCTAGACCGA
>JAAAKM020006971.1:6916877-6933296 GCA_010016025.2 Alatinidae sp. Z8VKAUB7J3 | reverse complement strand
AGGAACAGTTTGCGCCGGTTCAATCCGTGTCTGCTGCTAAGAGCGGATTCGTTGCGTTGACATGGAGCCTAGACCGAGAACAAGAAACACTCTTACGTCACTATGAGGTCACCAAACTCTCTTGACCGTCAATCGTATTCTTCATTCGCAATCTCTCAGTGCAGCTTTCTATCGTGATATTCCCATTGCAGTTATAATATAAAGGAAGCAACAATGTACAATATGAATTCTTACGTCATCTGACTTGCTATCCAGTACATACTTACATCAGAGTTACTCAATAGAAAGTTCTTTGAAAAGACTGTGCTTAGATCGGGAACATTAGGCCTTTTCTCAAATGTTCGTTTTGCGGGTTAATCATGAATGTGGCAATTTAAGAATTTTTTGGTGAAAATAATTAAAGTGGCAATTTGGAAAGGTTCAACTATAAAAAAAACCGCCAAAACCAACGTTAAAATTCATTGCAAGTTTAATTTCCCAATAAAATCGTTACAAGGAGTAGTTGAATGAAATAGACCCTACTTAACCTCGGCAGTATTGGTATTACTTTGCATTGCATTGATTTCAGCTGAAGGACGATTTGCTCTCCATTTCCTTTTTCATACATATTAAAGGAAAAATCACGCAAAAGTTTATCTCGAAAAAGTCTTACAAATTTCCACTTTTGCACAATTTCTACAACATATGAGTCTGCAGAGGTTCAACAAAAATATTATTAAAAAATTAGAAAATTGCGGACACAGGCATCTAAGGGCTACACGAGGGCGCTTGTTCCGAGCTTGATTGGTATATAATGGGGCAGCAGTGCGACATTAACAATACTTGAGTAGCTTTGGCTGCGTGCAAGCTACGCTCAACTTCACATCTGAATGCCACCAGGATCCAACCCGTGCTATCGTGCCATGTTGCTGAGCTATGGCGACCGATATGATGAAATTCATTCTTTTTAGTCGGAACATTAATTCCTGTTCTTCCAAAGGTGGACAAATAAATCCAGCCCTACGCAATTTTGAAGACAAGACACTCTTCGCCATAATACTTGACCACCAAAGGGTAATCATCAAACGTATCAACCTATCCATCGGCTATAAAGTATCATCGAGTTAAAAAGAGATGATTTGAATTGGTTAGTTTGAAACATTCAAAGCGCGAATGAAACTTTGTGACCACCTGGATTGACGTTTTCCCGTACTTAGCGAAATGCAAAACTTTCTTTAAGCAGCGAACTACGATGCTAACAAGTAACCAACGAGATAAAACACAAATATCCGACATTCAAGCAATTTTCCCACAGATTATTCAACTACAAATACAAATGTTTGGCAATAAAGATCTAACAATTCTACTCTTATTTACACAACATCGGTAAAATTTATTTAACCTTTCTGGGGCATGCAGAATAAATCGGAAAATTCTCTTAACTCTGTAAGACTTAGCAATTAAAATAAATACAAATTCTCTGGAACTTATTTCTCAGTACCGAATTCAACTCTTGTGCTCGTATTCGATGATTAATAAAATTTTGATTGAACAATATTTTGAATGAATACGAATTTCATATACATATATATCGTATTTTCCTAAATAATATTAAAAATCCACTAAATATTAAATTTAAACGCTCTCAGAACTCCACTTAAGGAGGTATTGGTATACAATACGCCTCCAAGTCCTGGGTCCCTTGTATTTGGGCATTGGTTAGGACCTTTAGCACTCCCTGATGTGCTCTATTTAAATTCATGCGAGGTTGAAATGGAGTAAAAAAACTACCAGAAATGCACTTTTAACATTCCCGATAACAACAGTGCAAGCAGCACACAACTGTTCTCTGCAATTGGAAATAAACACAAAAACAAAGATAGATACAATACAATACGATACAATCTTCCCCAAGGAAGCTTGGCTTCGGAGAAGCCTGTCCCAGCAGTATCGAAACCGTCAAAACGAGGGCAAGCCCTCAATTGCTAGCTGAATCATTCGGAGGCAGTTAAGTACACATATGTTAGCTAGCCTCAATTTACATATTGCAAAGTAAAATACCGGACTTCACTAACTTCATAATCAAAACAATTTTCTTAGGCTGACAACACATCTCAACTGGCGGTTGAGAAGCTCCTACAGACGATGTTCGCTGTAGAGGTGATTATGAACATTGCAATAGGATGTACTGGGAAAGCAAAAGCTGCGTCCACGTCCAAACACGTATCAGTCCATGCTTACCCAATCCGTCCTGTCTTAGAGATATTGCTCCCGAACTATTCCACAAATACAGACGAAACCCTTCCCTGATGTAATAAAATATTGGAATAAATGCATCAACTCTGACCGAAACCGTTCACCCAACAGCACATAATGTAAAAAAAGCTGCATACATTAACTGACGAAACCTTCCAAATACCACCCTTTGATAAACGAATCCTTGATAGTATCAAGTAAAAACGATAATACCGAATATGTAGTGCGTCCGAGTAGACGACCCATGATTCCTTGTGTGTCTGTCGTACGCGGGCATCTTTAATTATTAGAAGTAAACTTGTACTGTCGACAGATCGGATGGTAGGTGGGCGATATCAGAGCAAAGGAGCATACAGGGAGAACGGGAGGCACTGTGACTCTCTAAGATTCATAAGTGATGCATTATTGGACCTACTTGACGAAATAATACTACGTTTTAAAGTGGAATCGGTAACACAATCCTATAGTTATTATCACGTGCCCCTCATGCTTGGTAACTCTACTTAATACGACCTTGGACTATGACTGCTTTCAGATCTCAACTTTGAAATATTAAGAGATTTGCCAAATCGTTTTGGCTGGTCTCAAATTAAATGCTTGTGACGTTATTTTTATCAAATGTTATATCTCAATGACATCCTAGAGATCCAGCTTTCATCCTGAGTTGAAACCAAAATTTTACAACTGTCTTTACAATGAATGGTTTTTCAACGAACGATTCTTTCAAGGACTGTACGTAGGGTGGAGGGCCGGAAATAATATTTTTACTCTACTAAAGGAGTGGTCACAATACAGACGTCCACTTACGGTAAATATTTGGGCGTGTGTTCCCCTCACACCGGCAGGCTCCAAGTCAATAGTTTACGGCAAATAGAAAGCTTTGCCGTGAACTGGTAGACATGGTAATATTTTCTTCTACGTACTGTAAAGCGTCACATGCTGATAGCAGCTTACAGTATACTACACCGACAAACTGAAACGATGGTTTAGACATCATCAACCTTGAGATTATCATAAAAAGACGATCGTTTCACTTCCACATTATCGTAAGCGGAGGGTCGTCTCTCGCCTGAGTACGTATACACTTCAGAATTGTCTACAGACTCAAAGTTTAGCCCAGCTCGCTGCCGCTCCGAGGTAAATCCCGCAGAAAGAGACTTCTGCATAACCGGGACCCAATCGAAACTGGACCGCTTTGTATTCTCCTCTGTTAGATTGTCTTGTGGTGTTTCCCGTTGCATATCAACGGCCTCCTCCGATTCTAGTAAATCAGAATCTATGGATATTTCATTATTCTTGATATTGTCTTCAATACTTATTTTACGCGAGGTAACGCGACTATCTGTTGCAAAAGGGTCGAAGGGCTCACCTAATGCCTTTCGTAGGAAGTTACCTTCCTTTAAGTTCCTTACGTCGTCGCTACTTACAGCCTTTTTATGAAGTGGAGTTCTTGTTCCCGTTGAGTGCGACTCAAGCTCACGCGATCCTCTACTCATTAAATTGTTTCTTATTTGTCGTGAGCGATCGGACAGTTGATAATTCGCTCGCGTGGGACTTGTCTTCACCTGTGAACTATCAGTCTCTTGCTCGCCGTAAAAAGATGCAGACTTGCCAGCTCTATTAGATTTATTAACATTGACTATAGGCGAAGGTTCTTCCCTTTTCTTCTCTTGCACAGGGGTCTCTGCCTCCTTCGAAGCTACTGTACTTTTCACAATATCAGCCGAATAACCTGGTCTTTTTAACGTATTAGATACAAGACCGTCTGAGGTTGTCAAATTTAACGACGGCATAGTTGACACTGTTGAAATCGAAAAATTCTTGGGTGCACTATTAAACTTGTTGTAAATACCCCCTTGGATGCTACTATCACTTGGGGATTTTTCGACTGCGGTCTTGGTGGGTAATCGATTTGAAGGAATTTCTGACAATGGCCTCTGACCACCTCGGGGAGAGTGGCCCGTATTTCGTAATTGTACAGCTGTTCTCGGTAAAGATTCGGAAGCTCGCCTCTTATTTTCTGAAAGACTTCTATCAAATTTCGTTTGACGCTCCATTGTGTGCACAGGTTCACTCCATCGGATGCTTATTTTAACGTTGTCCTTGTCTTTGTAAACAACACTTTTTTTCTCAGTCTTCTGGTCCTCTTCTTTCGATTCGTCTATTCGTTCATCATGACTGTCGATACTAAACGATGCAACTGACCGCACTGATGCTCTACGCGGCGACACTTTGCCGCCATGACTGAGGGATGTAAGGCTTTCCATGTTAACAGATGAGCCACTGTACGCTCTCGTTGGCCGGTTTTGTACCTTCGTTGGTACATTCCACTGAGGCACATCACTGTTTTCTTTATTACTATTCACTTGGAAGCTACTTACTGAGCGTTGGTTCATGTAGGAAAACCCTCCCGGTGATACTGATTCGCATCGGGTCACACGCGAAGGTGATTTCCAATACGTCGATGACACTTCTAGTCCTCCAATAGAGTGCCTTTTTGAAATGGTACTAAGATCTGACGGACGGAGATGTTGCTTTTCGTATTCATTCAGATACGCCACCGTTTCTTTGACAAGTCCATCTGACGCATGTGGGAGTCTTAATGGAACTTGAGGTTTTGGCAACTCAGATGTCGAGATGAATGTTAAAGTGCTGGCATTGTTAGATTGGCTTGGCATAGAACTATCTGAAAGTACATCTGGCTCTTCTACGGTTAGAGGTTGACACCCCTCGCTCGAAGTTCGTTGAACTAGCCTATCGTGAACAAACTCCTTTTGCTCCTTAGTTGCAATTTCACTTCCATTAATTACTTGAAGTACTGGTAATTCTTTTCCGTCTTCTATCTTTAGATCATCATGCTCTTGTTTTGGCGTTGGCGGTTGCTCATTGCTGAGACCATCTGCGAGTTTTAACGGGGCCGTTGTATTCAATGACTCGACAAAAACTTCATCCAGTCGATCGGACCCATCACTTAGTGATCTACTCAAAGGTTTAGGAGACATAGGTTTAGCCACTAACTGACTTTGAGTTCTACTTAGTACTTCAGGTGATTTAACAGTTTTCGAATGTGACATAGCAATTGTCGATGGCGGAGACGGAGTCAATCCTGAATCTCGAGAATCGAACGATTTTGTTTCGATATCAGTTTCACTATGCGATTGTATACTTGAAGAGTTGTTCAGATGTACCATATCGGGCGAGCTCACAGTGACCGACTCGGCTTTTTGCTCGTAATACGATGAGTTCCTTGGTAGTAGTTCAACTTGGTAATGTTGAGATGCACGCACCCAGATTGGTTCATCTTCCGTCTTCTCGCGTATTTGTTCTCTCCTTCTTGAACCCCTAAGAGGATTGGTGGCTGACCGTAAAATAGTTGTATCTGGTAAATCAGTATCCATTACCGGGAGGGATCCGGGGCGTGAACTCATTGGGGGTGTTCTATTAGTCTCAGAATCCTGGCCTTTTTTATCCTTCTTCCGCTTCATATCCCCTTCATCAAGACTAGCATGCTTAACAAAAGGGTTGCGACGCCTTTGGACTTTAGGCGAAGGAGTAGCCTTTTTCATGCTTTTCTGTTCTTTCGGATGGTCTTTGACTGGCGTTTTGGAATCTGTTGTAGACTCACTCGGTTGAGTGTCTAGATAAAACAAGTCGCCACCACCCACGTAACTAGTGAAGCTTTCGGTACGAAGGGGTATGGGTTCAGAAATTTCTATCTTTTTACTTTTGTTGGAAAAGTTAATTGTTAAGTTATCGAAGATACTACTACTTGTCCGCACATAATCGCCAAGACTGTAGCTGCTAAAGGATCTCGGTTGTAATGGAGGAGAGCGAGAATCCAAACGCCTCCGATAGGTGGACAACGTTGAAGATTTAGGTATATTGGCTGTTGCCTCATTGTACTCATTGGAACTCTTTGAGCGGGCGAATAATGCCTTCCATATCCTCTTTTTTGGCGAAGGCGACGGAGGAAGCAGAACGCCTTCTTTTTCTGCTTTCAGTCTGTACTCTGCAAGATCCACAGACCCTCGCCGGGGAATTTTTGCACTTCGGGTACGATTTCTTGCCTGTGCCTCTTCTAAAGATAACAAACTTGGACCCTCGCTGACTGGAAACGATGCTAAATGGGGAGGTTCAACTTGGGACCGAACCTTATGTCGTAGCTTACCGGGAGCTGAAAGAAAAAAAATCAAGGTTTCTCTTATAAGTACGAACAGCATTATTTGCCAAAAATACGTTTGCAAACACTTCCTCGATGGCCACCTGCCCCTTCATACCCAACACGGCAAACAGAAAAAATTGATTATTCTTCCAAAATCTCCTCAAGAGCCAAAGAAAGCTGTAAGGTCGCATATAACACACAATTTAGAAAGTGATGCATCGATTTCATCGACTAAAGTACTTATAGACACTTATGTAGCATGATTTCTTGCCATGCAACAATTTGACTGCCTGCTTCTTTTCGCTTTCTTATATAGCACATTCACATACAAACATTTACAAAAGATCAAGAAGAGGACGTAACAATGGTGAAGGCATGAGTCTTGAAAGCACACAAGTAACAATTTATAAATACGGCCTAGATTCTTCACTATGTAATACATAGGTCTCAGCTTACAATTCTAGTGAGAATGCATAATAATGTAAGATCATGATACCATCCACGTTGTTTCCAATTTCACCTTGTTCATATCCCTATCCCAAGTGGCTAGCTGCACAGGTTTCGCAGGTACGCAGAACGATAAACTGTACCCTTTGCAAATACTGATCTACCAACATTAATCTTCTACTTACCGCCGTCTTCTGTGTCCAGCGCAACTCCGTTTGCAGCTGCACTTTTGTTTTCTTTAAGCCTGGCTCTAGCTTCTTCCAGAGATATTAGTTTTGGAGGGGTGTTAGAAATAGCAATGTTTTCCGACATCCACGTCTCGCGAGCATCCGCCTGTATTTGCATACCATCTGTGAAATTGATAGTACAAAGATAGTACTTAATCACTCTACAAGATTCTGAAAGAGCTACGTTATATATTCTAAGACAAACATTAATATTCTGCTCAGTAGTATTGAACTGACGGAAACATGGAATTTCGACTAACAATACTCACAGATAACCTGTGGTGAGATAACCCGACTACTGTCACACTATCCAGCTGAAGGAACCGTACAACATCAAATACAAAGTTATTACGTAAAACTTTTAAACTATTATCGTACGGAAGACAAACGAAGTACCAAAGGATTCCAACCCAATTGTGGATGTAGGACTTCATGCTTTCTTTCCAAAGGGTTTTTATCTTCTATAATTTTTAAATTGCCGCTTTGTAGTATACAATTTTACAACTAACATGGACTGTTGGGGAACTATAGCGAAGATCTGCGACTTTTTCACTGTTCCTATGTGCTAGGATACAATTCAAGTGATGTTGAAATTATAATACCTACCTCCTTCAACGGGCGGTGGAAGCTCACTGCCAACTTCAGGGTAGTACGCAATAGCAGCGGATGCGATGTTCTTGTCAAAGAACAAGTCCACGTTTTTGAGAAGATATTCAAGTATCAATGCCTGCACCCTGATTTCCGATAAAATTCTCTGTCCGTATTCTTGTACGTTTGGTCTACAAAATGTAAAGTATAAACCGAAAATGTACGTGCGCTCTGCTACCATACTCACACACAATCCGTGCGAACATGTAAAAAGTGTAACAAACTAAAACGCAGACTTTACAGCCATCATGCTTAAAATTAAGAGTGGTAAAAGCACATAGACGCCACATATTAGCAACGCTGAGTATAAATATGTCACTACAGGAGAGAATTTTGTTCGCCAAATGTACTTAAACATTGCTTACACATCAAAACCTAAAATTCTCTTACTCAATAATTTACTTAAATCATTGCTTAAAATGTCTTACTGGCTATGAAGATGAAAAGTCATAAAATATTACTTTGGAAGTACATTGATGCGACACAAAAAAGTTACAAGGATTATACCTTATTGGAAACGGAATATTCATATTGGTTACTTGCATACTTAGTTACGCTTATTTGTATATGATTAACTTAATTCAAAGTAAAACGTAACTAACCTAAATATTATGTAAAAACCTGACATTAATTTTCATTATGGCATATTGTACAATTACTATCACCCCCTTTCAATGTTATGGTACTTATCTTGGTATGGACAAGGACTTATAAACAGAGATTTTTGAAGATTTGGGTTTCCTTCCAACTTTGACTTGGCAAGGGGACAATACTTTTGTGAGAAAGATCGCTAACACCCAATACGGTCTTTGAAAGACAACATGAAATATCACAATTAAAAATATAGCTTCTAAAAAACATCTTTACTTAACTAAGGTATGACATCCGATCTGTGTTTGAAGAAATCTCATATGCTACACTTTACTAACAGACGGTACTCTTTTGGAAGCGACAAAGATATCAGTTGACGGTCTAAACCATACAAGTACATTGTAGGCAAGGATTTTCAGTTATAAAATGGGGAACCTAAATGGCAATTTCATAATCTAGTGAATATTCCTCCCTTGCTGTTTTCTACGGACGAACGAACAAAAAATCTGTTGATTTTTACCTACATGTTAAAAAAGGGGACTTTAGAATTTAAGCAATTGACAGCAGCTCTCGGGTAATTCTTGAGCAACAAGGAATGCGGACTAAACGACAAATAGGCCTAGTAAACAAGCTTGTTTATCTGAGAAGTTATATATTTTTGCAACAAAGTTAAAACTAAGAACAAAAGGTAATCAGATAACCATATTAAGTTATAGGGTAGGGCTTTGCCTTCCACTTCCATCAAAAACGCAATTTGCTTCTCTTATATCATACTTGCCCAGCGTCACGGTGTGCTTCGAAGCAGAAACTATGATAGTTTCAGACACAATTAGTCGACTGCCGAGAAAATACTTATGGTGAAGAGAATTTGACTCTTTATCGTTTTCAAGAAGGTATGAAATGATTTAATTCATGTTGTTAAACTGGTTTAGATATTATAGGCATTAAAAAGTATCCGAAGAGATTACAAAAGTTATACTAATCTTATTCCAAATTTATAAATTGATGCCTCGATCCCTTGGTATTACGATCTCACATGAAGCATACCTTAGTAAAAATTTACAAACCATCAAATATTTTTAACTAGGTATTTTATCGCTTCCTTATGGCTAGAAACATAAACCATGCCTCTTCTCTGATAAAGTCGTTGACGCTAAATACGTGTTACATCATACGTAGACGATACTTGACGAATAAGAATTCAACCTTAGTACCAATACTTAGAAAACAGAGTTTGACATAATTACGATAGAAAGATCAACGGATTGAACAGGGACAAATTTGATTTGTTTGTCTAACTGGAGGGCATTGCAGTCCACGAAAACATGTTGAATTTAAGAGGTAAGGTACGGACAAATCTCAAGTGCAATAACGTCTGGAAACTAACTGACTTGTCAAAATTTTCAGAAGAAGTCAAACCAAAATTTAAAAGTCGACTGTAGAATCTGTATTATACGATTAAATAACCCATGAGCATGAGTAGGTATCAGATAGTATATCTACGAGAATGCATCAGAACTCGTTAAAATCTTGCAAATCAGGATACTGGCGATGCTGGGTGCCTTGATTAAAGATGTTCCGACACTCATGGATGACAAGAAATACAAGCTACGTAAATCCAAGACGTCTTTTGGTCATGATGATTAAAAATTGATGATAATTATGATGGTGATAATGGTGGTGCTAATACTGACGATAATGATGTTGATGCTGATGGTGACATGGGGGGAAATCCAAATTTGGAATAAAATTGCGTCTGCAGCCAGCTACTATTCAAATATGATACCTCCTTTTAAGGAACTTTGGTTTCTCTCCGCAAAGCATTTTATCAAAACTTGTGTATTGGCACGTCTTATTATATAATTGCATTTTCTACTCCATATTAGGTCGACTCTTTGACAGCTATTTCAAACTTAAAATATTTTCAGATGAAACTCTGACATTTTGGGTCTTGAAGGTGCCTTCTAATATAACCATTATTTATAGTAATCACGGTTGTGTTATTGAGTATTTCTAAGGGTGATTTTATTTACAGCTTCGATTACAATACGCCTCCTTAAATCCACCACTGGTATCAACTGCCTGCCTGACTTTCATCATTTACTCATGGCCAACAAATGCACCCTCAAGAGTTGGCATCACTAAGTAAACACAGCTTATTTTCTACAAGCTACTAGCAGGTCCACCAATGCAAATTGTTGTTAAACGTGTAGCGTCCAGGAGTTCTGCCATTTGTAGTGTCATCGGCCCTTTATTCAAGACACCATTTATAGTCATAACTTTAATTATCATACCAAGTTTTAAAATACTACATTTGTTGGCTAGACATGGAAACCATGGTAGCCTAGAAATCCTAGAAACAATTTAGACTTAATTATTTTATATCGAGGAAAGGAAAGTTGTTTTCAAAAAGTGGGACAGAAAACCCTACTTCAGTTTTGTGACCAAAATGGACAGCATCATAATCACATAGTTGCCATGGAATGGTAATACATATAATCATATGTGAAGAAGGAAGAATATTTCTCCAACGACAAATTTGTTCTTGTAGTAATTAGCTTATAAATACTAATTAGATCTGTACATACGTCTACGTGTTGCACACAGACATGCGCTTAATATAATATATTTTGGCTTCTGAGTATCACCCATCAAGCATTTCACAGAAGATTTAAGAGTCACAAACTCACTAACATTGCTCCTTAGATGATTTACAATGAACTTTCTTTATAATCATTAGCGCACGTTGACTGCAACTGATGCTTCAAGTGGTACCTCCATGCTTCCCTTTAGTTAGAAATGGTGACGCAACCCTCTGGTATACCAACGCACACGCTGGACATGCTAGTACCCAAACTGAATAAAAAACAACTAGTCTCAGGGTTGGCTCTCAACTGCTGTGTGGTAGACTAAGACAACCAAATATGGACAAAAACGAACCTAGTCCGCGTCGCCTCAAGATGTTGTGGTCATCTGGTTTCGAGGACGCTACCAAATCAACAAAGAATATCTCATGGGAACTTATGTGGTCTAAACCTCCTAGTTTGAAGAAAATTAGCCATTAACTAGGTTGTCCCATGAACATTCATTACGGACTATATAATTACATCATTTGTTCTAATTACAGACCTTCTACGATGGAGTTAAATATTTGCTGTCGCTGAAACTCGTAATTAGGATCTGGTCTAGTCTTTGCATTTTTTTCAAACTACTAAAATTTGGTATTTGTGTGAGAATATTTTATTGATCATTCTGCTAGTCCCTATATTTTAAATGTCCTCCAAGATCAGAACAGAACCTTTGTTTTTCCAGGCAATCACTTTGCGATCATTCAGACACCTAACTGCGGTTTGGAAATTTTAGCAATTGGCAGTATTTCATTTAATAGCTCTGACTTTTCTTACTAGAAAACTAATTTGACCGTTTTTCTGATCAAACGCAGCTGGTGCTTCTGAAAATTCTCTAATGTATGTGGTCCAACATAATGGTCTGGCGCTCCTCTTTGTTAAGCCTCATCAATTCCGAGTAAATACCTCAGCATTTGATTCTCTTAAATTCGCACTTACAACGCTCTGTCTTACGCAGAAGGCAAGGCATGATATTATAAGAATCCACACGATTATAAGGAAGACATAATGACAAATGTGATGACAATTTTAAAGCTTTATTCAGCAACAAAGGCCAGAAAGATTGCCAATCATAAATATACATTCCTTAAAAGCCATCTCACATGCACACATCTGACTTGACGCTCTCGTCACTCATACCTGCATTCGTCTCTCATTACCAATGGAATAAATATATAACATATAGTACAAAGTAACATTTTTTTATTTTTCAGACTAACAGCAATTATCTCTACACGGTACAGATAAGCTGAGTACATTAGAGCAATGTAGACATAAAGTTCTGTGAGCGAACAGCATCTGAACTTGATATTTTGCGTAAAATACAGAAGTTTTAAGAGTTTCTGTGAACTATGACACACAAGCGAGACAGTTAAAGCCACCAGAAAATAAACACATTTACTAAAAATCCAGTTGTGACTGCAACCAAAATGCTTAAAGGGCAATTCATTACATTTAAACAAAAATTCTCTACCCAAAACGAAATAATTGCTTCATTTTGACAAGCAGTGTGGGCGGAAAATTAACAAAAAATCATGATACGAGCTTTGCTCAACAAGTACGTAATACAAATAGGGCTTATGTACATGGAATCCTACTTTGGACAAAGGAATCAACAAAGATCACACGGGACAGTAGGACAAAGTAAAAAATTTTGTGCTTTCAATATGTGGAAGACAGCATAGAGACAGTCGGCGCACATAGAAAATGTCACTAGCATTTACGGTACAGAGAATGTGTTGTACTCACATCTCTCATCCAAGCCACAGTAGAAGATGTAGAAGACATGTGATGTTACAGACACCGGTCAATAGTAAGGTTATGGGAGCCTGTCGGTAACTTAGTGAAAACGCGACAACATAGCACTTATGTTAGCGCCTGGATCATAAAGGAGATGGGGGGCGGGGTAGAGGGGTGACGACGAGCTAAGGTATTCTGGCCATCCGAAACCTTCATTTACGGAAAGTCGTTACAAACGCCGCCCTACCACAGCTCAACATACAACAAGTATTCCCAACAAACTGCAATACCCAATTGAACTAGCAGGTTCCATTCAGGGTCCTAGACAATACCAAGCAGTGACATCTTGAAAAACAGATATCGACATATATCAAGTCGAATTTAAACACATGTATAGTCAATGATTAGCAAGCCAGAAGTAACTCTAGTAACGAATCGAAAATAGCGCATTTTCCTTTCGGTGTAGATGTCACCAACGGTTGAACTTCCGCGTTTTGGGGCAATAAAAATGGGCTTACATGTTTCAATAGTAATTGATGGTTGTTTGGAGAAACATTTGGGCTATTTATGCTAGTTATAACCTAATTACATGTATCAAGAATGATGCAGTGCTAATATGATCTACAGAGGATGTTGATTGTGTTCTGATATCTCCCATTCGAACTGCATTCTAAGTTCTAGGTGTTAAAGGCTACCATACTTACTAGTAACAAGTTATGGCAAGAAATGAAATTAGAAGCCAAACCCGATATCATGTGCCTCTTTTACCAGCCATTCCAACGTGTTTACCTGCCTGCAGACCTTGCTTCTTATTGCGTTTACACTTGGCTGGCCTACAATTAACTAAATTTGTTTTCTTTGCTGCTTTCCTATTTGGGCTCCGTCTTTGATCACCATTAATTTCACCGAAGGGCTGTCTTTCAGAAAGTGTCTTAAGTCGCTTCGTTACCTGGGGTGCTAAGTTCGCCTTGACTGCGACTTCAAATGCATTGCTGTCAGAATTCTTCGGCTTCTCCGTCAATTGCTTCTTTTGAGCATTACTTTTCTTACCAGTCGTGTCATTTTGAGACTTATTTGTGCAAGTTTTTGGTTGATACACCGACATACTTGGGTGTTCGATCAATAAGTTTTCCAATCTGCTGACATTCCCTTCAAGTATTTCCCTCATTCGCTTCTTCTTGCCAGTAAAACAAGGTGGCGGAGTTACAAACCAGCTCTCTTCCATTCCTACGTTGGAGTAATCACTACAATCGGAGTTCATATCCTCTACAATTAAGTGTTGATTCTTGTGGCCAGCGTCAGTTTCAGCATTCTCTATGTAGGAGGAGAAAAAGTCAAGAACGTTAAATTTGCTTCGCAGTAGCAGTTAGCGAGTATGCAAATTCTAAAGTTTCTAACAGTTTCACCCAATACAAGTCATAAATTTGTCACAAGCCTAGCAATTAACTGCAGATAGTGAGTCGTGACAAGGATAAGTGCCCCTTGCTTCGCTAAATACGTGGAAAAACATTTCCGCGTCCAACTCACAGGTGTTCATAGGCTCAGACAACGATAAGGAACCTCCTAACTTGTTAAAGACCTCGCCCATCCTTAACTGGGACCCATGTCTCTTGTGCGTTGGTGGGTGTGTTCTTTCAAACAACATTCTCCTTAGATATGAATACATGAATAGCTTCCTATGTGCCTTCTATGAATGAAAACCATAAACATGCCATATCGCCACGAATTGGAAAGGGGATTGTATAGAAGAGAAGCAGCCGAAAACGAACTATGCGACGAGAAGCACTTTTGACTGAAACAAACGGTCTTAAAGGACTAAGCTTCCACAGAACCCAATACGTGCAGAGGTTAACACACCGAGATTTATTGTTTTTATTTAACTGGAGCCGCATACAGAGAACAGAGAAATGAAAAGCGAATTGGGTTTTTCCCTTCACAAAACCAAACTGATAAGCGTACGAAGTCAATGATCGAAGTGACGATGAAAGCTGGAAGGATTTCGAACTTCACAAAAACAAACGTAATCAGCTTATCCTAACATGCGTGTCCTTCGAAACCTTAACCCAAGGATTTAGTACTATTATTAACACGTTCTCTACTTTACTATTTGCATACAAAAAGAGACCTCTAACAAGGCCACAGCGATTGCCCCAGACTTCATCGATGCTTACAAGATCAAATAGGAGACCATCTGCATGCTGTTGCTAAGACTAAACGGATGCCGGGCAACCAAAACTTTTCGACACACAAAATTTTATGACGAGAACTCTATAAAAGGGATAACAGGTGATACTGTTTGCAACGAGCCTTGTTTTTTCTCTCTAAAAGCTGCTTCACAATACATGGTACAGTATGACAACAAACGCAAAGGCATTTGAAAACCTGACCCGTTTATGTAGCAATATAGAGTATAGGCTATACGAGTTAAATAAATAAAACTTAACAGAAAGATCTCGTTTGTGCTCTGTTTCATAGCTCATTTGAAGAATTAAGCTGGCTTTGCCCTCGGGTGGTTTTCCCCCAATGACCTGTTTTGGATAAGACGCAACAGCTGTTTCTCTACAAAAGTACGTGCTCAAAACAAAGGGGAACGATTTATAAAACCATCGCGAGCTTTCCTTCGGCTTGAATCGCCACCTCTCCGTAATAATTGGATGGGTAGTACGTTTATTACTTAAATATACACAAACTACACGAATTTGTAGGCAGAAATTTACCTTTTCCCGATTTGATTGGTAACGATTGTACCATTATCCAATCTCCATCAGCCTCGGTGATTTCCTCTACAGATAGGGAAGGTTGTTCCTCAACAAACTCCGTATCTCCACCCCATAAATATGATGTAAACGCTGACAGCATGATTTGTTACTTCTGAAACGATAAGAGCAGTAAAAAACTTAACTTTATAATGGACGTTCATAACAACATAATGCGGCTCATCCCGTGAAGGTTACTGAAAAACGGACGAAGTTGCATCGTTATGACGCAACGCAGAAAACAAACTCACAAAACAAAGAGTCCTCGTTCCTATCTCAGTCTGCATTGTTGACCATTAAGACCTCAAACAACTGTCGAGAATTCAAAACTGTGGAAATCGCACTGACTCTAGGATCTTGTCTTCCGTTCTCAACTAAAAGGAAAACCTCCAAGATTAGAAATGTTACTTACCAATAATGTTCACCTCTCGCTGCAATTTTCCTTTAATGAACAGAATTATGATTAAAATAACTATCTTCCTTTCTTTATTACCCCTAAGTTATAATATATAAATGTAAGAAATAAGAACAATTTATTCAGTAAGCAGAGGACCTAGCCGTTTAGTTGGAGGAAAAACTTTTAGGCGCCTAAAAAAAATTTTGTTCTTCGTGTTTACATGTCTATGCAAATGAGCCTTGGTTCATCTCCCAATCAGATTACTCTGCAAACTCTTTTGATAGCGATTTGATTCAGTTTCTTAGCCAATCAAAACAGTTCTTGAACAATAGACTCGTTGAGCACAAAGGTTTTCACCAGAACGTGACTGAGGCATGTCAATGGATCAGGGTATCCCCATGGAGCAAAGGTCAGCTGAGCTTTGAGTTCAATAGAAACACGGCTTACATTGTGATGAAAATAGCGAATTAATTCTGAAATAGAACACAGTACGTTACCTCTGTCCCAAAAAGGCAAAACAATGTACAGAAATCTACAGAACGCGTTACAAAGTCAAATAACGGAATGCTACGATATCAAGTCCATTTCA
>JAAAKM020006971.1:6896872-6916777 GCA_010016025.2 Alatinidae sp. Z8VKAUB7J3 | reverse complement strand
GCAAAACAATGTACAGAAATCTACAGAACGCGTTACAAAGTCAAATAACGGAATGCTACGATATCAAGTCCATTTCACTACACTTTCTTGTAACTTTGAATGGACTGTTTGACACGTAGCCAAATGATGATATCTCGTTACACCGTGAAACTGAGTTAAGATCCTCTCTACATTTCCAGGTGCTTCACTGAACGATAAAGCACCTTACAATCCGCGGAATTCATAGCTAAACAAGAAATTGTTGCGAGGGTAATGTCTCGAAACAAGCAATGTAATGGCTATTTATGGAGTTATTAAGCTTGAGATGTACGATCTCGTACCATGAATAACTTCAACTAACTTAGCCATTAAAAACAACTCAATCTTTAACTACTTTTTTCTGTAGCAGCTTGCAGGAAATGGCTGTGGGCTATTGAAGCGGTTGCTATGGATATGAAGAAAGGATTCAAAAATCACCATGAACATTATTTTACAACGTTTGAATGATAATTCACGAATAGGTTTAGTAAACATCAAATCAAAAACGACGAAACCGCACGAGTTTGGTTTTACACCAGCCTAACGCGAAGACAAAGTCGGTACGTAGTTAACAAGTGAGTTTGCAGGGTAAACACGTAGGCCTATTGGCAGAAATGATCTTGTTCCCAGAGTAAACCACTCCTGAGAAATCTCCCACACTTCACCCGGTTAGTTGATTGTTTTATAAGCAATGTTTTAAGAAATCCTACCGGAATAAGAGAATTCCGTAGGCCTACTCTTTTGGTGGTAATTGGTTTACGCCTGCATCTTGTTTCTTTTTTGACAAGTAAATTAATGAAAAGTTCCGTGCACAGTTGGAATAAACGTTTCTATTTGTTTACCAAAGGCAAAATTTTAGGAATATGCGTCTCAAGCGAGCAAAAATGTTGAGACGAAGGACCGACATAAGTTAACGACGGAGCTGTTACACATCACTAGTGGGATCGGTCTCTTTCGGATGGTAAAATTTTCCGAGGATGGCAGAGCACCTAAACGTTGGAAACTAGCAAATACCTCAAGCAAGTCAAGGGAGCTGGAATTGAGAGGTTAATGCGAAATTTGGAGGACGCAGACCCTCCCTTTCCTGCTTCTTGACTTGCCTGACTTAAACTCCTTAACAAAAAGCGGGTAGTTTTGGTCTGCTGGTAAAACTTACACCCTGAAGGCAACAGCAACGGGTACGTCTCAGAAGCGGCGTATTGATAAATTGATTACAGGGGCGGTGTGCAACTTCAAGGGGGAAGTGGGAGGGAAGGCGATTCTAGTATTCGAGGAAGTGAAATACATGGATTTTCTTTTGGCATAGGGGAGACCAGGGTAGGCTAATCTGTGCCACATTTTCCTTTTTCCTTTCTAGCCATCGTTGCGTTGGTCTAAAAGCGTCGGCTGTTGCTTCCGAATGTGCATTGGGATGTTTTCTTTACTTGATGTGATTGCCAATATCTTAGGATTTCCAAAAAAGACAAAACCACTTACTAAATATTTTTAGTAAAATGGCACAACTTACCCCAGGCTTGGGGTAAGTTGAGCCATGACCTGGGGTAAGTTGAGCCAAATAGAATAGCCTCCATATAACAAATAAATTATTATAATTGTATCAATATTTTCCCTTAAATCATGTTTCTCATTCATCTAAATAGGATTTGCACTTAGCATAGCTACAAAGCGCTTGTCGACTAAAGCCCGATTGTATTGAAAGTAAACATTGACACTTTATCAGAAGATAGGCTGCTTATAGTACCCGGCATTCCCGATCTCTTTATTCAGATGTATTTTACTTAGATCCAAGGCCAAAAATGAAAACTAAGTAGGGGAACAGGAACAAATATTGCACGAAATAGCGCAAACATATTGTACTGAAAATCTTTTTTCGTCTGACACTCCTTAGAGTACTAACGTCAAAATGACCGAAATGGAATGTGTGAAAGAGTATACCCAACTGTAATTTGAAGGAGCCAATCAGAAATGCCTGAATGGCTTGATCTGAACGACAAGATTAATTGAATAGGCCTAGCGAGAAAACGAATTCTTTTTGTCTGCATATCAAAGGTTTTCTTGCTTTTATGTGGACTGACTCCAGAACGACCAAATGAAATGCAGATCTAACCTTTCCTATAATATGGAAGCAATCGTCCGTGTACATTTTTGCACAGTCTGGGTTCTCAAGCAAATGCTGCCCTATGGCAGAATTCTTTTTGTCTCAAGAGTCACAGAGTCACAAGAATTCGTTTTCTCGCTAGGGGTATTCAATTGATCTGGTTGCAATGGACGCTGATTGGTCCAAAAACACAAGCCATTCAAGCTATTTCGTGCAATATTCTCGTTTACTAGCTGAGATACTCAATGATCCATAATTGTGTAATCCAATTACAATATAGTAAGCAAAGCATATATAGAAGGGGGGAATAAACGGGAGGGTTGAAAAAATCTCCAAAACTTAATAAACGGGGTAGTTGGAATCGATGGGGAGTTGGAAAACGACGAAAAACGTAATAGACGTGGGGTCTGGACAAAAAGTGTAAAAAATGAAGTCAAGAATCAATCTTTATAATCAACCACAACTTCCTAAACGTAGGGTAATACAACACAAACCATAGTCAGGTATTCGAAGTCATGGTGGTCTCCCTCATGCCTCGTCCTCCTGCTCAATGACAGTGTTATCACTAATATCTGTAATGCGCGTCTTCACACTTCTTCGAGCCTCGTAAAAAGCCACCTTCGTCTTTTTAATGTGTGGTTTTCATATTTCAATAAAGATATTTTCTACTTGCCTACCAAAGTACCACCTCAAAAAATTGTCATGGGTGGGAGATTACTTAAAAATTAATTAGGCAGGGGGTTGGAATAAGAGTGTCATGGTGGAAAATTTTTGAAAAATTAATTAGCAGGGGGGGGCGTCTATTAGGCACCCAAGAGTACATCACAACATTTTGTCCACAGTTTAAAACAATAACGAAATAAAGCATACATTTTACATATATCAATGACTAGTAGGGAGGGGGTAAAGAACTTGACTCTCGCTTCATGATTGTCATCTCTTCTTTAAGGTAAGTGATTCTCTTACCATCTTGTTGATATATACTCAGTGTAGGGTTGTTTTGAGTAGACACTTCGGCATGAACCAAAATCGGCCAATTTGACAGTATCATTCTAAAGCAATAGGAGAAATGAAATGATGTAATGTGAAAAGAAGACACGTGGAACAGCTTTGTCCAGATCAGAAACAGAAGTTTTTTGTGGAAAAGAAACTTTTATGTATGAGACTTCTGCTAACAAGCTGTAGTAAACATAACTGGAATAAATCTCATTTTGTCATTTGTATAACTATTTGACCATTGGTAAGTGCAAAGGTCTCTGCAAAGGAGGAATTTCAAAGGTTAATTAAAAACAACTCAGACAAATGATATTTATGCCACATTTTCAACTTATTTGAAGGAAATAATAGAGGGAGAGGAAATAGAGATACATTATTTATACAATATTATAAATAATTTATTATTAATTATAGTCACATCATTGGTATAATTACACTAACAACAATTTAAACAGAAGAAATTCAAAGGTAAGTGTAGTAAACAAGCAACAAAGTTCATGTTAATGGTTGAGGTGAGATTAAATAAATTAACTTCTTGTAACCTTCTTGTAATTAAGGTCATTGCTGTTTTGGTTTCTAACAGAAGTAAAATCTTTAAATTTACTATTCCTGTGAACAATGTGGTTCTCTGAAACAGAATAGTTTACTCCACTATGCAACACATTAATACTATAATACAAGTTGTAGATCTCAACAAGCACTGAATACTATTCCTTTTAAAATGTTGGGAGTTTCCTTCTCAACGAAAAGATGAAAAGATGAGGTACAACAGAGGCATCTGGAAAGTTTACCTTGATAAGAATATTTTCTGGTTTGATATCACGGTGGAAGATGCCATTTCTGCAAGAGGAAAAGGTAATGTTTTGTAAATAAATGTACATAGAAAAGTACTGGAAACCAATATATGAACATTTTATCCTCTTGGCTAGGTTTCAATGACGATGGTCAGACTTTACCCAATTATTAGTAAAAAGAAAATTGGGCATTGAATCAAACAAGATTAATACCATTTTTTTGACTTGATTGGATTTAAACATGTTGGATTAGTGGGCCTTCAACAGCAAAACATGTGCATTTATTGCAATATATGTTTTCCAATAATCTTACCATGATGGAACACTGGACACGTATTTGTACATGTATCATGTTTCCCAAAGCTGAATATCAGCTTCAGTACAAATTTGTCTGGTGGCAATATTTTGTTTAAAAAATTGTACTTAAGGCACGCACTCACAGACAGCTTATATATTTCAACTGTGAAAAAACTCCTGATTTTCATCCCTGTGATGATTTTTACACAAGTCAAACCCAGGCAGCTAACTACTTTTAAGAAGCCAACTTAAAAGTAATCATGCACTTAACGCTATAGCAAAGCAGCCAACTAAAAGAGACACCATTAGCAGTTTGGATATCATTAGAGAAAAAGGTATCTTAAACCATCAAACACTTTTTCACAACCCATACTAGTCCTTTACAATAAAAAAACAAAGCAAATCAGAAAATGCAATGGGGTATTATTATCATTCCTACTTTTCATTCAACAGGAGGATGATAGAGACCAGAAATTTGGCTCAATTATAGATGATACCAACTTAACAAATTTGGTTGGTCATGGGATTATTTGATGACATCAGCACTTCAGGGCAGTTTTTGTTGGTTTTTATATGAGTTTGACAGTAATGTATTAGAATTGACAGTTTGTCTTTATTTTGTTTCTATTTGGTGTTTCATGGAAACATTATTGTATTCCTTCACATATTTTAATTACTAGTAACATTTTCATGCTAGGTATAGACATTCAGGTTTTCCTCAAATGACCCCAAATCAACTCTTATTATCACATTTCTCCCTAAAATTCATTCCATGTGAAAACAAAAGTAATATTCTCTTATATTATTGTTGTATATTGTATGCAAACAATTGTTATTTAGAATTTAAACAGCTGATAATTGCCTCCATCCCGGTCCCAGCTCACCTTTTCCAATTTGATGTACACTGCTACTCTGGCCCCCTTTTTTGGTTTTCGACTTTTTTCAAATCTGCAGATTGATTGGTCTGAGAAACATGAACTATAACTGGAGAGTTAGCACTTCTGCAAGGCTAGTAGCCCAGGCTCACTCTCATTCACCTACCGGTATATGCTAGAGGATCAGGGTTCAAAAACGAATAGTGTAAAAAGCAAGCTAGCATTTGGACATTGACATTGAACTTTTAAAATTTACAAACATTGTGGGTAGTTATAGTGACAGTTTGAAATTTACTTAACTAAATATAAGAGCATTATTAAAATTGGATTACTGACATAATTAATAGAATATCCTTAAATTATTTGTCACAAACAGTTACTGAGAATTTAAATTAAAAAGGGTTGATCTATGAGAATATTTTCCTTTGAAAGTTTCAATGTTTTTCTATTTACTTTGGTCTAATGCCCCCTTATATCTTCTAGCCCCCACTCTAACTAGATGGGTACTAATTTTAACTGAGGATGCTTTTACATGTTGAGATGAATTTCTAGATAGTATTTCTGAAAGTTTGGGATGCACACCCATATCAACCCTCTACTAATCCCAAAGTGTGGGATTAGTGAGATACCAAATTACGAGGTAGGGTCAGGGACTGGAAAAGGAAATGGTTCATGCAAAACTGCAAGATAGAAGGCAAAAGATAATTCACAAAGAACCATGAAATTAAAATCCCCTTAACTCTCTTTAAATTTCAATTTAAACTAAACTTAACATTATTTTTTCTACCTACCACCCCTTTTATGTTCATGCTTAACATTATATGTACTTACTATCAAATGCTCACCTATGCATGTGATCCAGTCCTTTCAAAGACTGATAGATATAATTGCAGCATTTCTGTTCTGGCAAAAATTCTTTTTTACCTGGAAGGTAACAATAAATAACATTACTACTGTTATCCTTATAAATTTCTAGACCTTCAAAACCAACATCCATCCCCTTTACTGTGGAAATAAAAGGAGGCTACCCTTTGAACCATTTTCAGCAAAGGTAATAATGACAATTATAAGGGTCAACAAAAGCAACCATCACTTTAACCTACATTAAAATTCTTACCTTTGATGCATTCATACAAATTCAGGTC
The DNA here is from genome assembly GCA_010016025.2 of Alatinidae sp. Z8VKAUB7J3. Taxonomy (NCBI): domain Eukaryota; kingdom Metazoa; phylum Cnidaria; class Cubozoa; order Carybdeida; family Alatinidae; species Alatinidae sp. Z8VKAUB7J3. The sequence goes on along the minus strand of JAAAKM020006971.1, from coordinate 6,910,554 downwards.
CATAAGCTCACATATCAGAGCCAATGTCCCAGTCTTCCTATCACTAGAATTTGAAACAGAAAATGAATTATTTGATATTTGATATATATCAAACGACTTTAATGCAATGATAATTAAGATAAGAAATAAATTTAAAAGACCTGATATATGTATAAATTACCAATGAACCAGGAACTCATCAGAAACTACATTTTTTTGATTAAAATATGTATACATTATCTTAATATTGCACTTGTCATTCAGATACCACAATGAATTGATTCAGCACAATAGTAAATAATTTAAACTATGAGATTTTAGATGTGATGCTTAATCATGGGTCTTGTTTACTTACAATACAGTAGTTCTGACATTAGATTGTTTTTTATCTGTTATTACACAAATATGTATATAGACCTTCATTGTCTTCATGAATGCTGCATGTTGCTTTGGAGCTACAATGCTTAAAACTAATATATTGGATAGAAAAATGTGTGGCACTTAACTTTACATAGAAATATGCAGGTCTTTTAAAGTGTGATTTATGATCAGGTAGATTAAGAATGGGTGTTTTACGTACATTAAAATTTTCAGTATTGATACCATCATTGCTAGAGTGTATGTCAAAATGCTTGGACACAATTTCGACACAAAGTAACCTTATATTTACTGGAAACAATTTTTCCTTGCAATTTTATTAGAGCTCCTCACTCCTCAAAGTAAGGAAAGTGGTTAGACCTTTTCTTTCCTAAGAAGTTATACCAATCAGGAAGAAAACCTGATGATAATGATAATGATTACATTTATTACACTTTATTTCTTTAACAGCCATTGATCAGCTTTAACAAACAGGAAATTATCATGGTGGTGTTGTGGTGAGATAGTTATTTTAAATTATTTTGTTTATACTGAATGCAGGACAGGTGCTGTAATCTTATGGAGCAAAATCAACATTAAACTTTTCTCAAAATGAACCTTTATCTAACTTCCTTTCTTATAGTTTTAATTTGGATCCCCTAGTATTTTCAAATCAGAAATCTTTTAATACAAATAGAGTAAACACATAGGAATGGAACAATAAAGTCCAGACGCCTGATGAAAGTAATCAGGGAAAAGGATTGAACCATCTTTAGGGAAAATGACGGAATAAAATTATTTACATAATTTACATAAACATGAGAGCAAAAGCTCACCAATGATTTTGGAAAACAATTACAATACCTTTTTAATCAAATGATCAATAAGCAAAGAATGTATGCAAAACTTACAAGATGACTTCACGAAGCTCTACGATATTTGCATGAGGACTCAGTCTGCGCATGGCCTGAATCTCTCTCAAGTTGTTAACCTGGTCAATGCTGCAAGAAGATCATAAAATGTCATGAATATGGTATAAATAGCAATTACAGAACTTATGTGTATTACAATGAGATAATCTCTTGTTGAAGTACATCATAGTTTTCCATTACTCAATCTAAAACCCAAGTGATAATCACAAAAGTCTTAGGCCTATACAGTATCTTCTAACAATCCCCTCCTTTTAAGCAGACGTGCTGAGCACTTACATAGTGATAAGGTACCTGTACAACTTGTGGTAGATTGTATTATACATCACAAATTGGTGCACATAATCTTATTCCTACATCTAAAACATGATAAACCATTAATTTAATAGAAGAAGACTAGCGCAACAACATAGGCAACTGCCTAAAGAAAAACTGTCCTCTGGTAGCCATATGCTAATGTGTAGGCTGAAATAAGCTATTACCTATCAAACTGCTGCTTCATCCTTTTGCAGGCATAAAAGTTTCCATCTTGGGTACTTTGACATTTTAGAACCTCTGAAAATGTACCTTCTCCTTTCTTGCCAAGAATTCTATATTCTAAAATGATAAATACAAACAGGATAAGTTTTATGCTCCTTCCAAGTTACGTTTAATCATTGACAGTATACAAACCTGTATTTCAAACTAACAATTATATACTTTTAACAATGCATTACCCTGAAAAACGGCAACTTAGTTTAATCTAGTATTGTACACTGTAAGCACATGACACAGAGATAAGATATGATGTTCATCATTTGAGAAACCTCATATAAAACATAAATTTACAGGTAGCAAGTTATCATATAAAAAATGCACTTAAACCTCTCAGCTTAAGTTTGATAATACAACTTAATAATACGGTGCAAAATGCTCCGTTGTACAACGTTTTGAAAAACGACACGTGAAGGAGGTCTGCAATGTCTTTACTGGATGAAGTTGACCCCTAGCTAGAGCAACTATATATGAGTAGCATAGTACGGTACCGGTACATTTCTTCCAGGAAACTTTTGATAACAGTTTTAAAGCTTGGTCACTTCATAATTTTTAATCTGATAGTTAGTGACTCTGCATTTAACTAAAAGCACGATTTCTGACCACAGACCCAATTAGTAAACATTGATATCGACGTGGGGGAGCATAAGGTTTGACCAAACTAGTTACGTTCAAATATTCATTTTGGCGTTTACTTTTCTTCTTTCTGATTTTCTGATATAGGTGGTGCATGACTTATTTCGTGATCGAAAACCAGTCGACAGTTATTTTGCTTTCACCAGGAACAGCGTTGTCAAATCAGTTCATTAACTGTCTACAACAACACCACTTGCCCTGTGCAACGACGTCGCGTAACCTCAAGAGCCTGGCTGATCATTTCCTTTAATTGTCACAGGTTACAACAGTTCATGATGGAGCCAGTCTGGTCAACGAAAGCAGACACGAATCATTCTACGTTGTACAGCCAAACACTTAAGTGATTCATGCTGACATTTCCCAAATTAGACTTGTGATTAGTCTAGATACGTCTGATCCTCAAATGAAATGCCGATCACTAAGGCTCACAGTAAACAAATCCGTCATCATAAAAACACAGAAAACGCGAATCTTAAAGACTTACTTTGCATCACTTTCCCTGCTCAGTGGTAGTAGCAAGCACTAATTTTCATGTTAAATTCCTTTCCTTCGACATTAAATGATAGATTCGGTACCGAATCATACTGGTTAAAAGAAATATTCAATGGATTCCTCTGTAAAGCTGTTTCCACTCAACCGATCAACTTGCACTCACAGCCATCAAGTGACAGAACAAGTTGCCATGAAAGACTTGCGGGAACTTGTTGCCAGGTAACGGGCTTCGTTTTCATAATGAGGATTGTAGCTCTTTTGAACAGAGAACAAAGTATGACGTCAACATCTATCGTGCCTGATGAGAAGTTTGCAACTGAGCAACGGCGATTGAATCTGTGATGGGGCTACGAAGGACGCAAACAGCTATTGTCATTTTTTGTTTCATTCTCGATTACCAAATTCAAAGTGAACTATGATGATAAGGTCTAATCACCAGCGTTGAAGAGCTTAATCGAAGCTACTTGCCAGAAACAACGAGCTAACAAAAGGCAATAAAACGGCGAGAAATAAAGCGTTAAAACAGTAAACTTCAATTTTTTCCGTAACTCAAAAAGCTACTGCGTATTCGTTCAGCATTAATCTATATTGATAAGAGAATAAATTTGCTATGACAGTAGTGAATTTCAAAAAAATAATGAGGGAGTATTCTAGTAAACCTAGTGAGCATATCTCAAGTGCACAGCATCACTGGTTGTCAATTCATTACAGTGCAAACTCGAAGGGAGATTTGACGCGATTACCCGGCCACTAAGTTCGTGTTTTCAACTGACTCATCTGGAGTAGTGATTTTGATTGTGTTCACAAGAATAAGAATTGAATAGCTGTTTGCCGCAAAAGATTCCATTACATTTAATACAATGAGCGTGTAGTAGCCGTGGATTTGAATTAGAATGGTTGTCAAGGAGGCAGAAGAAACAGCTTATTCAACACAGCAAATAACAACACAAACCAATACTTTTGTGCTTGGAGGAAATGATGAAATCAAAGTTTTATCTTGTCTCGAGGAAAAAGTGTATAGTAATACTTTGATCGGTTTAGATGCAACTAATGATAGGGCCTAGAGCCAGTGTAAGTTTCTCATTGAGCATTAAATCTAAATTTATTATGGTATCAATTTAATTTCTCGAAAACCGGAAAGGATATAGGTATTTAAGATGCACAATGACAGAAAAGAAAATTGTGTGCAAAGGCGAACTCAACAAATTTATTTACCCGACTGATTAATCAAGTATGAGCGAACTTCTTTTAAGCGTATGCTGATCTATAGGCAGGTTTTTATCATAGTATATGAGTATTACTTGTGTAGGTAGATTTTACCTTCGATTTAGGTATTTATCTCCAATAGTCAATACTGAAACTATTAAACAATTTGATGTACCTGGGATTTTCTTCCAAATGAAGGCGGGAGCAACATGATGCTTAAAGTGAAGACTAACATTTCATGGGACTGCACAAATTCTGTAATAACACGCGTCAGGGCCTTTGTCATTAAACTTTACACATCGATGCGGAAACAATCACCTATAACTATAAATAAATTATATAGTATACACACTAGCTGTTTTGTGAAGTCAACAACAAAGGACAGCAATGACGTCATCCCAAAATTGTGGTAACATTGTCGTTATATTTTCAATGATTACTATCATAGGAAGGAAAAGAAGGTCTCGTTTTAAATTCCTCGATGCTGGCACAGAACAGTCAGCAGTGTACATACATTCATTCAGAGGTAAATTGAGATGGAGTCTTGTTAGTGTTGGAAAATCGAAAAAAACATTTAGAGCATTTGAAAATGCCTCTAAATGACATAGCATTTTCTTTTTATCATTATTGCAAATTTTCTCTTTTAATAACAACTAAACTTCCATCTTTCATTGAAGATGTTAGACACATGTAAAGTTATCGACAAAGTCAAGGACATATTTAAATGTAACGAATACTTATGCAAAAGGTTTTTCATATTAGTCTCAGTGCTCATAGGTACATAATTGTACTTGTTTTACTTTATTTAGGCAAATCTCTCTCAAACTACATTCACGGTTATGCGACATATTCAAGAGAAATATGGACCCGTGTGCGCCTCGCATTATTTTCCCCTTAGGATGCCGAATATCGACCTTTTCCACGTTAAGGATATCATCCAATTGCGACGAAGTCAGGGAACACTGTTTTAATGCTCCTATAGGTTACGTAAACGATGTTTAGCCTATATTGACTTCGTAGCGCAATGGTAGCGGCAAGACCGTTATCTTCTTGTAGCAAAACTAGTACAGACCAAAATTACTACTAACAGCTTGTTGTTGAAGTCAAAGTGAAAGTGTGTGTATTGATAAATTTACAGATCTGGTATTTATGTATAAGTACAGAGAATAGAATTAAGTAATTCCTAAAAATAGATGGAGAGAGGGAAAATCCCTATCGTGCAATCGTTACGTCATATTGCTATGGATGATGTAAGATTCCCGACACTCCCTCCTTTTTTCAGAAATTCGTGAATTTCCTACCTTTTTGGGCAACAAGAGTACAGGGTACTTTTCCAGACCCCCCCCACCGCCTCATTCAGAGACAGAATCCCACCACCACCTTTTCCACAATCCCCCCACCAAAATATGCAGCTGATGACTTTCAATCTTTAAGTGTGAAGACATTGATTCTTGACTTCACTTTATGTCCAGGTCTGTTACATATTTGGTGGTTTTCCATCCTCCCCATCTATTCCAACCCCCCTGTTTATTGAGTTTTTGGGATTTTTCCAACCCTCCCATTTATTCCAACCCCCCTTCTATTAGGCACCCAAGAGTATATGATATATAAGGAGAGAAATGAAATATAAGATATGTCAGTGTTTCACCATAACAAAAATTATAGTTGAGATAGATGTTAGATCGAAACAGAAAATGGAGTGGAGTCAGACAACTTCATTTAAAAAATTTTGCAGTTACAGCATGATGCAAACAGACAGCTAATACAGGATTATAGAGAGTCTAGTTTCGTATAGATAAATCTCACTAGGTGGCAACAAGGAAAAGCTTCTTACTAGACACAATTGATTTGTTCCAGGACCTACAGGAAGAATGTTATATAACAAACAGCAAATTTTGTCCACCACCATCATCATGATCATGATCATCATGATCATCATCAGCAGCAGCAGAAGCATAATTAGTGTACAGTATGTGGATTCTTGGAATTCACAGTGTCTCGTAGACACCAAAAACCTTTGTTATAAATGCAAGACTTGAACCCAGCCCTATTTTGCATTTTGTGTTGCAGTTGAATTTTTGACAGGGGTGACGGTTTTATCATATTTTATCCAAATGTTATGTGAATCCAGTCCTGAACATCAGTTGTTTTTGAATTGACGAATTTTCCAGTTTTGTGACACATGCAATGTATGTAAGTTGTGGAGATTTGTAGAAGTGAGCTTTGTGCATGATATTGATATCTGAGAACAAATTTTGTAAAATTTTTAATCTTTCATGGAATACTGCACTTTGTAAAATAGATATATAGCAATAATTTTTTTCTATTGGGGAAACTTTGTATATTGTTATTGTTCATTCTGATTTTTATAATAGACACAGTACTAAGTTTGTTTGCTTCAGCGTTATCATTTCCATAGTTTATATGGTTTCTTAATTCACTCGAGCTTAGACCCGTGGTAAATGATGCCCATACGTTACTGTACACAGCCACCTTTCAGTCAACACCCAGTTTTGACAGACCATCATCTACTCAGATGCCCAAGACTTTTTTGGATGACCATGTGGTCCTTCTTTCAGGAACACGTAGTTCACATATTTATGACCAAGATCACTAACTTCTTCTCTTTTGACCTCATTCTTTTGCTGTAAATAATTTTCAGTATGCAAACTTCTGCTCTACTTCTTCATTCATTTTTGCTAATAACGCACAATCATATGCATACAACAGGTCAAATTTGTCATTGTCTGGCCCAGTTACTTCTTCCATAATAACCATAGACAGCAGAAGATGTGGCGTCAAGCCTTAGAGAACTCCAAGCTGGATTGACAATTCATCATACAAGCCACCTGTAACCTTGACTCTTGATTTCATTTACAGCTCCATAACTATTTTCTGCATGTCTTCTGGTGTGTGATGATTCTAGCAAGGTGCGATACCAATGTTTGCATACCAGGAGCATTGCATAAAAACTTGTGTGTCTCCCGGTGAAGTGAGGGGGTGGAGGGGGGTGGGGGTGATGGGAACAATTTGGGCAACTTATAAATGTAATTATGTGCATTTTCTGTAAATGACTCCATATACTGTGTGTACTGGGTCTGTGTTCATGTGTCAATTTGAAAGATTAGTATCATCATTAACATTAAGTGTCCAAGCTTTGTAACGGTGCAGTGAATATGGCACTTGAGTAATGTGGGGAATTTGCTAATGAATGAGTTTATATACATATTTAAATGGCTTCACTGTGTTAGTACTGGTATATAAATATCTTCTCTTAAATGTTTTGTACAGGTTGGTAACCCACTGTGAAAAAGAGCAAAAGATGGATCCTCTTGTCTACAAAATACCAGCTTCTCAAAATCCATTTATTGTAACCAAGGGAAGGTGTAACCTAATGTAGTACATGGATTTTTGACTATTAAATTGAGGCTGTTTATGGCATTCACACCAGAGGACTAGAACTAGAGAAAAGGTACAGACAATTTCATGGACTGACTCAACTTTCTAAACATGTGATTCACCAGAATATTTGGAAAGTTGATGATAACTGTGTCAGATGGAATAGTTATGCTTTGGCAGCTATTGCAAGGTAGTTTTTCTTATTGAATATATGTACTATTGGAACCATAGAACACAGGGATAAAAAAGGATATAGATAATAAGAGACAGTCACCCCATAACAAACAACAACAAAGCATGCATGATCCTTTTAGCTTCTTTGTCCAACTTTGTAATACACCTAACACATTCTAAGCAATCATAAGCAGCCACAGAAAGTATTTTGTATAAATTTATGCATTGTGTTGTAAATCATTACTAAACTGAAGTAGGGATGTACAATTGCAAGTTTTTTTTGGTTGTAAAGATATTCATGGAGAAATAGTAGGATTGTGTGATGTTCCTCTGCACACAAGATCTAAGCAGGCACTATTGAAAACATTGGTCCATATTGTGGACTGTACAAGCATTAAGCTGGCAAGAGGGGAGGGTAGCAGAGCAGTGCTTTTAGCTGAAGCTGGGGCTGAGGCCTGAAACAGTTGTGGGGCTCTGTCGCAAATGTTTGTTAATCAAAATTTTCTTCAATTTGTCTTTCTGCAAAATGTTAATGCTTAAAAGATGTTTCCTCTATCTTCTTATTTAAAGCAGCTTGCTCTGTTAACACAATTAGATTCAGGTAAAAGTGTTCCTGAAAAAAAGCTTATTACAAAGTATATGTTTATTTCTTGTGCCTAAAATTAAGAACTTCCTTGTTACAATTTTTCATTCTCCTTCCCCAGGTGTCAGGTGCCTTCTGCCCACCAAAAGCCCAGGGCCTGAGGCAATGGCTCCCTTGCCCCCCTTAAACAGCTACTGTGAGCAATTTTTTGAACAAGATATATTGTACTTTTCAACTGCCAAGTAGGGAGAACCTTAATTTCAGAAGTGTATAGTACTTTGATAAGTTCTTCAGAAAGAGAAATTAGACTTCAGACCAAACCTTTATGGAATTGTTTTCACTCTTGCTTGATTATAATTGGTACTGAATTGAGTGGAATCTGTTATCAACACTATTCTGCAGCGTAGAGTAGTATTTTTAATTGCACTGAAAATGCTGTTAGTTGCTTTTTATCTAAGCATAGGGTAAATGCCAATAAAAATGTGCATTCTGAAATATGTCTAAAACTATTTTTACTGCACAAAGGAATTGTTTACAAAGTCAAGATATTTCAGATACCACAGTATGTTTCTTTTAAAAGATTGCAATAACATTATTGTGTGTGTATATATATATATATATATATATATATATATATATATGTATGTAGCTGATGAGAACATATACTACACAATGATCTTAACCAAAAGGCCGAGAAGTTATCTTTATATATATATGCCTTAAAAACATGTATGGATCCAGTCAGATTTTTCTCAATTTTTATCTCTTTAAGCATTTGCTTTGACAAACTTTTGTTGTTTTTAGGAAAATATGAACAGATCCTTGATTTAAATCAAAGAAATATAATTTTTGCCATTAGCTAGACAAACAGACTGCTCTTTCAAGTTTTATCAACAAAAATATGAAGATACAACACAAGAAATGGAGCCAAACTTTTGTTCCACAATTTGAAAATTGGCTTTATTTCTTTGTCTGTTTTGCTGCCTGCATACCTTTATTTCATGTTTAATTTGAAGTGTGAATAAAATATTGTTCTAAAAACACTCAAACTCAAAGTCCCACCTGTATTATTTAAATTGCCTTACATTGCCTAACAGCTCAAGTGGCAATAAGGCCTATTTGTTGGCATTGAGCGGAAAAGGATTGTTGAAGATTGTTCAATGGAGGAGTGACAGCCAATGATCATATGCTCATAAGGACAGTTTTCTGATATATGATTATAGGGTTAGCATTGTCTTGTTAGCATGAATTGCATGTAATGTTGTTCATACCATATACCAATCCAAATAATTTCCTTTGACTACAGTACTTTCAGATGACAAGAGACCAGACTTGGAGAAATTGCATAAATCAAAGTTTTTCTTCCAGAAAAAGCATGATAAAAATAACACATTTGATAATGAGAATTTTTAGCTGTAAAGTAATCTCTATAAATCTGAAGCAAGATGAAGCAAACGTTTGCATATCGGGGTACCTTGTTGTAAGATTACATTTCAAATGTTTCTTGGATTTAATTACTTTCCCTCAAATACATATGCAAAGTTTCCAACTTATAACATTGATATTTACTTGTTTGTGTGTTAGCAAATCTTCTTTATTATGGTCCTCAAAATTAAGATTTTGAAAATGACATGAACTTTACCTAAAAATTGAATCCGCTTGTGTTTCATAAATGTTTCTAAATTTCCCCTTATTGGAGCCTTATGTTTCTTATGTATCAGGCCTTTGTTTACAAGAAAAATACAAATGGGTGGAATTATTTATATCTGAACCATGTTGTACTTCCACACAGTTAACAGAGGAAGGTTGAGCTTGCATGATGACTTCAGATATGGCATGGTCTAAAGATTTCACGAGTAATATCAGTAATAAGTAGATCCTGATATTAATAAGAAAATGTAATAAAAGGAAAATCAAATTGCTGCAGTTGCCTTAGGTTTCACATCCTGCTTTTTACTTTGACACACTGCAAGAGGGCTCTTTCAGTTACAGCCCCATTTGTTAACTGCTCTATCATTGAGATCGAAGCAAGGTTATTTGTCTTTATATTTACTGATTACATAAGACCTTTATTTAAGGGTTGTAATTATGTATTTTTCAGTGATGATGTGATTATATTTTAGCAATCTCTCCATCAAAGACCCCTGATGAACATTGGGCCCGACATTGAAACTACCCTAAATAAACAGAAAAACCATCAAACAGGCTAACTAATAAAAATAGGGCAGCTGGGGCATCTAAGGGCAATGCCCCTCAATTTGTGCTACCGGGCAGAGAAGCAAGCCATGAAGCAGGCTCAACTGCCCAGTAGGACTGCTTCTCGCTTATTATGGAAAGCATCTATCATGAATGAGAACAGATATTACATCCATTCCTTGCCAAAAGGCTGAGAAGCGTAATTATATGTTACCCCCCCCTCCCTTGTATGGTTTAGCAGTTTTAACAGTTTTTGCAATGTTTGCAAGATTTACTTATTTCTATTGGGATTAGTGTATGTAAATTCAAATGTGCAACCATTGAGATTTTGGATGCTTAATGTAAGATATACTAAAACAACGTATGCTATTAAAAACTGACATACCAGGAAACTCAGAGCACCATTCACATGTGTAGCCCTATATATATATTATATATAAATTGAAACAAATACTAAAGGAAGTGTGGGCAGTGTGAATGTTTGTATAAAATGTGTACAAGATGTATACAAGAAGACAAACAGAGAAACAACACAAAGATGCTTTCCCAGTTTGTATTAAAATCACTTACAAAAAATTCATCTTGTGACAAAAATTTATTCCAGTACATTCTACAATAACACAGTGACAGTGAAAAAGATGATTTACTACATGTGTATCATGTGATATCTAGACATAATCGAAGTTTTAAAACAGTTCCATTAATCTTATATATAGACAATTGTTTGAGCAAAGACCAAACCATGCCAATTTTGTAGGCCAATAAGATTCTAACTTTGGTTTCCAAATGATAAAATTTGGTTAACTGGACTGCGAGTTTGTTATTGACTCACAGTTAAACTTTTAAAAAGATTTTGCCGTTGAGGAAATAATGGGAGCGCAGTTAGCCTTTTTCTTGGCCTCTTCCAGAGTCTTTTTCTTGAAGTCACAATTTATCAGTAATTATATTTATAGCTAAGTATATAGAATTTACTAACTTGTGGGCCAATTTACAGACACTGGTCTCTGCTGTTATTTTACATCCACACATATAGATGTATCCCTGCATGGGTTTAAGACACATTTTTAGCCTGTTAAATACAATTTTAGCAAAAAGTTGGTGTTGTAGTTGTTAAGGTATATAATATTTTATATAATGCTTATGATTGATGTATTTCTGTGCTTGAAACTGGTTTCCATCAAATGCTTTAGGGCTGCGTAACTTAGTTTAAATGGTCCATAAGTTGTTACCGGGAAGTTATTTGTTATTCATTGTATGAACAATGACAGGTTATGGTGCAAGAATCCCTGTGATGTACGTAACTTACATTTTGACATTGACTGCAGTGTTTAAATCTGCCATGACTAAGAGTCTTAAAATTAGCTAGAGTTTTGGTTATTCTGATAATGTATTTTGGGTAATTATTTTGATGATTTCAGCATTTAAAAGTAATTTATTTTTAACTATTTGAGAGTGGTATTGGAATAGAAAGCTGAAAAGGAACAGATAAACACTTAGGGCAAGAAAGTAGTATTTATGATTTATATATATTGAGGGACTGGGGGAGTAATCGGCTCTCTATCCAGTATATTTTAAACCAATTGAAAGGAACTTTAGGGAAAGGGTGATAATATTTGTTGTTACAAGACGGCCAACCATCAAAAGGAGTAACTTTTAAAGAGAATGAAACTTAGTGACATTGGCAAAACTGTCAATTTTGGAAGACACCTCTCCTCCCTGGCAGAAAAGGACAGTAAACAAACATGTATGGAAACAGTGAAGTACTGTTTAATTCTTTCCCTTTCGTGGTAAAAAATGTTAGTACAATGTCCTTGGGGACTGGAAGTCTAAAATAGCATCAAAGAGTAAAAGGTGAATATTTTATAGTACCTTGCAAATAACAAACAGAGATACTAAATGTACAGTAATGTAACCAATATTATACAAGCAGGATGAACCAGATTAAAAATTGATTAGTTTTCCTTCCATGAATCACATATATTTAAGTTACATGCAAATTGAAACTAACATTGATTGTATCAGACAAAAGAAAAATCACAAAGGACACATTCTGATTATAACAATGAAATCAGAGTAGATTAATAGTACTGTCCAAGGAATGTTAGCATCAGTGAATTACCTATGGGTTATACACAGGGCTTACAATATTCAACAAGATATAAAACTATTTATAAAAAATTATAGCAATTTTAATCTCATGCATCATGAACAGTATACAATTAAACTTGATGGGGTGCTAAGTATTGAACCTTCAATAAGCTATTTCATATTGCACTACAGAAAACCTCCCAAAAAATTTGGGGGGGTAAATAGTGTACTAGATATATGGTATAGGTCCCTAGCACTTGTTGAAACAACAGGAATAATTCATTGTGATTGTAAAGCAGCATATTGATTGAATAAAATTTATATACCATTTTAAGTATTGAATAGAGAATACTAGGAAAATACAGACTCCTTGGATACATGGCATTTATGAAAATAAATACACGTTAAATCCATCACTTTTATGCAGTGGCCATTTTTGGGTATGCAGCATCTTAAGCAACTTCCATTTATAGGGCCTAGTGATCAGACATTTTACCAGATGTTGGGGGTCTTTGATATCTTGTGGTGTATGGAGCAGCCCCCAAATATTTGAAATTAACTTATTTTAGCTGATGCCAATTTTACTTTCCATCAACCCTGACTGAAATCAGATTGATAGGCCTACTTTTTGGTATTAGTTTGCATTGAGCCCTTGAAGGGTATAGTGCCTAAGTCATTTGTCCAATTTGCCATCCACCAAAACCACCACTGCAATCCAGTTCTAGTCATAAAAACTGTGAATACAATTTTGATAGGGCTCTTTGATATCTAGCACATTGAAAATAAGCAGAGCGCTTATACTCTAATCATAACATTTTCTTTCATGTGACAACTTAAATTATGTGGCTTGTGTTAAAAGACCATGTACTCGTCCAGTTGGTGTGGCTAAAACAAAGGACAGACAAATATAAGAAGTCATAGTTATAAAAGATAAAAATTTCATAGCTAATTTCAAGTTCTGTGATATTTTATGACTTAAAGTAAATAACATCTTACATGTGTTTACTACATGTAAAAAAACAGGCTAAGCTCATTTTGGTGTTTCCATTATATTTTCTTTATAGAATTGCGGGATTTAAACTTAAAAAGTCCCACAAACTGGAATCCAA
>JAAAKM020006971.1:6880625-6896772 GCA_010016025.2 Alatinidae sp. Z8VKAUB7J3 | reverse complement strand
CTGTGTAGTGTAGTTGGGGCTGCACTTGGTAATATATTTTAGCTCTGCTACTATTTGTTGACATTTCTTGGCATTTGGTACACTTATATGAGGGAAGTAATTTATTGCATGAGCTAACTGTGAACTTGCAACTTTAAAAGACATAGAACAAAAGAGCACTTACAAGTGAGCACTTTCCCAATTTTGTGTGGATCATGCTTAGTTAGAAAATGTTCCAGTTCATCCCATCCTCCACCAACTCTGACCATGACATGATTCCTTAGAAACTGTGGTGTAGAAAATGTAAACTGTAGTGTATAATATATGAATGTTTGAAACTGAGCAAGACTAAGCAAAATACTAAGGGAGATGGAATGCACACTATAACACAACGTTGACATACAAGAAGTCTGTTTAGCAATCTGATTTCCATGTTTATCCATCAGCAACTTCTTAAGGCTAAGATATTTAACCAAATAGCATGATATCCATTTATAAAAGATAACATTACTTAACTTGCTAAATGTACATTCTGGGCATTTTATTACGTAAATAGCTATTTTGCAGCAACTTCAAAGGAAAGGTGTTTTGTTGGGATATTAAACATGCAGACCATAGGACTGACAGTTAGGGGAAACAGTGTAACAGTTATGAACTAGCTGTAACACTTATCATATTTTTAGGGGGAAGACTTTGTGAAATGAAAGAGTTGGGTCTACCAGAAGGCAGTACCAGTACCAAAAGCATGGATTGAGCCATAAACATAAATGTATGATGTGATATGAATACATAAAAATGCCAGATCTGTGTCAATTTCAAATGTAACAAGCCAAGAAATTTCAAATGTAACCATAAATTTATTATTAACCCACTTAAAGTTATACGTACAGAACCTCTTATTAAGAGATTACTCTTTGGTCTCTAATAAATAGTGAGGCTAGAATAGATGGGGGAAAGGAGGTTGAAAGTTAATAATGTGGTAATCCATAAAGTATGTCCACAGTAAACTCATGGTTTTTTTACCCTCTCCCCCACTATACATACTTGTATGCTTTTACATTACCCCCCTTTGCATATGTATGCACCATTAGCACTCATTATCCACCACAGCCCCTTCCTCCTATGCCAGCACTTTATCATCCATCCATCCTTCAAGGTACTATATGGAATTTTCGTTTATCCTTTACGCAAGTTCTTTTTGAGGCCAGGACACATTATTTTGATTTGCAAACTATAAGCATATAAGTCTGAGCAAATTATATATATGCTTAACTAGTGGTGATATGTGTGGCCTTGGCAAAGTTTAAGCCAAATAGACACAAAAAACTTCTATTGGAGTGAACCTTAAATTATTTGAACTCTGTTTATGCATACTCTTTACATTGTAAGTGTGTTAAAATCTGGATATGACAAGGTGCAAAACCCCCCAAAGTCAGATAATCAAAGTGTGAATGTACTCACTTAATATTATGCCCCCCCCCTGTGTGCACCTGTACACTTTTTCACTGCCCCCTTCTCCCCCCTAGGTGCATACTTATTTTATGGGTGGCCCCCAACAACCTGACTCTAAACGTGATATGCTGTCTCTGTAAATGAGTGCAGTTTCCTGACAATAGCCTTTCCACATTTCCTAAATTTAATAAGTGTGTGTGGGGGAAGGGGTCTAATTAATTTGGGGCTGTTTGCAAAACTCCAAGAATTAATAAAAATGCCTCACATTTATCAGAGACAACGGGTATGCCACATGTGCATACATTCATACATACATACATTCATACATACCCACATACATACATACATACATACATATATACATACATACATACATACATACATACAATACATTCATACATTCATACATACATACATACATACATACATACATGCATATATACATACATTCATACATACATACATACATACATTCATACATACATACATTCATACATACATACCTACATACCTACATACATACATACATACATAAATACATACATACATGCATACATACATACATACATTTTCATGAGCAAAATTACGTCTTCTATCTTTTCAGATTTCAAATTTTTCATAATTTGCCGATCCCTATCAAGTGCACAACATCTGACTGACATTGCATTATTACCCAAAATCCTACTTTGATATTCTTCTAACACTGTTGAATGTCCTTATTGACAAAGTATGATATTAAGAAGAGGGATATGTAATCTATTCTCAGTGTCAGTTGGAATTGCAAAGAAATACTTGTAAATTTTTATAGTAAATCCTTTCAATACATTTTCTTGTTCCTTCTCTGCAGCATACCGTCTTCGTATTTTTACATGCTTGTGTAGTTGTATTTTACGTTTGAGTTGTTTTCTGTTTCTTTGTGTTTTCTTTACCGCCCTCCTTTCGTCCTGAAGCAAACACACGTTAAGTACTGTTTTCAAAAGTATAAACTGAGATATTTTGTGTTTTTTGTTAGTTTAGGGAAAGAATCGATTTCCGGACAAGAATATGAAGCTGATCTATATTGGAGCACCGAGATGTTTAAGAAGAAATTAACATAATGAAAACCAATTTTATCAATAAAACGGAACCTGAGACGCTTTTGGTAACAAGCATTTAAGGCAGAGAAATTGTATTAGCGCTTCTTTGATTCAGGGCATGCTTGGAAATGGTACTAGAAGAGGCTGTCTTTCTTTGATGAAGAAACACTAAGCCAGAAGTTAAAGAGTCCACGTGTTTCTCGTACATTATGTCATATATCAGAAACCAAAGTGAAACTCTGCACTGCAGTACCAAATCAGGAACGGACAAGAAGATTTTGTAACCAAAAACCAGCCTCTCCATGGAATCACAGGCTGTTTTTGAGATGTAAAGCTCTTTCCAAAGTTACAAAAATGCAATGTTTGTGTGAAGAATACCTACAAGCATTCAGGGTCTGTTGGAAATGCTTTAGAACTAAATTGTTTGACCTACAGCAGACTTCAAAGTAAAGGTCTGTTGTTTCTTTAGATCCAACTCTATTGTTTTGATATCCATGATGTTGTTTGTTCGTGTTTGTATATTATTCCTTCCTGCAATTATATGTTTACGTCAGTTTGATTATCTTTATTTAATGATTTTTGTTTCGTATAGTTGATGACGTTTGGAATTCTGCAAGCTTGATTGATTTCAATGTATTTAATGGCAACGGTAGTTGCAATTACTGTCATACCATGTGCTGCTGTTTAAATGTTTGTTTGCTTTTTATGACTAGAGTAGATCACTTTTGTTTTCTAAATTTTATACAGGCGCCCTTTATACAACATTAAAGCCATTATAGGTTAGAATGAGTTTAATCAACAACGATCGTAGCAAAAGCTGTTATTTATTACATCTAGATGTTTGTATGTTTTTCTCTTTCATGAGGTGCCTTTTGTTGTCTAAGTTTCCTGCAGACGTCCCTTTTACAAGTTCTACGCTATTATAGGTTCGAATGCATTTAATGGCAAAGATAGTGGCAATAGCTGTTATACCATGTGCTAAATTTAAAATCACTTTTGTTGTCTCATCTTCATATAGACGCCCATTTTACAACTTTGACGTCATCATATAAAAAAAGACGTCGCGACTCTCTGTCCTCCCACTGACTTAAAGAATATTACGTTAAAACATTCAAATGGCGTCAAAAGGCATCACAACAGTAAGAAGTAAATATCTGAAGAAGTCAAAGACGCTGTCAAACAGAACAGAGCTTCGTAGAGCTGTATCACAGGGAAGAAATTAATATGAGAAATGGAGTTAGTTAACATCGGAACACTGCTAAAGCGTGGGCAACTAGTTCGAGTCCAGGTGGTGACATATTTTACATTTCTCTAGTTCTATATAGGTTTCGATAACTTTTAGAACAAGTTATTCAGTCATTGTATCTCCTTCATATTTGGCACTAATACTCTCTAGGTATATACAGATCTGCATACCGAGTTACAACTTTCTGTGTTCAGGCAAACTGGAAATATGGTTTTATGCATTGCAGAGTAAAACATAAAGTTATTACAAAAAAACTAATAGGGTTGGCGGAATCCGCCCCCGTCGGGTAAGGTATGGTTAACCTACAAAAAAGTCTGCAGCACCAAATTATACTAACATGCTAAAGCTAAACCATTAACGTACAGTGACAGTTACAGACAGCAATTTTTCCTATCCTGTATGCTAATGAAAAGCAGTTAGGAAAAATGTTAGCAGCACACCCTGTTGGAGACAGATTACAGGAGAAGAAAATCTTCACATCATAACTGGCAGTGCATCAATTTTTCAAAACGATGATGTAGATATCGTTAAATGGTGCCTATAAAGAATGAAAGAATGTGTATTGAAGTATTTGCAGACGATAAAGAATATAATTGATATGAAAGTGTAAATTTATTGCTTCTTACATTTACATTTTACCATTCTAAACGACTCCAATCTCAATTATAGAGCCCACATTTCAAAACCTAAAGGTCAATTCGCAAAGATAAATTTTACTTTTTTTCAAGACTGAACTGGCAGCTATAAATTATGTAAATGTTTCCTTCACAAACACGTTTTTCCAAGAGGATATATACATAAAAAAATTAATGCTCTCCGTTTCAAACCCTGGACAATTTACATAAAAGGCGGTTACACATTTCCTCTTCCTCTAGTATATTATCCAAATAGAACAAATATAATACGAGAAAGGGAATATGTCTCATACTCAAGCGCCAGTACAAAGATGTTCTTTTCAATAAATGTAAGAGAAGCTTTCAGGGAACTATTATTGAACGAAGATCGTTTTAAAATTTTTGAATGTCACCCACAAAATATATTCCTAAAAATAATTTTAGGAAGGTCGAATTCCTAATAATAAATTTGAAAAATTACTCTTTTGCAAACAATTTTAACATAAGCTATACACATGAAAAAATTATTTCATTTTATATTGTTTTCTTATTCCCAACAAAAATGAAAATATCCAGAACAATTTACATAAACTACCGAAATCTAAGATCAAGGTAAATAGCTAATCAGAAGTTGGAAACGTCGTTTACATGTTTACAAAATTTGTACCAGCCTTTTGTGTGCTTCCAATACCTTTCGCAATGTGCCATATAGCAACAAAGAGGATTAAAAGTGACCACTACTCAATATTAGAGCACGTTATCTGACGTGCTTGATTCCTCGATCATTTCGTGTGTGCTACATGAAATAGCATCCGCCATCACGTTACACTCGTTTTCAGTAATTAAAGAACAGCTAATGCAACTTCAAATACTCTTTGAGTATTATATTTTGTGTGTTAAGAATTTTTATTGAAAAGAAATGAGCGTGTGAAAATATAATTCAGTGCTTCAAATATCAACTTTCGTATTAAATGTTAATTGATTTGTTATTGAAAAACACCTGGCGTATTCAAATGGCATTTCCTCAACTCTGGTTCTTGCATTTACAAAAGCATGGTACACAATAGATGCTTTACAAAATGTGTGTAAAGTGAGACGAGCACAACTTGATCTGAGAAACAGATATCCTGGTGGTTGTTTACGAATAAAGTCACGTTTTACAATTTCTTTGCAGGAGATGTTCCTTTGGGGGGTAAAAGGGAAGAGTGTTGATTGCTTCTCTTAGAGACGCCCTCTTAAAATTGCCACTTGATGTACAAGGGTTGTTGTGATAAGAAAGTTAGATTCCTGGTTAGGGTGTGAGTTTTCACTTTTCACGACGCAACAAAGGGGTGTAACAAGACCTTTTTGAGGGCAGGGGAGCATTATCAGAATTAGGGCAAGATTTCTCATATATATTTTTATGTAGCGACGAAATCGTAGAAGTTCGTTTTATTGAAAATCAACCTGTTCTCTACACTCTAAGTTTAATATATCCTTTTCCCTACCCACAATTAACAGCCTCATTTCTAACAAAAAAAGCAATAAATTCATAGCATAAAAATTCAAGAATCGACTTGAGATTTATTTGAGACTCAAAACGATGATTTGTTAAGAATCAAGTTGATTCAAGCAAGCAAGGTCATCAGTTAGCATCTTGCCTTCAAGAGCCAGGCCTCCAATCTTGTTGTACTTAAGATGAGGGCACAATTATTGGTAGAAAAATTGGGGCAGGGGGGCCTCCCCTCCCCCTCTAGTTGCACCCCTGCAACAGTATTGAAGCTGCTAAATGTGTCAGTATTTGTTTGTAAAAGTGTCATGGCTTGCAATAGACAATAAGGAGACTTATGACGAGAATGGGGCTGTAGAACTTTTTTTTATTATTTCACAGCAGAGGCAGCGCTACTGGAGCCGCTTGGGGGCTCGTACCTCTCATTTTATTGCAAAATATTATTTTTCCCTGGCAAGGTAAACAAAGAAAACAATGAAACAGAATGAAAGAGTAATAATAGTTCCTTAGTCAAATCACAGTGTCGAGTCTTCTCTAATTACTAAGAATTTATAAATATCGAAAGGATCAAAATTCACAATTAGTGAGACATGATAAGTGGGAAAAAGAAGGAGGGAGAGTGCGTTTGAAACTTTACCTTTCTGTCATAGAGTCTGTACATACACTGTTTATGTTTATGTTTATTTATCCTTATATATAAAAAGAATGTTTACCTTTCGGTAAACCTCCCATATATATGCAAAGGGAATTTGTAATTTGATTAGCTATTTTTCGTCAGTGTTGTCCAACGATCTAAAGTTTTGCCTGTTCTCCGACATTTTCGACATCTCTGAATTCTGTCTTGACAACGTTTTAAGTACTGCTTTATTTAGTCTGGAGAGAATCGGCGAAAAGCTTAACTGCCATTTGAAAGTTCTTTGTTGTAGTAATATACAAAGAGCGCAATGAAAACCTTAAGCTGAGTACTGAACCAAAACTTGAGCTATGAAACTGATTAAATTCTCCCACCTAGAGTTGAGTTCTGACGAAGCAGTTTCTCTTTAAAAAGAACACTAGAGAAATATGTCTCCACCTTGGATTGAACCCATGGCCCACGCTTTTGCGGGGTGTACTCTACTAACTGTAATAGGTCACCTCCGATGTTAACATACTCTGTTCTCTAGTCACCACATCAGCTCTCAATCGTCCACCGGAGGACATCAACATCCAGCTCAACGCAGTTGGAGACCAGCCCCTCTCTGCGCCATGTGACTCGACCTAGGGAGGACTGCCATCCAGCCAGTCATACTGTCCAAAGCGCACTGAAAGTTAGAGAGTATTATCGGGTTTCTCATAAAAACAAATCGGTGTTATAATCATTTAGTCCTGGTTTAGTAGTAATATCATCGGTATAATAGGGTAAATTAATTTCAGTGACAGGATTCGTTGACAACATCATGGTTGCAACCTTTGAGTTTGAGGTGTTGCTAACCCTGGCAGTTATGGGCTCTTTTACGCCATTGACTGAGATACTTGCAGAAGTTAGGTGAAAACCAATTATACAAGGGATGAGGAACCAATTTCGATGGATGTTTATATTTTTGGGCAGCATGGTTTAATGTCTAACAATAGGAGGAGCAATATCATGGTTGCTACCGTTGAGTTTGAGATGTCGTTACCCTTGGCAGTTATAGGCTCCTTTGCGCCTTTGGCTGTGATACTTGCAGACGTTAGTTTATAATTGATTATCCCCTTGCAACCTATTTGACGAAATTGGTTATGGGCTTCCAACGGATGTACTGGCAACTATATTACTGCGTTTAAACAAAGCTGAAACCGGTTTCGACAATCCTTTTTAAATTTTATGATAATTAGTTAGATAGATAGTTGGGAAGCAATTTTAAAGTGCCTAATACACTACAGGTACGTAGGCAAGATTCTATAAAGGGTTTGTAAAGTAAGATAGAAACATGAAACACTTGAGAGGATAAAGGTATAATCAGTATTAACCACCTTTAAAACCAACAAGTCGAAACTTTCAGACATTCAAGAAGTTCATGTAGCAATTGTAAGAAGTATACAACACATCAAACATAATGATGTTCAGGAGGATGATCTAGCATTTTTGGCAACTTTTTACAACACAAATTTGGAAACATATCTCTTTAGAATTCCTTGGTTTCCCATCTCCTACCGCCGTGTAAAACACCATTTTTATGTAGGAAAGGATATGCAAATTTAGGTACAGATATAGTGAAGGGGAAAGATGTTCTTTTCTGAATGGCAGCCATACTAGGTGTGCTACTGAGTGCTCAGGGATTTGTAGTCTTGGCCAGAAGGCCATGGGTTCAAATTTCGGTCACTTTCTACGGTATTGTACCCATGGAAAAAGGGATTTGCTGTACACATGTCATGGACTCTGGATAACCCCTCCTGGCTAAATCCGGTGTCCGTATAAAAAATATTAGAAAGAGAGAACGAGGATAGTATACTATACCTTGTATGTCCTTTTTTGTTAGCACAATTTAGTCTTGCATGTTGGTAGACATAAAAGCCAAAAGACAGAATTTTAATGATGAAATTTGTGATCGGAGACCAAAGACTAAAACTTAATCTGGACATAAAACACTTTTTTCCTATACTGTCTTATGGAACTGAAAAAATAGCATATAGGATTACAATGCAAAAGGAGCAACCTTGATCGCCAAACAAAATCAGAGTCGGCAACCTCCGGTCTGCAAGGAACTTTTTAGTACTCAAAAATAAGCACGAATCCACAACAAAGACGTAAGGAATAGTTCAAGAATTGTTAAGGAGACATAGTGCATTGTTGTCCAGAATTAGGGAATTAGAATCATTTTGAATGCACGAATAGTGACCTTTTAAGTTTTTTATGTCAGTCCGACAAATCCAAGTCACGGTCGAAGGCAGGTTGTATACACTATCTTAAACACCATGATAAGTATTAAGTATTACAATTACGGTTACCATTACGATTACAATTACGATTACAATTACGATTACCATTACGATTACAATTACGATTACAATTACCATTACAATTATGATTACTATTATGATTACAATTACGACTACAATTACAATAATACATTTACAAAGTGGTGGATGATTTGGAGCTAATGTGGCGACTAGAGAATTAGAGTATTTTAACATCAGAGGCCGCCTAGATCAGTTGGTAGAGCGTACGCCATGAAAGCGTGGGTCACGGGTTCGATCCACGGTGGTGACATATCTTCTATTTCTCTAGTGTTCTTTTCAAAATAATAAGTAAAGATATCTTACAATAAATAATATCTTTATAAAATATGAAACACCCTATATAAATAAAGAGGAAAACTTGAATAAAAAAAGTAGATAATGAAGTTCAATGTGTTGTATACAAATTCAAATGTGACCTGTGTAATGCACGACATGTAGGTTATACACGCAAGCGTCTTTTCCAGCGCGTGGATGAACATAAAAGGAAATCGTCCTCCATCTACAAGCATTACGCTAAGAAGCATAACTTCGGAGTTCAAAATCGCCTGGTTGAGCATTTTCAAGTGTTTGCTAGGTGCAGCAGCAAATTTGACTGCTCTTGACTCCATCAGAGCAAATGTTTTTGTTTAGAATTTCTATATGGTGTACAAATGTTATAAACTATCGTTGCACAGTTGTATCTACCTTGAGAATGGCATCAAGATGACACCGAAACGCCGTGAAAATGCGTTGATATTACTTTTAACTAGTACCGATTGTTGTGTTAATATGATTAAAGGTTTTGTAGCTCAGGAGAGTCAAATTTACGAGGTCCTTTAGGGAAGACAAATTGTTGTTTCTTAAAATCGACTGTTTATTTGTGCAAACAATAGCCCCACCATCCACTTCCAAATAGCGTCAGAGAAAATCTTTCGACAAAGAAGATACAGAAAAGCTAAACATGTGTGGTACAACAAAAACAAAGGTTTGTATCGTCGTTTTGCAAACACTGTAAAGTCCGGTTGTTACCAAACGAAGTCACGTCCCGTGCACAAACTTTGTTTATCCAGAAGTGATATCAGACGCATTTCAAAAACTGATGGTGGCTTTTCCGGCCCACGACATGGTGGCCATATTTTACTCTGTTAGAGCACGCTTCTGAATCATCCTGATGCTGACGATTTCTAAACGTGCTCGTTGAAAGAGAGCACGATTTGTAGCCAGGATAGAGCACGTTTGTTTAATCTATAGTTAGGTTCTTTTGCTTTAAGTCTAGAGTTGAAGAGAGAAAGAGGTAAGGTCAGTTAGCTGACTGCAGTTAAACTGCAAGAAAAATTTCACAAGTTTTTTCTTTCAATGTACAAACCCACAAACTGCATAATCTGAAACTCTGCCATTGTAAAGTTTTGTATAGTGCAACTAGGAAATAGACATGCACACCCACAAAAGTATCAGATGTTGTGGAAAGTGTCCTCTCGAGAAGGCGCTGTAGCCTATGCCAATTTTTAACATTGACATTGTCATTCACATCTAAATTTGAACTTGCCACCATTATAAAACGCATGACGTCCATTCGGTTGCCGGTCACCGAGCGCGGGAGTTAAAAAGTAAACAAAACAACGTACTTGTTGTTTTCGTATTTCACAAGCCATAAAAAATCATTTTTTGAGGGATTACAATTCACAAATCCATCAGAGAGTTTAAAACTGATTTTTCCTGTAGTAAATGTCTTCGCTAGTCGCTCTGACAATAAACTACAAGAAGCGTTTTTAACGGGTCACTGCTAAAACAGTGTTTTCTATTTTAAGTACCATAAAACCAGATACCTTATTCAGAATTACGTTTTCATGGAGCCTAGTATATAAATTAAACTTAAAATAACACAATGCAAAGTTGTAAATTCATAGCCTATGAATAGTTCTCCGGGTTTTCTAACACAGCGAGAGTTCAAAGGGCATGAAATAATAAGTAAAAATAACGATGCAATATTATATGTAAATCATGCTATTTAAATTCCCATTTGATTGTGGCTAAGGAATGGCGTACTTTACTGGCATATTTGAAAAGAGCACTAGAGAAATAGAAAATATGTCACAACTAGGGATCGAACTTGTGACCCACGCTTTCGCGGCGTGCGCTCTACCAACTGAGTTAGGTGACCTCCGATGTTAACTTACTCCATTTCTCATGTTACCACATTAGCAGTCATCCACCGATGGAAATGGACATTAAGCTCATCGCAATCGGAGATCTGCCTCTCTACGCCACGTGAAGGTGATCAAAGGAAGGGCTGTCATCTGGCCCGTCTGTCTGCCCAAAGCCATTTGACAGTTACAAAAGTTTCATCGAGAAGAAAGGATTTGAAATGTGAGTTTTGGAAAGGGCGCCAGAGAAGAAGAAAGTATGTCATCACCGGGGTTATACTCCTTTGTATTTTATTGGCATAGTTTGGAATTATTAGTTCATTCGATAAAATTTTGCCTCCTGTTTAGATATTGTTAAAGAACTTTTCACGTTAACTATAAAGTCAATGCCTTCATGACGTCGGTTATAGTAAACCAAACTTACAATATTAATGTTCTCTTACATTATCATACGTGGCCTACAATAGTACTAATTAATACTTCATTGGAATTTTCAAGCTCCTTAAAAGTCTATTGCCTCTTCCTGATAGCTCATCGAACCCCCATTTGGCGTGGCTACCTACGGGTCTGTGGTGTACTTGATGTAATCCCCTACTTGATGCAATCCCCTTACAAAGAGGTTATTTACACAGTCGGCCTGCTGATTGCTAAAAGTTCATTCCCACTGATATGCATTTGCAACAACTCCTTTTCTGTACTTGCGTTTGGGAGATAACTGCAAGAGGGCTTTCCCCTCTCTTTCTGTTTGTAATTATGATATCATTCGATTGTTATTAACTACATATTAATACTCGATCTTGTAAATCCGTAATACACACTTTCACTTCGACTTCAACAACAAAGCTGTTGGTAGTAATTTTTGCCTTGGCTAGTTTTGCTGCCGCGGATATAACAGTTTTGCCGCTACTATTGCGCTTCGAAGTCAATATAGGTTATACATCACCATATAACCTATATTGTTTCACGTCAGCGATATTAAACAAGTAGACCACGAAATGAAGAGTCAATAAAAAAGTCGTAACTTACTAGATTTCAAACAAAAATAGGGGCAACAAGGGATCTAATTATCAACAACTTTCTTTGGTTTTGCCATCTTGAGAAAAGAAAAGCAGTGAAAAATGTCATTAGCTATTGCCACCCCCACCCCCAGTACCCCCTGACTCGATTTTACCCCCTTTAATATCCCAATTACCCCTAAGGGGGTTCCCGGACATGCGTTGAGAATCATAGGCCTAGGCCTCTCCTACGGCCTTGGTTGGCAAAAGTGTACTTTCCAGGGTCTGTGGGAGATTCGATTTTGAAGAAGGTCAACGCAAAGGTTTTTG
This sequence comes from Alatinidae sp. Z8VKAUB7J3, assembly GCA_010016025.2. Classification (NCBI taxonomy): domain Eukaryota; kingdom Metazoa; phylum Cnidaria; class Cubozoa; order Carybdeida; family Alatinidae; species Alatinidae sp. Z8VKAUB7J3. The sequence goes on along the minus strand of JAAAKM020006971.1, from coordinate 6,884,489 downwards.
GGTAGGTGTGAAAATCCTGTCTCTCACGGTGTCAAGTTACAGATTCAGAAAGTATCGAATTACCGGAAGTTTTGGATGTGATGTTTACAGTGGCCTTCGCATAGTATTATTGGCGAGTGTTTAAAATATTGGAAAGAGAAACGTGTCAGTTCCTTGGAAATCAACTAAGGCAAGGTCAGTTGCTGGTTGTAAGTTAGCACAGTTTCTGATTGTCATATACACTTTAAAGTTCTAGAAGCACGTAGGATGAAATTAGTTGTAGAAAATATGCAGTTGACTGTCGCTGGGAACGCGGGCTGACGCATGTGAGCTATTTACTTCAGCGTCATTGTTTTGTCCATTAGTAATAGCAATGAGCAAATTTCACAGCAATTTTCCGAGTGGTTGATAGCATTATGTTTAGAATTGTTATACATCTATTGTTGCTGTTGAAACAGACGAGCAGTAGACAATGTTATGAGCAGTTATTACGATCTGGGTCATTCAGGCGTCAATGTTACCAAATGGGAAGCGATCACCGAGTGGTCTCAGAAGCGGATGGTCGTATAATTGTAACACAATTTTAAAACATATTTGCAACCGTTGTGCTGCCAGTGAATTGCGCATGTGCAAGTTGCATTATTTCGTCGTCTTCGTCTTCTTCTTCCTCCTCTTCGTCTTCGTCTTCTTCGTCTTCGTCTTCTTCTTCTTCTTCCTCCTCTTCGTCTTCGTCTTCGTCTTCTTCTTCTTGTCCTCCTTCTCCTCCTCCTTCTTCTCATTCTTCTTCTTCTTCTTCTTCTTCTTCTTCTTCTTCTTCTTTTACTTCTTCTTTTTCTGCTTCCTTTTCCTCTTCTTCTTCTTCTTCTTCTTCTTCTTCTTCGTCTTCGTTTTCGTCGTCTTCGTCTTCTTCCCCTTCTTCCCCTTCTCCTTCTCCTTCTCCTTCTCCTTCTTCTCCTCCTCCTTCTTTTTCTTCTTCTTTCTCTTCTCCTTCTCCTTCTTCGTCTTCGTCTTCGTCTTCGTCTTCGTCTTCTCCTTATTCTTCTTCTCCTGCTCCTTTTGCTTTGCAACCACTTTCTGCATATCAAAGAAAAACAGCGTCCTACAGGATACTGATTCATTTGATCTCGTACTACTGTTGAGTTTAATTGCAAGTTGATTTCATATCATTGTGGACTTTAAAAGTATCCTTATGTTATGGTCTGAGTATCTTTTTATTTCTATAAGACCATTTTTCGATGTATGATTTCAAGTTAAGAACGTCTTGAGAAAAACCCCTCCCCCCAAAACGTCCAAACGACGTTGTTGTGGAAAAAATCGATATGTTTGCTGCCCCTTAGTCAACATGCTAAGTCAAGCTAAGCCTTTTGTTCTTAACTATAAGAGAAAACTATTGATAATTGCAGATGATGTTTTGCTGATCAGTTCTATATTTTAAAAGATGTAATGACAAGTAGGGAGAATACAAATAAGACACTATAGAAACTCAAAAGAATCAGCCAAAACTTCATATTGGTCAGACAGAATCTATTTATCTGCTGAAATTTACCATACAAGAGCAAAATAGTGAATCGTTCTTACAAGTCAGGAATACTACTATTTGCAAAATTCAAGTTTGGCAAAACTAGAGAAATATTCGCATCTTGACACCGGAAAATTTGTTGTGCCACCCAACAGAAGCAACTTTAGTAAGATTGTATGGTAACGGAGATTGGTCCTATATTTCAAACTATTTCTGTCTTTAGAACTTGAGGTCACATGATCCAATATTGCCGTGTCGAAGTTAAATTATTATATGAGTTCGTTGTAATGTAATGGGGTTAACTCTCTCGGTGGGAATCACATCGCCGTTTGAAAGGCAGTTTTTTAACTCATCGCGGGGGAAATATACCACAGCATATTAATATTTTCTTAACAACAAAAAATGCACTCTGGTGTGACCTTTAATACTTCTTTAAATGAATCCTAGCTTTGAATGTTTGGCAATAGCAATACGTACAGTGGTCACTGCCTAATAGCACGGGCATCGTGTGCGAGGACGTCCGACAATTGACCGTTCCCAGTGCTTCGCCCCCTTATGTGGCAAAATCTTCCTATCAGAAAGGCGTCAGTACATAGGTCCCCATAAATAGTTATATCTGCCTCTATTTCATTATAAAAACCGTATATGATTCAAACAAAGGACGGGAGTAAGACCTACTCTTTACCTCTGCTTAAAAATCTAGTAACGTAATAATGAAGGAGAATGTGCTAGCCTCTTATTTATGACATTTAGTTCCCGACTGGAACTAAGTGCTAGGTACACTGAGTCGGAATTCCAGGATAATAACAACCCACAATCCCTATATTTGAGGTTGTGTCTCATACAATGTAAAGCTAGCCAGGTCAATGTTATGTGACCGACTGAAAAGTTTGTTAATAATTTAACTACATTTTATTAAATAGGTATTTATTCAAGAGATTAAGCCTTCACTAACTGTTTTCATTACCATCGAGTGTTATATTTTAGGCATCAAATGCTCAAATACTAGATGTGACCTTCGCGGAGATGTCGCGCTGAGAGACTCAAAATCTACATTTATCTCTTCTGTAGTCGTCTGAAACCATGGTCACTACTAGCGCGGAGGAGACATTCGGTTGCATAGGAGTCAGGCCACACAGTAGCCACGTACAATTTTCTAAGTATAGCCGAAGTTTTTAAAAGTCGATTTATCTTGCTTTACCCAACACTTTTGAAATACCTCATAAAATTCGAGTTAAAGATAATCTCGAATCAAATGATTGGCTAATAGCAAGCAATTGATTAACATTTCGGGAATGGTCAATTATACGGATCAGACCTTCTTTCCCAAAACATGCCACGTCGCACAGCTGCTTCTTATCCAATCGAATCACTACGGTTTAAATTTCCAAAACAACCGCAGTTGCTTGGTTACAGTTTAACAGACCTATGGGCAAGCCCAGTGCGCTTAATTAGGGCACCGAATAGAGAACAATGTTATTGCTTTCTTCATAAACATTTTTCCTGAATCAAGCCTGGAAAAGTCAGTTTCTAGTTACGTAGATGAATTATGTTAGTCTTTCCGTTGATACAAAGTTTAAATTTAATTTGCTATTTGCACTAAATATCAATCAAAGTTCAAATGGGCTCTGTAATTGAATGTGTTTACTGGAGAATGATGCACCGACAATGATTTCCAAGTTGACTTACTTGTTAATACATCAGTTATAATTCAAGAACTTGTAACGTATATTACTTTCCACCTTCGAAAGAGTATAAGCCATTCCTCAGAGCTTAGGAATCTTGCAGCATTTAGTATCTTGCCACAAATTTACAAAGGGTATGTCTTTCAGACTGTCAAAGCACTGCGTAAGTCGATTTTCCCTTTCCGATATGGGTGTACCCATCAAACCCTTCCATGATACTACTTTTACTGGTATACTTAATAAAGCCATTAGATCGTTGCCATTATCCGACTTACGCCGCTGTTTACTTAGCGGGGTAATTATAACACGTTCTACGTAGAATTTGTCACATCGGTCTACAATCACTGTATCGCGTGGCATTTGTGACGTGGCATATGTGACGTGGCATTTGTGAACATTATGCCACGGAATCGTATTGGAGTACGAAATCATTTATGGGCCGGCCGTTAAAGGGTGAGCGATCAGGACGTCTTATTAATTTATCAAGTTCGTCTTATTGCGTTCATATGACTTTCTCTGGACGGACCATTCATTTGGGGGATTGGGCGCCATTTAGTTTATTAAGATTGTCATCTTCCTCTTGGAGTGTATACGTGTTACTTAGCCTTCATCAACTCTTACATTACATAAATTTCCTGACATTCACTTCCTGGGTTGGGATATACGATGAGGTTTATTGGC
>JAAAKM020006971.1:6853145-6880525 GCA_010016025.2 Alatinidae sp. Z8VKAUB7J3 | reverse complement strand
CCTTCATCAACTCTTACATTACATAAATTTCCTGACATTCACTTCCTGGGTTGGGATATACGATGAGGTTTATTGGCGGGTGTAGGGCAATTATGGGCAACTCGACTTTACTTAAACCACGTGATTCAAAGAGGGTAAGTACGTAGCAGACAAGTAGATGGTGACCACCGTACTTTCTGTTGCTGAATAAACAGGGGATCCGAATTAACGCTGAGAACGATTGGATATTCTGAAGATATAGAACAAATTGATCGCTAAACAAAGTCTAACCACTGAACAGTATTTTCGACCACCATTTTATGCTCACAAGGGTTTTATTACTTTTTCTCGTATTTGGTTTTAATCACACTAAATACAGTGTACACTGATTGATGTGATAAATACACTGATAGGATCAACTTCATGATGAAAATATACAGTTAATATCATGAAACAACTTGTAAATATTTAACAAATAAAAACAGAAATTTTACCTAAATATTTACAACTATAAAACAAAAGGAATGAGAAACTCTAAACAGAAATTACAAACTTATCCTTGATTAAGTTCTACGAGGACAATAAATATTATTTAACTAAAGAACTCAGTATACCTGAATACACTACCAAAAAGACTTATTAGTATCCACAGAGACAAGCAGCCTAAACTGAAGTCGAACCTAGACCTGCTTTAGAATTTATAAAAGTTCGAAATAGTCCAAGGTTGTCTCCCATACAGAAAAAGCGTTGCACTGCCAAATGTTTCAAAGCGAACAAGTCAAAAGTTTATCAGTTCCATCATCAACTTTCTCTTGTCTAAAGTGATTTCTAGTTCAGTTATAACTACTTGGGTTGCCAAATCCAGGTAAAGCAAATAGCAAGCACTATCACAGTGGCGAGGGTCAGGACCAGTGCTCTTCCTGGGCAAGAAGGCGAGGAATAGGACCCTCCTTCCCTCCCGGCAAAGGGCATCCGTAATTAGAGTGGAACCCTGGCCGCCAGCGCATTTTTTGTTTATTTAGCGCATTCTAGTTGACTTCTCTTGGCGGCTTTTACAGAGACGGTAAACAGAAAAGGTTGGTTAATAAATAGACAAAAATATTGGAAAATGATGGCTGGTAATACTAATATAATTGGCACCTAAGCCTCAAAACGTAATTACAATTGTATACTAGCTTTCACTTAGCTAAATTCGTTACAACTTCGTACGTAAGTCATAACACTTTATTTTATGTAAAAACATGATATATTTCCCACCCCACTTGTTACCTTTCTACTTTCCAATATCTCTAATCAGGTGTTGTCTACCGGTTTCGGGGATTCGCGTATAAGCGATGTATCGTGTGTCTGGCTCATTATCCGTAAATTTTGTAGAGACTTCTCAAATTATCTTGATGTCTCAGCTGATTGAGAAAACCGTCCAGCTACTACACATATCGAAACCGTAAGCTATCAGTCCACAATGCATCGACGGTCAAGACGCGACTTTTCAGACCACAATACAAGCCTTCAATTTCCTTTCATCATCCTGTAACTAATACTGATCGGCTTAACAGACACCATCAGTGGTGTGCGCTCGTTACTGATTGGCTCCTTGAAACACACAGATTTGCACAAAAGTTTCGTTCGCCTGTTTTGATCGTTCTTGGCGTTCTAGGCGAAAATAACTTTAAATTGCAAAAGAGTTTAACTATTTAGTCTTCTATATGAACCAATAATCTTATTTCGTTACTCCGTCAAGACAACCTTATGCTTCGGCTACACGTTCCGTACTTTTATTTAATTTCAGCACAAAAGCATTTACTCGAGGGGGCGTTTATTTACGGCAGTAGGCTATTAATATTTTTTCGTTCTTAACATTTGCTGCTACTAAATTTCAGAAACAGATTTCCTACGGTAAGCAAAAGATCCTTACAATTTCCTTGGCTTGAAACGTTGACAAGATGTTGGGATGATGTTCAGCGAGATAGTGCATATTCTTTATGTTAAGAAGGGGGTGTCAATTCGAAGCATGAGTATATCTAACATATTAAAAATTGTTTAAGATCACTTTTTAGGTCACACATTTTCAGGAGTAACAGCAACTTTCATGCTTATAGATTGCTTTCGAACGCAATCTAAAAGTAAAGAATTAAACAACTACAGCAAAGATAAATATAGCATCTTGACGTAGAACAAGATGATCCTCTATTCTAACACTTTTCAACCCAGCCATTAGCAAAGGTAGTGGAGTTTATCATGTCTTGAGTCTCTATCTGTATATGTATAAATACGTTGAATTATCCATCATTGGCATTTAGTCAATGGATGGTATCTTTTTGCGAGCTACGTATCAAGAGAAATTTCTCACATCTTCTGACTCTCGGAAGATTCTATCGAAATTTAGCTCATAGAAAGAGACTCAGTAAATATGATAAATTTACAACTAAAGATGATCCTACATTCAGTAGTATTTTATAGTAAAATCCTAAATATGACCGCTTCGATAGCAGGTGCTCGGTTCACGTATTTCCATCCTTTGTATGAAAGTAAACCTCGTTCAGTACATGCCAATCTCTCAGTTTAGCCCCCTGATAAACAGTGGGGCCATGCGTTCAGTACATGCCAAATTCAAATATCACAGTGGACGAAATTAAGCAAAAAATGTCCAGGTGTGTTAATTGTAAATTTCTTTTCTTATTTTCGTAAATTTGTATAGCATATATAATATTTCATGCATATTAAACGCCACGTTGTTTGTAGGTCCCTACTGAATGTAAGACTCACTCTCGGGTGGCGACAATCACCAATCTTCATCCCCAACTTCATTATAACCATCCTTGTAAGATTTCAGGGTCTTTATACGAAGCACCTTCGTTACTTTAAACGGGGACATGTCTTTTTCGTGTGTCCTTCCTGATTGCAATTTCCACATCTCCTTTTCCTCCTGTTACCAGGCTCAGGATTATTACCTCCTCTGCCTCTAGCAGCATACCCCCTTCCACCTCCTCGGTTTCCTCTCCCTTGGCCACCTCGCTGACCTCTCCCAACATTTGGAAAAGAGTTACCACCTTCAGAAGGATCGACATCAGCCCATTGGAAGAACCCACATGACTGCTGTTGTGGTTTCTGACAACAGTAAAACTGTCGACCGTTGTTGGGTCCCGGCTTGGACACTGTTCTGATCACAGCCTCCTGTCTGCAGTTACATTGAATTGCATCAGAATTTCCATGCGTCTGAGGTCCACCTGGACGCCGTGAAGAAGCATTATTGTCCGAATCCGAATTTACATTTCTGGAACCTTCATCAGCCCATAGGAAAAAGTTACACCCATCCCCTGCGCATTTATAAAAGGTTCTTCCACAATTGGGCCCTTCTTTCCTAACAGTCAGTAATCTGGCTGGTCGGTCACAATTGCAACAAACAGAATTACCATCTTCTGAGAACCCACTATCCTCTGATCTGCTTGGCCAGTGGTTGGAGCTTATTCCTACGTTGCTCCTGCTATATGAATCTGAACCTAATGATCCTGCTGAAGACCTATTATTCGTCCCAAACTGAGTAATATTGTGCTCATTTTGTTGTCGTGGGGCACTAGAAGGCCTTCTGGATGCATCACCTGACGTTGAGGTCGCTGTATTAGCACGTGAATCTCGAGGGCCTGAGACACGATTCTGTTGTGTGGAATTCTCAGACCTGTTACCTCTATCGTACGATGCATGACCTTCAAAAAGTCCTGTCAGCATATCATCACACCCACCTAAACACCCTAAGTAATTCAGATCCATCATTACTGGAACAGCACCGCGTTTGAATTCAAAGTTAATCTTTCGGACAGAAACGCAACGAGTACAGACGACATTAGATACACTGGCATTAAGAACGAACTTCGGAAAGAAAATACTATTTTTACATTGGGGATACCCGGCACATCCAAGCATAAAGCATCCATCGCGCGTTTTGCGAATTATCTGTGAGTATCGCTTACATTTGGGGCATTTTCGGACGGGTTCTGATGGATTACTTTGTGTCATTTGAATGTCAGCTTCACTCATTTCACTTGGATTTCCGAAAAACGCAGCTAGAGCATTGTCAAGGCGATCTACGTGCTGAAGGGCACGTACAAACACGTCGCGATATGTTCGTATCTGTTCTGATAAAACATCTCCTTTCATTTTTGCACCTTCGCAGACTTTCTTTAAGTCTGATTCCAACCCAGCACGAAGATGTGGCTTCGACATTTCGAATCCCATTGCATCATAGCCTTCAACTAGGCCCATGCCAAGTTCCCCTGGAATAAACGTCCCATCTTGTTGAACTCCAACATAATTTCTGTTTTTTATAGTTTCGATATGTTCCGCATGTGTTGCATCTGTCCCAATACCATGCTTCTCCATCAAAGCAATAAGATCAGCTTCTGTAAGTAGAGGTGGCGCACTGGTTTCCCCATTAACAAAATTGATGCTATCGGGTTCAAAAGTTTCACCTTGTCGGTATATACCCATGGTTTTTGCATTCCATTTTTCGTAAGGGTATACCTCAAGGTAATTCAATGCAAGGATCATTAGACCTGATGACGTAAATCTTTCACCTGCTACGTCGATCTTGACTGTTGTCTCCTGTCCTTGTGCATCTTCCGAGCAACACGCTAAAAAATGTCTGACTATAAATTCATAGACGCGTTTATCGTTACCTTGCAAAGTGTGTGTGTACTTAGTAGGGTGAATAGGGGGATGAGCATTGTCTGTTTTGCGTCCTTGTCTAGGATTGGGGCCTCGCTCCAAAACCCTCCTTGCAAAATTACCCCACTGGCCATCTTCTGTTTGATGTTGAATAAGATTGGCTAAATTGAAGTCTTTGGGAAACATATTGGTCTCAGTACGAGGATAGCTAATAAATCCTTGAGTGTATAACTTCTCAGCAATCTGCATTGTTGTTTTGGCATTAATCTTTAGCTTCTTGGAACAGAGTTTCTCCAATTCCACCGTGTCAAGGGCAATTGGCCGCCATTTACTTTTTGGTTTGGATGTGACTTCTGTAACTTTGGCAGTAGGATTTGCTAGGCAGATTCGATGAAAAACTTGGCAAACACCCTGATGGAAAAGTCTGCCTCTAGACCAGTTGAACTCTGACTTACAACCGTCTTTGGTGTGAATGACTTTGATTTTGTAGAAGATCTCTGGGATAAAGCTTTGCACTTGTTTGTACCTAAATTAAAAAGAGAGTTTAAAGCAACACATAAAAAATGTAATACTGTTAAGCTCACAAAATTTTAGATTTAGTCATGCGTTCTTAAATTAATGAGGAAACCTTGTCTAATTTTCTTTTTCATTTTCAATAGCTACTATCTTTCTGTTCACAAATTCCTGCAATATTTCTCAAAGAATAGTAATGTTGACATGACTGTCCATTCTGTGCCCGCACAGTCGCCCACGTTATCGCCCACATTATCGGCAATTACCGCGGGGTTACGCGGATCGTCTTCCGGGATACCCGCTTCGACCTTACCCACCAGGTCGGCACCCACATCAGCGCCCTTGGTGAAAATACCACCACCCAAACGCGCGAAAATTGAAATCAGCGAACCGCCAAACGCGAAACCGATCAACGGTTTGATCACATCGCTGACGGTCGCGTCAGGATCGGCACCGCTAAACAGATAGGCTGTGTATCCGGCAACGCCCAGAAGCCCCAAGCCAACAACCAGCATACCGGTTACCGCACCACCGCGGAAAGCGATGGCCAGCGCTTCGTTCAGACCGTTACGCGCCGCTTCCGCGGTACGCACATTGGAATGCACGGATACGGTCATGCCAAGATAGCCGGCGGCACCGGACATGATTGCGCCCAGCGCAAAACCGACAGCGGTATCCCACGTCAAAACCAGCCAGATGGCCAGGAACAGAATCAGACCAACGATACCGATAGTAGTATATTGGCGATTGAGATACGCCGAAGCGCCTTCCTGTACAGCAGAAGCGATTTCCTGCATGCGAGAATTACCGGTAGGATGGGAAAAAATACCCCTGATCCAGATGCCGCTATAGACCAGGGCTATAATCGCGCTACCGATTGCGATAATTAAACCGTTAGACATAAAGAACTCCAGTTAAAGTCAGACCATAAAAAATCACTATGCGGAATAGTGGCCTAATATTTCCACATAATTAAACACTTGTCCAAAATCATCCAACAAAAGGCGCATATTTTATCTGCACTTGTTGTTTAAATGCATCAAATTTTTGACGCCATTCAGATTTCGAATGCACTCAGCTTTTTCTCAATGGCAACGTTTTTCAAACGCACGTAATCGGGCAATCCGTTTTTGTACGGCGGATAATCTTCACCCTCAATCAGCGGTTGCAGATATTCGCGGCATGCCGCGCTGATGCCGAAACCGTCTTCGCTGATATATTCAGCCGGCATCATTTTTTCCACATTGGCTACGTCCGACAGTTGCGCCATACCGACTTCCCAGCGATACGGCGAATTCGACACACGATCGATGGTCGGCATCACTGAATTATGACCGGCGATGGCGTATTCGACCGCCGCTTTACCCATGGCATATGCCTGATCGACATCGGTTTTTGACGCCACGTGACGCGCAGCGCGCTGCAGATAGTCGGCCACGCCCCAGTGATATTTCAACCCGAGACCGTCCTTGATGATGTTGGCGACAACCGGCGCGACACCGCCGAGTTGCGCATGGCCGAATGCATCGCGCAGCCCCTGGTCGGACAGGAAGTTGCCGTCTTCGCCTTTGACGCCTTCCGAAACGACAACGGAACAGTAGCCGTATTGCTTCACGTAGCCGTCCACCTTGGCGAGGAACTTCGCTTTATCGAAGGTGATTTCCGGGAACAGAATCACAATCGGGATTTCGCAGTCATCGCTTGACGCCAACCCGCCGGCCGCCGCAATCCAGCCCGCATGACGGCCCATGACTTCCAGTACGAAAACCTTGGTTGACGTTTTCGCCATGCTCGCCACGTCAAAACTCGCCTCGCGCGTGGAGACCGCAATATATTTGGCGACTGAACCGAATCCCGGACAGCAGTCGGTAACCGGCAGATCGTTGTCGACCGTTTTCGGCACATGAATCGCCTGAATCGGATAGCCCAGAGTGTCGGAAATCTGCGAGACTTTCAAGCAGGTATCCGCAGAGTCGCCACCACCGTTATAAAAGAAGTAACCGATATTGTGCGCTTTGAAGACTTCGATCAGCCGTTCGTATTCGCGACGGTTTTGTTCGATACTTTTCAGCTTGTAGCGGCACGAACCGAATCCGCCGGACGGCGTATGACGCAATGCGGCAATCGCCTGCGCGGAATCCGCACTGGTGTCGATCAAATCTTCGGTCAGCGCGCCGATGATGCCGTTGCGTCCCGCATAGACATTGCCGATTTTATCGGGATGCTGCCGTGCGGTTTCAATCACCCCTGCCGCGGAGGCGTTAATTACCGCTGTAACGCCGCCGGATTGGGCATAAAATGCATTTTTTATTGCCATATTTTTATCTCCTGATTGATCAAGTCGTGACCTGTTTATTACTAAATTTTGTAATTCAAATTGCCAACCCATTAACCCTGAACAGCAAAAAATCCAGAGCAACGCACGCGCGCCTGCTGCTCTGAATTTCAAAATTCAAAACGTGAGAAGGTGTTTCTTATCAGTCGGGAAAATGAAGTAATCTATTCCTTGTTTACTTACCGCCGGGCTGCGCTGCTACTGTGCCGTGATAGCCGCCAGAATCCGCGCGCGAATGTCATCAACTCCACCGATGCCCGCCACCTTGATATAGCGTGGCGCATCGGCGGCCTGACTGGTCGCCACCCGGGTGTAGTAATCGATCAACGGTTCGGTCTGCTCATGATAAACCGCCAGCCTTTTACGCACCGTTTCCTCTTTGTCGTCGTCACGCTGGATAAGCGGCTCCCCGGTGACATCGTCGATACCGTCGACCTTTGGCGGATTGAATTCCACATGATAGGTCCGACCGGACGCCGGGTGAATTCTGCGTCCCGACAAGCGGCGGATGATTTCGTCGTCGGCCACATCGATTTCGACGACATAATCGATCACGACACCCGCAGCCTGCATCGCATCGGCCTGCGGAATGGTGCGCGGGAAACCGTCGAACAGAAAGCCATTTACGCAATCCGGCTCGGCAATGCGTTCTTTTACCAGATTGATAATAATGTCGTCGGAAACCAGCCCACCTGAATCCATGATTTCCTTAGCCATCATGCCCAGTTCGGTGCCAGCCTTGACCGCGCTACGCAGCATGTCGCCGGTTGAAATTTGCGGAATACCGAAATGTTCCTTGATATAATTGGCCTGCGTGCCTTTCCCTGCACCTGGGCCACCTAATAAGATGACGCGGATAGTATCTTTCACTTTTTTACTTTTTTCTTGATAATTGCGCTTTTAAGCGTATTAAAATGGTTTTTAAGATTTTTTAGGACGAAGCAGCGGATCGTGAAACAACGCGTCACTCAGAGCCCCATAAGAGGATCCATAACGAATCGGTGACCCGGTCGTATCAAGCGCCTGCTGGTTGAAGCCAATAAAAAAATAATGCTTCTCAATCGTCATGACAAAGTTGCGATTATATCGCAGGCTGACAAGATACTCGAGTTTTGTTTTTTTATTTCTACAGATTTTTTTAATGCGACACCCTGCGTTTACCAGCAACCCGGGCATACAGACACACGCGTGAATATGCGATAATCCACTGACATTTAACAGGAAAAACCATGGACGAAAACAGAAGCAAAGCACTCGCCATAGCGCTTGCGCAAATTGAAAAACAGTTCGGCAAGGGCTCAATCATGCGTTTGGGCGCGAACGATGTCGCCAACGACATACAAGTGGTTTCCACCGGTTCGCTCTGTCTTGATATCGCACTCGGCGTGGGCGGCCTGCCGCGCGGACGCGTCATTGAAATCTACGGTCCCGAGTCTTCCGGCAAGACCACGCTGACGCTGCAGGTCATTGCCGAGATGCAAAAGCTGGGCGGCACCGCGGCGTTTGTCGATGCCGAGCACGCGCTCGACCCGCAATATGCACAAAAAATCGGCGTCAACGTCCAGGAATTGCTGATTTCACAACCGGATAACGGCGAACAAGCGCTTGAAATCGCCGACATGCTGGTGCGCTCCGGCTCCATCGATATCGTGGTGATCGACTCCGTTGCGGCTTTGACGCCGCGCGCGGAAATCGAAGGCGAAATGGGCGACCCGCAAATGGGCCTGCAGGCCCGCCTGATGTCGCAGGCGCTGCGTAAACTGACCGCGAATATCAAACGCAGCAACACCATGGTAATTTTCATTAACCAGATCCGCATGAAGATCGGCGTTATCTTCGGCAACCCGGAAACCACCACGGGCGGCAATGCGCTCAAGTTCTACGCATCGGTGCGGCTCGAAATACGCCGCACCGGCGCTATCAAAAAAGGCGAAGAAACCGTCGGCAACGAAACCCGCGTCAAGGTGGTGAAAAACAAAGTGGCCCCGCCGTTCAAACAGGCCGAATTCGATATTCTATATGGCGAGGGTATTTCCCGTGAGAGTGAAATCATCGAACTCGGCGTGCAACACAAACTGATCGACAAAGCCGGCGCATGGTACTCGTATAACGGTGAAAAAATCGGACAGGGCAAAGACAATGTGCGCGATTACCTGAAAGAACATACTAAAACGGCGCAGGAAATCGAAGCCAAAATTCGTGAATCGATCGGGCTCGCAGCGGACAAAAAAAACAAAAAAGCCGCCGCCGACACCGGCAGCGACAAACCCAACAAACCCGACACCCCGTAAGCGGACCGGCGCATGACAGACAACAACAGAACGCCACTGGAAACCCGCGCGCTGCGCTACCTCGCCCGGCGCGAGCATACCCGTGCCGAGCTGGAACGCAAACTATCCGGCCATGCGCATTCGCCGCAATCGCAACAACTGGTTGCCGATTTGCTCGACCGGCTCGAGCAGGATGGTTATCTGTCCACCCAGCGCTTCGCCGAACACACCGTGCGGACACGCCGTACGCGTTTCGGCAGCCAGCGCATCATACGCGAACTCAAGGAAAAAGGCGTGGATGAACAGGTCATCGCCGAAGTGCTGCCCGATCTCAAGGCAACCGATTTTGAAACCGCCCGGCAGATCTGGCAAAAGAAATTCGGCGTACCGCCCGCCGATTCAAAAGAACGCGCCAAACACATGCGTTTTATGATGGGCCGGGGATTTTCAATGGACACCGTCAACGCGGTACTGTCGCAAGCGAAACAGGAAGAAACATGAAACCACTTCAAACCCGATTCATTGCCTGGCTGCCGTTGTTGTTACTGGTCTATTCCGGCTGCACGTTCAGCACCGGGCACATCACCCCCGTTCAGGACGTCAACGCATCACCGGCCCACTTTGACGGCAAAACGATTACACTCAGAGGCATCATCAAGGATCCCACGCGCATTCCGGTGATCGAACTGAAAGCTTACACACTCGAAGACGATAGCGGCGCGATTACCATTTTGACCGGCGCCGCGCTACCGCCGGTCGGCGCCGAAATAACCGTCCAGGTGCGGGTCGAAAACCTTGCCATCATCCAGGGTGAAGCCATCGGCACCACGCTGACCGAATTAAAACGATACGAATAAACCGACACTGACATGAATAGCAGCGAAATACGACAAAAATTTCTCGAATTCTTCAAATCCCACGGCCACGCCGTCGTGCCGTCAAGCCCGCTGGTACCGGGCAACGACCCGACACTGCTGTTTACCAACGCCGGCATGGTGCAGTTCAAGGATGTTTTTCTGGGACAAGATCAGCGCAACTACGTCCGCGCGGCCAGCTCGCAGCGCTGCGTACGCGCCGGCGGCAAACACAACGATCTGGAAAATGTCGGTTATACCGCGCGCCATCACACATTTTTCGAAATGCTCGGCAACTTCAGTTTCGGCGATTATTTCAAACGCAACGCGATACGCTTTGCCTGGGACTTTCTCACCGGCACGCTGAATATCGCGCAGGAAAAGCTCTGGGTCACCGTATACGCCGAAGACGATGAAGCCGCCGACATCTGGCTCAATGAAATCGGCGTCGATCCCGCGCGTTTTGTGCGTATCGATACGTCCGACAATTTCTGGCAAATGGGCGACACCGGCCCGTGCGGCCCCTGTTCCGAGATTTTTTACGACCACGGTCCCGATGTCGCCGGCGGCCCGCCGGGTTCCGCCGATGCCGACGGCGACCGTTATATTGAAATCTGGAACCTAGTGTTCATGCAATATAACCGCGACGGCAACGGCGAACTGCACCCGCTGCCCAAACCGTCGGTCGACACCGGCATGGGGCTCGAACGGATCTCCGCCGTAATGCAACAGGTGCACAGCAATTACGACATCGACCTGTTTCAGGCGCTGATCAAAGCCGCCGCGCGTGAAACGAACACAAAAAACCGCGACGACAACTCACTTAAAGTCATCGCCGACCATATCCGCGCGTGCGCGTTTTTGATCACCGACGGCGTGATTCCCAGCAGCGAGGGCCGCGGCTACGTGCTACGCCGCATTATCCGCCGCGCCATCCGTCACGGTTACCGCCTGGGTCAAAAAGAACCGTTTTTCTACCGCCTCGTCGACGATCTCGACCAGGCCATGGGTGAAGCCTATCCCGAACTGACCGCGGCCAAAGACCGCGTAGCCGGTGTATTGCAACTGGAAGAAGAGCGCTTTGCCGAAACACTGGAAAACGGCATGCAGGTACTCGAAGGCGCGCTTGGCAAAAATGTCAAAACGCTGGATGGTGAAACCGCTTTCCGCCTCTACGATACTTTCGGCTTTCCCCTCGACCTGACCGCCGACATCGCACGCGAACGCGGCATTACCGTCGATAACGCCGGTTTTGACAAAGCCATGGCGCGCCAGCGCGAACAGGCGCGCGCCGCCAACAAATTCACCATGACCGAGGGACTCGCCTACACCGGCGACCAGACCGTTTTTCACGGTTACGATGCATTGCAGCATGAAGGCAAAATTCTCGCGATTTACAAAGCAGGCACGCCGGTCGACTTCATCGAGGCCGGCGATGAAGCGGTGGTGGTGCTCGATCACACACCATTCTATGCCGAATCCGGCGGCCAGGTCGGCGACAGCGGCGAACTGATGGCCGCAAACGGCACGTTCGCCGTCTCCGACACGCAAAAAATCCAGGCTGACGTATTCGGCCACAAAGGCTTGCTGCAAAGCGGACGGCTGGTTGTCAAAGACCGCGTTCAGGCGCATGTCAATCCACAGGCGCGCGCCAGCACCGCCAACAACCATTCCGCCACGCACCTGCTGCACGCCGCATTGCGCAACGTGCTCGGCACGCATGTCACGCAAAAGGGCTCGCTGGTCGACGCCAGCCGTTTGCGCTTCGATTTTTCGCACAATACGCCGCTGACCGCCGACGAAATCCGCACCATCGAGCGACTGGTAAACGAACAAATCCGCCATAACTGGACGGTTACCGCCGACCATATGAAATACGACGAAGCCGTCAAACACGGCGCCATGGCGTTGTTCGGCGAGAAATACAGCGACGTGGTGCGCGTGATCGGCATGGGCGATTTCTCCACCGAACTGTGCGGCGGCACACATGTCGCGCAAATCGGGCAAATCGGTTTTTTCAAAATCGTCGGTGAAACCGGCATTGCCGCGGGTATCCGCCGCATCGAGGCCGTCACCGGCAAAGGCGCGGTCGATTATGTGCAACACCGCGAAACACAGTTGCAGACCATCGCGCAAGCCCTGAAAACCACCCCGCAGGAAATCCACCAGAAAATCACGCAGATCATCGATAACGTCAAGCAGACCGAAAAGGAACTCGAACACCTCAAGGCCAAGCTCGCCGGTTACCAGAGTTCGGGGCTGTCCGACCGGGCGCAAGACATCAAAGGCGTCAAAGTGCTCACCGCCAACCTCGAAGGCGCCAACGCCAAATCACTGCGCGACACGCTGGATCAACTCAAAGACAAACTGAAAACCTGCATCATCGTACTGGCCGCCGTTGAGTCCGGCAAAGTCGCGCTCATCGCCGGCGTCAGCGACGATTTGACCAAACAGGTCAAGGCCGGCGAACTCGTCAACTTCGTCGCGCAACAGGTCGGCGGCAAGGGTGGCGGGCGTCCCGACATGGCTCAGGCGGGTGGGACACAACCGGATCGATTGCCTGGGGCGCTGGAGAGTGTAGCGGGTTGGATCAAGGAGAAAATTTGAGGATTTTTTTATAAAAACTGAATTTTCGACCCGCCAAGTTAGCACCTAACAACAGGTCATTTATTACCTTATTTCAGGAGGAAATCTCATTATGAAAGCGGAGTTCACAGCCATTATTGAAGCCGCCCCCGAAGGCGGCTATTGGGCTATCTGCCCTGAGATTCCCGGTGCCAATGGTCAAGGTGAAACAGTTGAAGAAACAAAAGATGATCTAATAGAAGCCATAGAATTGATTTTGGAAGACCGCAGAGAAGACATGATGCGCGGGTTATCCGATGAGGCAATTCAGGAAAAGATTTTTATAGAATGAAACGCACTGACCTGGAACGTCGACTTCGCATCGCGGGTTGTTATCTCAAACGTCAAGGCGCTAGTCATTCCATCTGGATCAATCCCAATAATGGCATTACGGAAGCTGTTCCCAGGCATAACGAAATAAAAGAACCGCTGGCAAAAAAGATTCTAAAAAGACTGAATGCCGAATAATCACCACGAGCGCCGATGAAATTCAAACGTGCCATTTCGATCATCACCAATATCGCCGTCGTGTGCGGTCTGGTGCTGGTGGTATTTGAATTGCAACAAAATCGCGAAGCCATTCAGATCGCGCATCAGTTATCACTTGCGGGGCTGATGAGCCAGATCAATCTGACCGTCGCATCGGACAGCGAACTCGCAGACCTGATCGCACGCGCAAAACGCGACGACACGCAAGACTTCAGCCCCGCCGACAGCGAACGCGTCAAACACTGGACGCTCGCCATCCTGGAACCGCGCATCAGCTCGTATCACCTCAGAAATAGCGAATTCATCGTAATGGAAGACTGGTGCAACCTCATGCGCGATTTTACCGACCTCTACCAACATCCCTATTTCAGCAATATCGTAAAATCTGATCTCGACTACGCGGATAACGTCGCAGCAGAGATAAAAAGTAAATGCGCTCAGTAATCGACTGATAGTGCTTAGGGGCGCCGTCATGCGTTATTCTAATTTATAATCCAAGCCATCACCCACCATTCGGGGCTATAATTGGATTGTCAATTGTTAATCTCAAAATAACAGGATCGCAAATCAGCTCAATCATGGATCCATTTTCACCATTTGTAACGCGAATAAAAAAACTTGAACTACTCAGCCCGGAGGAATTTGAGTACGCAGAGAGTTTGATAAAAACTGAGAAAGCGATTGACGCCGGTCGATCGATTATTGAAACCGGCTGTATACAAAAGCAAATTTATTTTGTACTTGAAGGGTGGGCGGTCAAATATAAAACGTTAGAAAACGGCAATCGACAAATTGTCAATTTCGCGCTACCGGGCGATATTATCGGCATGTTCTCACCTATTTTTCAAAATGCGCAACATACGGTCGAATCGATCAGCCCAATGAAGCTTGGCAGCTTCCCCGCGGAACAGCTTATTGATACTTTTCGCGATTCACCCCGCCTGGCACTTGTATTAGCGTGGATGGCAGGGCAAGATGAGCGTATTCTTGAAGAACAGATTGTCAGAATTGGCCGCAGAAGTGCAGCCAAACGAATGGCTCATCTATTTATAGAACTGTACCGACGTTTACGCCTTTGTGGTTACACGCGCGAACATGCGGTTATTTTCCCAGTCACTCAACTGTTGCTCAGCGATGCATTGGGACTCAGCCACGTTCATGCGCATCGTGTTTTTCGCCAATTGGAAAAACACCAATTAGTTGAACGTTCACCGGGACGTCTCGTCTTACAAAATCTTACCCTATTGTCTTCCTTGGCCGACTTCGACGAAAGTTACCTCGAACCCAAATCGCTCGCAAATACAGCGCTTGTGCTGTAATCACGTTGTTTCGCGACTTAGCGACTTATTCAGCCGCATTCTCAATTTCACCATTATCAATTGTTAATGCAAACATTTCTATTGAGCGTAAGCTATAGTGAATGTTGTTTCATAAATGGAACACGTTCGTAAACCCGAATCTATGAAACAGCTTTTTTAAAATCACTTCGGAAGGTAATACGCTATGACAGATAAAGCAGCTTATTTACAAAAAATGCAGGCAAAACTGAACGAATGGGAAGCGGATATTAATGCACTGCAGGCCAAAATGTCGGGCTGTTTGAACAACTCGTTCTTTGCACGAGCCATTCTGATGAGGGTGCAACGAAACCGGTCAATGGCATTTCACTAATGTTTCCGTTATTAAATATTATCTGCATATTTGTTACAGGAGATTATTCTATAAATATATTTATTAAATTATAGTACAGGTCTGAAATCTTGACTATGCCCACGGCCTATGCTGGTATCAAACAACTTTTAAGAAATAAAAAATGTTTTTAAGTTTTCGTAGTTCGCCAATCGCCATTAATATGATCCTACGAGTCTTCTTAAAGTTAACGTAATGAAGATCCAGCCTGCATGACAACATATTTGTCATCAATGGCTCCATTGTCGTTTGCATTGGCGATATTCCATTCTGTTCCGTTGAAGCCTTTGTCGATCCTGCTCCACTCGGACTATTGTACATCAAATACATCAAGAAAACCGGGATTTTTCAACATCTCAAATACTTTCACCGTACTGTATTTCATCAATAACTATCCGTAAATGTTCGCTCTTGCAATAGTAGTTTGTTCATAAAATAACGAAGTGTCAGACGTGTAGTGCTTTAATAGCAAGTAATGTCTCGTATCCTTGTGATTTTCTTCTGCCGAGAATGGTTCATCGAGTCAAGCAACTACACATATGCTAAAGGTGATATACTGAAGTATCCAAAGAAATACTCATTGTTGAAAAGTCTCCTTTCTCGTACCAGACGTTTAAATTTACCTTTTCTCCTCCGTTTGTAATCGACCATTCTTAACCCAAATCGTTTCATCTTTCTATCTTCTGTATCTCCGCTGCAATACAGTTAATATAATCATCCTACTCAAAATTCGACAGTATTCTACAAATTAGAAACCGCAATCTCCTGTAAAGCCTTGCCTGTATCGTAATTTCTAAGCACATTCCATACACACGAAAGAACAAAGCGATCTGACTTTGATCATTCGCAGGTACGTGTATTTCCTCTGACACAGTATGATGTGTTCACCCAAGTCGTTCGCGCGAACAAGCATTGCTGCATTTGTGAGGAAATTGAAAAGACTGTTCGCGCGAACAGATCCGGCGAAAAAAATCGATCCGCGCTAACAAATTCGTCCAGTGGAAATTCGGGTTTAGACTCATATTATGCTCAGAGTTACCAGTATAGGAAAGTGGCATTAAATGCCTCAATTTGGAAACTTTTTTCTACGTTTGGCTAAAAAATGCCTTATAGTTTATTGGCTAATAGACACTTAACGAATCCTATTGTGGAATAATTTTAAAAGGTAAAAATGGAATGTAGGTAAAAATCCCTAAAGAAAAACCCCTACGGAAATTGTCCCTAAAGAAAAAATCCCTACAGTAGAATTGCACGCCCTGGTTGATAGGTACTAATCCACTGTAGGTGAAAATCTACCAAACAAAAGCGAGTCTCTGCTTTTCAATTGTTGCCATGATATTTGAATTACTTTTTTCAAAAAACCTCCTATGATCGCGCTGCTCTTCTGCAAAAGTTATTTTATTAGTTGACAATAGTGTCTGACTGTTGTAATTTTAGCCCACATTTTTCCAATGACCAACCGATAGAAAATGTTTCTGTAATGGTGTCATCTCTTGGACAGATGCTCTTGTTTTCTATATGCGTATCTAGTATTCAGACCGCAATCATAATTTCATGAGCTCATTTGTGACTCAAATCTATTTTGAAGTTCTGCATGCTTGCTAGTTGATAAGCGTCTATCAGGTTTTTGAATAACAAGAACTTTCTTAAAATTCAACGTAGTGATCTATGTTATGTAGATAATATACAAGTTCCTGTTGCGGGATTTTGATGATTTGTAAGGGTCTTGTATATTTGTTGAAGCCTACGCTAAACAGGTCATTTCAGTGGTAGGATTGCTAGCAACACGAAACTTTCTGGAGCGCCTTATAGTGATAGTGAGATACAAAGACCGAACGAAGTGGCAACACTTTCCATTAGAGCTC
The DNA here is from genome assembly GCA_010016025.2 of Alatinidae sp. Z8VKAUB7J3. Lineage (NCBI taxonomy): Eukaryota > Metazoa > Cnidaria > Cubozoa > Carybdeida > Alatinidae > Alatinidae sp. Z8VKAUB7J3. Next base: position 6,863,244 of record JAAAKM020006971.1, on the reverse strand, counting down.
GGATACGCTGCAGTGATACTGCTGATACACCATATCATACGAGATAGTAGTACTCGTACCAATGTACCAAATGGTTATTAGCCAATCTACAGCAGTGTCGTCAAAAATGCATGAACCATCTCAATTATTTTACCCGCCTTTGTGAAGTACGTCTAACTTGTTACCGTATTGGAAAGTAGCATCCGTTGGGAAACATTGAAGCAGGTGAATATTACTTATCTTGATCTTTTATGAAGCCATTTTCTAGTAGGCCCGCGGCTGTGAATATTGTTTCATAATTTTGCAATCCTTTGTTCTAAGTTGCTGAAACTTTCCGACTTTTGCTAACTTTTATCTGGAATGCTTTTGGTTAAAAAATGACTGTCACGGATTATGATTTGGTCACGTGACCCTTCCAAAAAGTTGACCATTTATAGTGACAAGTGTCAAAGGGCTATAACTCGAGATGTCATTCATGAATTTGACAAATATTTTGTAGAATGATCTAGAATTAAGTTCTTAATAACACAGTTAAAGAAAATAACATTCTTTCCACGATATATGACAGGCGGCCTTACTTGGATTGTTGAGCCTGCTTTATGGTTTCCTTCCCGGTGTATTGTTTACTTGCCGTGTTTTGTTTAATAATTGCAAAATCCTTTTCAAACTTAGTTTCTGTTTTAACTTGTCATTACCACTATGTCTAGTTTTATTGGGTTTTTTTGCTGTAAATAGAGTAACATGTGTCAATAGTTCAAAACGTAAATAAATTGTGTAGAACGTCCTTGTAAATTCATTTTAACAGAAAATGGATATCCGAAACATGTCTTGGAAAATTAAATCGATAGTCGTTTTCTTTAAATGTGTCAGTAATCTAATATTGCAGAGACATTATGGAAGTTCTTGGTACATTTCTAACTCGTTGGTGCTGATTAAGAGATAATTAGCACTACGTAGGGACTAGTTATCGATTTTGATGACGTCATCTTTCCGCTCCAAACGTTTTAACAATTTTGTACCTAAAAACCATAGAGAACGGTCCAAAATACATAAATAAGGCTGAATGGCATTTAAAACACGTATAACCACATGTTCTTGTCAAAAAGGAATGCATTTCTTGAGACATAATAAACATTCTGTTTAATGTTGTTTAGCTGCAGTCGTTGAGACTTCATATCTTTACTATTGGTTCCAACATTTGTCATGAATACATGTGTTTCTTAAAGGCTCTAAAAAGCTTTTGAGGTAACTCTTGCTGCTTTTAGTAGATGAAACAAAGCGTAGAAACTTGTCTTACCAATAAATTTGCAATAAAGAACAATAAAATTCAATGTCAAAGGTCTCGAAGTACTTAAAACCTTAATGTCAAAGCATACAACCAAGTTTTATAGCAGTTATACGTGTTAAAATAGCAGAGGGCCTACTAGCCTCCACCCCCCCCGCCCCCCCAAACTCGTGCTTCCTCAAGTCTAAAAAGCCCGTGCTAGGTAGGCTTAATAATTTGTTTGGACAAATGAACATAGAAATGTATTTGGTGGAAGGCATGTTCTTACTGGCGATAACTTGACAGCTGTAGAAACAGTTTTAGCATCTTGTAGAAAATGCTGTGCTAAGTGTGGCGTTGCCACCTCGTAGCCAAGGCTGTTCTAGCTCCGAGTTTCGTAGAGTATAGCGATTCCATTGTTTGAATGGTTCTTTGTCTATTCCTTTGCCGAAGGAATGTAGCAAAGCTTCAGCATGGCTTAATGATCATTAACGTAAATTAACAGGGAAGCGTAATCCAAAGATTGGTTCTTGTTGCAAAGTGCCCTAAATAATGGGACCAATGAATAGAAATCGGGAAAACTGTTTTACTAGCATTAGTCTTCGAATACTGTTAAATTGCTTAGAGTTTGCAGCGCACATCTAGCAGTGCTAGCATACCCACAATATACACCCCCTGGGTAAACGATAAGGATTAAGACAGACATTGGTTATAAGGACGACTCCTTGCATTTAAATATGAGCTCCCATAATAAAAGCTAATCATGGATTCACAGGCTAGGAACGACTGCAACGATGTAAAGCACCATCCTCAGCACCGTTTCAATTAGAATCAACACAATATTATCTGATTTAATAATTGATGTATTTTACGGCATTTTAGCTCGTTGCAACTCAAGTTAACTCTGCACCAAAAAGATATTAGAAAATTTTCAGTAAATAATTTGGTGATTTAACAACTTAACAAAATCAGCAATCATGCAAATTCGAGGCAAGGAAGTTATTAAAATGTACCTCCTGTGGTCCGAAATTTATGGATATTTTGTTCATCATACTTAATTGATATGCCTCCGTCCATTCTTTTTGTAGTCTGTTTCCGTAAAAACCCGTAAAAGTTGTTAAGTTACGATTACCTCGTTTTGAGTTTTACCTATGCCAAGTGGAACAAAAGGAGAGGGTAAGATTACGCTTCATTGTCCACAGGACAAAGATAGCGCGCATATTTCAGCTTTGCGAACGGTCGAAGCTTGCAGCACATGAAAGTTGACAGTTCTTGAAGGCGAGACAGTAAACCAATGTCAAACTGAATTGGATACGATAGGTTTTCTAGCTACTCATTTAATAATGGTCACAATTCTAACTAAACGTGAAGTCGGTCTGTAGATGACTCTTAGTTCTGCAATAACTGGCGACAGACAAGTGCATGCTAGGTGTTGGTGTAAAATTATAAGTTTCTGTTTTGAACAGATGTAGTTGCTCTCTACAATTAGGTTGTCAGACACAAGGATATTTTACTCAAAAGGTACAGTGAATATTTTACTGCTGGATTATACTGTTCTTTGCAGTTCCCAGGTAATTTTATTTAGTTTGGCATACCGTCTACAAAGTTATTAAGTCATTTGTGCAGGCCCGTCGCCAGCTTTCGTTGTGCGGTATGACCTAAAATTAGCAAACCATTACCTCACTTTGTTGGAATCAATTTTGTGTTAACTCTCTTACGTAGATAAAAGATGCCTAAATATCTATTAGATATTGTACAAATCTGTTGGCTGGATCCAGGAGGGACCTAAACAAGTGGACAGGCGGGAAAATTACGAAAACATAAAAGCGGACCCTTGCATTGGGTTGGGCGTTTAGAATCTATGTTGTTTACTGATAGAAGTGGATATCAAAGGTGTATGTTATATGTTATTATGGGTTTTCTGCTCCTTCCTTTAAATTATAATACCCCAATTTAAAAAGTGCCGCAAGAAGATCCATCATCCTTGCTATCATTACCTCCTAGACACACAAAAGGTAATTGAGGTTTTTCATACTTTATCAGAAGAGTCGCAGAAATGTCTATCTGCCTTCTTAGGATTCTTGTAGATTTTGGTTAAACCTTCCCCGAAAATTCTCATCTCTAGATTCAACTATGTATGGCTTTACTAACTTTACTAAAACAATTGCAATGTCCAGCTCCCAAAATTTTAAGAACAGCCCTCCGACCTTCTAATCTACTTTGTAAACACAGCCATGGCTTCGTCCACCGTTTTATCTTTTCTGCTACGCGCAATCACATTGCTCTTGCGCGGATATTTCACAAAAGCATCTACACAACATGGTCAGCACGGAGCTTCATCATTTTTCAGATGCAAGCGAAGGAGGATATAGCCAGTGTTTGTTTCTACGCCAAGTCAAAAAAGATGGCCAAGTGCAAAGCTTATTTGTAGTGGGGGGAAAGCACGTGTTTCTCAGGAGAGAACTTGCGATTCCAGATCTTAAAGAGTATTTCTGAGCCGATAGCAAAGTAGTACTGGGATATATTCATAACGAGTCTTAACGCTTTCAAGTTTATGTTGCCAACCGAGTTCAACAGATTCGAGATGCTACGAATCCAAAAGAATGGGGGTACGTAAAGGCGCACCAGAATCCTGCAGACAATGCTTCGCGTTAGTTGACGGCAAGACAGGTATTAGAAAATTCCAGGTGGCTTTGTGATGCTGATTTTCTTCACCAACCAGGCCCCTATGTTCCTACACAGGCAGAGTGCTACTCTCTCGATGACCAAATGCAAACGTTAAGAAAACGGTTTGGACGGTTGACGGGTACTCGGGGCTTCAATCCAGTGCCGGATAGAGGGCCCAAGGTTTGTAGTTTCAACTCGTCAGTCACATCTGGTCTACGAAATGCAGTCTGTAGACAACACGCCACAGCAATTGATTACAGTTTCGAGCTTCGTAATTGAACAAGTGAACATTTCTTATCTGTTATTGATCAGTTCATCAATTCTCTCGACCAACTTCAGCAAGCATTCAAAGATATATCTATCCAATTTAGCATTTCTTGTCATCTGGAAGAAATATCTTAGACGACATTCAGACCGTAGTATAGCAATAGTTAGTACTTATCCATATGATTAGGGCATTTCATTTGTCAGTAAATTATGTCAGTCTGTAACATTTGCCAATATTTTCACAGACTAGGAGTCAAAGAGAAAAAGTTGCAAGACTTGCTTACTAGGATAGTAACAGCTAGCGAGGCAAAGACAGAGTGTATGGTTGTTAGTAAGCAAAAAGCAGTTCCTACAATAAACATTACCATAGGGACCAACTCCATCAAACAAGTTAAACATTTTAAGTACTTGGGTAGTGTCATCTCAGAGGATGGAAGATGTGATGCAGAAATTAGAAGAAGAGTAGGTATTGCAAAAGAAAGTTTTCAACAAATGGGCAAAATTCTAAAAAAGCGATCAATTTCTCTAGAAACTAGGAAAAGAGTTTTACAATGCTACATCATGGACTATTTCCAAATTAATGGAGAAACATCTTGAAGCAACAGAACTTTGGTTTTACAGAAGCATGCTTCACACTTCATGAACTGAACGAAAGACAAATGATCAAATTTTAGAAGAAATGGGGGAGAAAAGATCCTTAATGGAAACAATTAGGAAAAACCAATTTAAGTTTTTAGGGCATGTCATTCGGAAGTCTAGTTTGAAAAATTTAGTATTAACTGGGAAGATGGAGGGCAGGTGAAGCAGAGGCAGGCCAAGGGCAACTTACGTCAGTAGCTTGAGCAGTTCGTGTGGACTGAGGGGAACCGTGATGTTAGAACTATGTAAAGACAGACAGCAGTGGAAAGCCATGATCGCCAAAGTCCTCAATGGATACGGCACTTGAGAGAGAGGAGCCAAAGATATTAGCGCTCTGCCTTTTCTGTACAGGTTTATCATACATAATTACATAGCTCTGCAGATATGACTTATTTTGATGGTATGGAACCGCAGCGGCGATATCTTCTTCTCAAAACTCAATTTAACTAAGAACCAATTACGAACATCGATGAAGCGAATGTGACGAAATCTGGTTATCATGAACATCAGTTCAGATGAAGTCCGTGAGTTGAACTTCAGTGATAACATCAGCGACCTTGATGCCCCATCGGCACAAGAAGTATCTGGATGCTAATGGTTAGTTTTGAAAAGAACACTATAGAAATAGAAAATATGTCACCACCAGGGATTGAACCGATGGTATCGATATTTATATATAATAAAATATTACTTCATCACTCAGTGCCTGCAAGCACGATATTGTCTTCCCTTGCCATGCTCAAAAATATTTGATCACATGACTAATCATCAGCCAGTGAAATACGGTAAATCTGCGAAGAGGAATGAGTCGGAGTTCGTTTTTGCATCCTCACTGTCGTCCAAAGCTCTTTCATTCTCTTACTCGGCGTCGAAGAAAAGTGAGGTCAAAACCTACTAACGATTGTGTCGCTAAAACCCGTCACAAATGAATTCGCGGCGTGCGCTCTACCAACTGAGCTAGGTGTGGTTATGGATGTCTTGGGAATATCGTCCGGCTCGACGGAAATGTGATGATATATTCGGACTAAATCGATCTTCAAGAAATTTGTGGTGTTAGCCTGAGAAGAGATAAAATCATGTAGATGTGGTATATGGTAACGATCTGGACGAGCAATTAGCATAATCTCCACCGGGACACCAATCACCAGGCTTTGATATGGAAACCATATGATATGATGAAGACCAACAGCTATCAGACGGTCGGATTATACCCAGTTGTAGCATGTGGTCGAAGTCTGCTTTGCCAATTTGAAGTTTTGATGGTGACAGTCTGCGAAGTCGAGGAGAAATTGGCAAAGCTTTAATGTGGATATGATGAGTGACAGAGTGCTTAACAGTATCTTCTTTGTAAATAAGTGTTGTGAAGTCACGATGATGTTGACGAGGACAATACTATTGATTTTGAGATGAGTGATGTTATCAATGAAGACAGAGATCTACGATGACCCCAAAATGTTGTAGAAAGTTAGCTCCAATTATAGCAACTGGCAATGCAGCAACTGTAAAATATCTAACGAATGGGTCGTCTAAGGCCATTATCAAACGTTAAAAAACGCCGACCGTAGGTTGTGTCGTCAAAATGACTTACTGCTTGTAATGAGCGATTGGAATCAGGGATACAACGGTCCTGGGTGAGGAATGACACTAACTACGGCTCCTTTGTCTACTAGAAAAATTTGTCCACAGCTACAATCCAGAATGTGAAAAAGGCAAGTAATAGAAAGGCCAATGGAGCTCGTCGCCAGAAGGGGTTGGCCAGTTAGCTTTCCTGTTAGTGACGTGGTGGGCAAAGTAGAGAAAGACAGGGGGAGGTACACTTGCAAGCATCAGCTTCAAAGCTATAGTGATACCAGCATAACTCATTCGCTGGACTAGAATTAATAGGTGTGTTCGGGCGTGATGAAAATGAATGACGTTGTGGAATGCGATTAAGACTGTGATTGCGAAAACGCACTTGAGTAGTCATGGAAGATGTCTGTAAAGGGAGTTGAGGAATTTCCTCTCTTAAAACTTGAATTTCATGAGAAGGAGTAGTAGGTGAAGGAGAAGGTGAAGAGACTTTTTGAGAGCAATTGAAGAAGAGGTAACTTTCATAATCCTATCTAGCATCTCAGCTGACTTTGCAAGAGGTACAGTGTGAGCTGTTGAATCTAGAATCGCTTGAATTTGGGGAGGAAGTTGTTGAAGAAAAAGCTGTCTGAGAAATATTTCTATAATTGGATGATTGCCAAGCAATTGTAGCATGTGAAAGAGCAATTGTGAAGGTTTAAGATATCCTATAACCTCGGTAGATAATAGTTGTTGTGAGGTTTGCTTGATAAAGGTATTCTTAAGAGTAGTTTAGGGCGTATCACTAGCAGCAGAGATTAGCAAATCGCAAACTGCTTGTGCGATCTCTTATTGTAAAGAGGAAACAATGTAGGAAAACGAAGAGTGCTCAGTTGTGATACCTCAAGTTGTAAATTGTACCTCAATTTGGGCCAACCACACAAGAGGATCATTCGGCCAGTATGAAGGAAGTTTTAAGGTTATGTATTAAATTGGAACTGAAAGCGCAGGAGAGGAAGAGGCTGAAGATGATGAAGCTGTTGAAGATGTTGCCATAGTAAATGATGGGAATGCCAGTCAAATAAATAATGTGTAAGACCTTTTTGCGCTCACGTCAGGGTCACCAATTTAATATTTGTAGTTATAGCAGCGTAGTAAAGTAGGAGAATATACTCACAGAATATGTTGTTCGTTTTGGTTGATGAGCGACATTGCTGTTTTTCTTCCTCAAAACTATAAACTCTGTTTTCATGTTTTCTACTTTCAATCTACTCCGAGATCGGAGCACACTAGATTCGTCTTGCAAAATCATCTTCCATCTTCAGAAGAACTACCTAGAATTATATTTAGCGCCCCTTGCATGGGTAATTTGATCGATCAGTTTTGGTACCTGCCTTGGGCCTATTTTCTATAGTAGCACGTGATTCTTTGCATTGAAATATGACACCGCTTAAATTTTCTACAGTCGATGCACCTCATAGCCATGATGAGCAGCATACGTCACCATGTGCAAATGGCTCGAACTGATTAATACAGCTTTATCATTGTGTTTCAACACCAATCTTTTAGGAATATTGTTTATTATTGCTGATATATAGTGGCTTTTATAAAAGATGGATGGTCTTTGGAAACATTTAAGAAATATTGACAGGCTGAACTCCTAATCATTATAATTGCTAATAAGGAAGACTTGATCTTTAAAATATCATATTCTTAACCGTTAGACATTGTTGTATGATCACTCTTTGTTGATTTATTCACAACAAGATAATGTAATTCCTAGAACTATGGAACACAAGTTGATAGTGAAAACTGCGATGACGTCATTTACTTTAAATGACATTCTTGCTTCGGAAAACAAAAACAGTCATTGGAATGTTTTCAAGAAACGAATATTAAGAAACGAATTTTCCATGTGATGTTAAAACTGATTTATGTTTAAGGAACATTTAACAAACATTTCAGCCTGAAAATATGAAAATATTAAGAAACAGCCAGGCTCAACTCAAATAACATGTTTCTTGGATTAAAAAATTGTGTGAGTGAACGGCATCTGTCATCATACCGATACCCAAGGAAGAAAATGCCTGATTGTAGGAAATAAACGAAGCCCTAGGTTAACGATGCTTAAATTAACGCGAATCAAATCAAAGCGATTTGCCAAAGACACATTGAAATAAGAATTAATTCTACGAGGTTCAGTCACACTAGGATACATGATGCATCCAACAAACACAGAAATAAAACATGTTTAAATGCATTCCAATTGTTCTCTACCCCAAAACCTATATAACGGCCTGGAAATTTACTTGACTTCTTATTAATGGGTATTTACACGAAAGTACCCTCGGCGTACGGGGCTGAGAGGGGGGGGGGGCACATGTTGCCTTAGAAATCTTGAGCTACAAAGGGACTTTTAAACATTGTGCACAACTGCGGCTAATTGTAATGTGAACTGCCTTCGTTCATTTAACAGTGAGGCAAAATGAGTGTATGCAAGCATATTACTATTTAATTCGATGCAGGGCAGACTTTTGGGCTGGCAAGGGATCCTTTGAAGATGACATTACAGCCCGTCTCATTTATAAACTCTTGTGTACGCCACTTAGCAATACTATGTCTCGTTAAATGGCAGAGCAAGCAATCTGGTAATTATAGATGTATCATGGATTCTAATAATAGATACAACGTTAATCCAACAGGTGTCTTCTTTTTGTTTTTAAAACTCATGAATAACAGCATGCGCGCTCAATAAACATTTTCTAATTTAGACTTAGTTTGTCAACATTCCAATGTAATGTTACCAGTCACAGCAAAGTCACACTATTTACTTTACAACAAAACAAGAATGATATAATAGGGCTACTTTGTATATCTGCTTCTCCATAAAATCGCAGTGTGATATGCGAATTTTTTAACACTACCTCAAACAGTGCTTAGCATGTAAGAATTCAGAGCGCCAAATAAGGTAGTTTCATTTCAACGTTTCGTCTTTTGAAAGACTTCTTCACGTCAACTATAAATTGGTCACTGGAAATAGGCTAAAACTATTTGTAGTTGATCTAAAGAAGCCTTTCTGAAGACGAACGTTCAATGAAATTCCTTATTTGGAGTTTTGTCAAGCGTAATTTGTTTGTGAACTATTCAGGTTTTTAACGACTATGAGCTTACATTTAGGCATTCATGGCCATTTACATGCAGTAGAATGCGAGTATATCGCCTTCTCTTCGGACCGGAAAATTTGTCTGATTCATACAATATATCGGATTAACGTAACAGAAGTCGTTCAACAATATTAGAAACCCTTTCAAGTTTTTCCTTATTATGAAAAGTAAAAGTAAAGGAACAAACATTAATGACACAACGGAGATTCCTCTGTTTTAAGACATAATTTTAGTATCTAAGTCATATTTCAAAAAAAGTTCTACGCAAATACGTAAAATAATTTAAAGCAATGATAACTGCAAAGGCCTAGGTTTATTGTCATAGATTGAAGAACAACGAACACTATTTTTTGATCGGTTGAAAAAAAGTCGTCTATCTGCTTCGATTGTGATGCAGTTTCCGATAATACCAGTCTCTTTATCTGGTCGACTATTCATAGCATACTGCCACGGTCATCGGACGGTAGAGGCAACATCAATCTTCGAAAACAGTCCATGCCCATGAGTGCTTCTGATGACGTAGAAACAGATCAGGGTTGCGGCTCAGCGTTAGTGGTCTGAATTAGGGGAT
>JAAAKM020006971.1:6790477-6839025 GCA_010016025.2 Alatinidae sp. Z8VKAUB7J3 | reverse complement strand
CCAGTGTTGTCGCCCCCAGGGGATGATATCGCCTAGGTTGGAAAACAATGCTGTAGAAGAAAACTTACCCGGAAATCACCTATCATTTTCTCCACCATCTTTGTTGACTTTTCCCCTTGACTGAAGCAGAAGCATTTCTTTCTGTGGGCAAAAAATACGAGTGGTTTATAATATAACGATATTTCCCTGAAATAATTATAGAAGATGGTATTCCTTCCAGACGAGATTGTAAAATCGTCTAAAGTATTATGAGAACCCTTGAACTAAATAATCCAAAATACAATTTCATTTAGTTTTACAATAGTGACTCTACTTACACTCCTCGACCTCTTTCTTCTTAGACATAATGAGAAAGGGCTCCTTAACCAGTGTAACTGTATCAACATTAACTATTATTCAACATGACCTCATCACTATCTTGTAGTGAAATGGTAAAGCTTTTGTTGTGGGTTTTTTTGGGAAGGGAGGGGGATACTGCAACCTATACTACTAAACCATTCAAAAAGATGTTAAAGGAAATATGTCACTATTGGGATTCGAACCACGGACCAACACATTCGTGGTATGCGCAACATCAACTAAACTATGAGAACCCCCATAACAACATTACTCTTATCGGCTTATTAGCTGCAAATACTCTACTAGTGTATATTGGCATCCGGGTCTACGCAATTTGGAGATCGGTCTCCCTGCGTTGTGTGACTTGACCAAAGAAGGACTCTCATACGGCGCATCAGTCTGTCTAAGGTCTATTACAGGCTACAAAAATTATTATCGGGAAGAGCGGGTTTTATATAAAAGTTTTTAAGCACACTGGAGGAATAGAATCATGTCACCACTGGCATTCGGACATACATGGGGTTTTGGTTTGTGGACACGGCATTTTGACATCAGGCGCTCTTGCTGTAGTAACAAACAATGAGCCCCCTCCCTGCAGCCTCCGAAATTAAACTCCAAGCTACTGGTATAAATAGCAAGTGGCATGTCAATTGTAATACGTTGGCTCTACAGATTATCAGCAACGGACGTAATGAATCTACTTCCGAAGACTGCATTTGCTATCTTGTAATTCTTCGCTAGCTCAATGCGATAACAGTCGTATGTATATTTCTATATATAATATTCAACTATATACAGAAAGCACAAGAAATGCCAGTGTCTTACCTATAAGCATCAAAGCAACGAGCCTTCTCCCGGTATTTATTCAAGACTGAAATGTTTGGTGGTAATATGAAGTTCACGAATGCCTTGGGGACCTGTAATAGCGAGAAGGACGAATATCATACCAATTCTACCAAATAAAATGCAGAATACCACGCGATAACAAAGTCCAAAGAAGGATGCCATGAGGCAGGCTTAACTACCCAGTGGAGCCGCTTTGCATGGACCAAGGAAAGTTTCTGCCGTCAATGAGAATAGATACTACCTCCATTACAAATTACAAATGACCGCAGTCAGAAAAGTTCTGTTTCAAAAAATACAGTAGCTCGTCTATAAATCTATAAATTGTTGGCAAAAGATCAAGTGTATATTTCTTACAACCCTGATATATTCCAAAGTGTCTTTAAAGTTGGGACAGGTTTCTCATTAACAACTTTTTGATTCTGACATCTGATTCATCCTTGAAGGTATTGAGAATTCAAGTATGGCGCAAAGTAACTTTCTCAAGTTTACAAAACAGTTGTCAATGTGATGCGTAACAGAAGTTGCAGGCCTAAGTGAACATGGCTCAAACTACACGACCAGGATTCAAACCCACGACCACTGGTTTGTGGGTCCATCACTTCAACCACTCTGTCACGGCAGATCAGTGATGCGTATTATGTGGTAAAAATGCGTACCCATTTATCCTGGTCCACTCCATATTCTCTTGATAGTTTTACCTGGCAAGCACTTGATACGTCTATTAACCAGGTCACAAGCTTAAAATATCCCCCCCGTCCAAAGTTAATATGGTCTCATGACGTGTTGTCGATATTACTGATACGAAGGCAAATAAATAATCAGCTGGGTGAGGATAGTTCCTACTAATGCATGCTATCATGTCCTTTCCAATTTCAGATAACGTTGACAGGAGTTCGTGGGAGTACCCTAAAAACAACGAAAAACCATACTGTGCTGAAAAGGGTGCACCAACGGCCTACCAGGCTGCGGTAGTGATGACGATGATGAAACACGGATTTCCATTACCCTGACGCCAGAGATGCCGAAGACGGGGGCGGGGGGAGGCTCAGGGAGGGTTATCATCATATTTGGTTGGACATTTTTAGCAGTGTAAATATTTGCACTTAATTCAAAATTATATCTTCCGTAGCGGCCCCCCTCCCCCCTCCTTAACGTTTTGGGACGACACCTCTGTCTGACGCCTGTTTGGACATAACATATATCTTGTGACCTATACCATGTTCTATGACCTGGTAACACGACAGAGGTGCAGCTTACCTCGCTCTGCAACCGATCCAACGCTGTCTTCACATAGCTTATTTTGTTATTCCAATTCTGTATAAAAGGAAATAGTAGGGGAGAATTATGGGTAGATGGAGAACATATTTTGTTAGTACGCTTCGTACTGTTAGAATTTTATATAGACAAATATACACAATCCCTAAAGTTTTTTGCAGAAGAAATCACGTAAATTTGAACAGGCTAGAGTAAAATTACAATCTCAAACGTATCATTTTCATTGTTTTCAAAAGCACGCAAGTTACTCTAAAGTATTACTAACATTTTGCAATACTTGTGCCAACCAAAGCACTTATTATCGGCTTTCCTTACATTGAAATTTGTGCTAAATACTGTACGAGAGCAATAATTTGGGGGCAAGAAATAAAATAGTAAAAGTTCTTGTGACAAAAGTGCCACAGACTTACTACAAAACTTTCCCCAATCTTAACTCCTAAATTTTCTTTGCCATTTTATTTGCCCAAGTCAGGAAAGTTCAGGCATTGAGTATATAAATCTACCTAAATTTGCCACCAAAGGCCGGTGATTGCCAAGTTATTCATTTTGCCGAGAAAACCCCAAGATTGTGCAAAATTTAAGGAATAAAGGGAAACATGGATACATTCTTATATAAGGAAACGGCATTGATGAAGCTTGTAGCGAAACAGAAGAAAATCAAAATGCCGGTGGTAGTGAGATTTGCTATTGACGTTTCCAAATTGTTGTGTCAAATTATTGAATTGTGAAGTGCATTGATTAAGATACTTGCAACGACGGAAACGCAGAAGATTTAAAATGCTAGCAGTTTTAACAACGCGCTGTTGATTTTTAGTCTAAATGTAATATAAACTATTCCCTGACACGTTTTACCGTGTTGGAGTTTTGGACGAGGGGGTGGGAGTGGTCAAAGACACAACGCACTTACGACTTTATGATTTACAACGCGTAAGAAGATGGGGTTCGAAAGTCACTCGAAATTACATCTAGGCCTTGTTACTCTTCTTCATTATCTTACTGCTTTGCAATGTAAGTTTGAATACTTTGGCTTTCTTTCTACTTGAGAACAACTACGGTAGGAAGCGGAAGCCTACCATCCAAGGGTTCGATGGAGATGCAAGTGGCGACGGAAAATGGGTACTTGTTGCCTATTACCCCCCAGACTATTTTAATTCATTCAAATAAAAGTATGTACGAAGGAGAACGTTCTAATCTGATTGTTCGAACTTTGTAGCACTTCCATCTAAAGACAGGGGAAATTCCCAAAGGTTCGATCAAGATAATGTCGTGTTCGTGCACCTCCTCAAGATGCAAAGGTCGCAGTTTAATGTCCGGCCTGTTGGGGCTATCCTACGGTTGCCATGTGAGGCCACTGGGAAGGGGACTATCAGATACATATGGTACAAGAATGGTAAACGGCTGAAAGAACGTCGATTGGATAATAAGATGAACGCATCAGCACCAGTATTAAAGTTAAAAGACCTAGTTCCGTCAGATGAAGGAAATTACACATGCACAGCAACCAATGGCATAAAAAATATTTCATTTCAATTTGAAGTTACAGTTTTGGGTAAGCAACGCTTTAAGATTGTATTTTATACTTTATCTCTTCATGATGGGTTTTTCATAGATTCGTTTTGTATTAAATGATATTTTAATGTGCTCTTTGATATTTTTAGGCTTTATTTCTTTGTTTTTCTGTGGTGTTTTTTTCCGGTTTTTTAGGGTTTTGTGGTTTTTGAGTGCTTCTTAAACGTTTTGTGTGTAATATTTGTTTGCTACATTTACTGGATAGATCTAAAATATTTATATAGTCGTAATGAATTACTTACCTAGCCCTTTGAAAAACGAGACTACGTAGTTATAGGAATACGACAGTGATAAAGCATAGGGGAGCGAGGACTTTGCTATCCTAAACCATGCCGTGGTTATTTGGAGCGAGGTCTGTGCCACATTTGTAACATACGTTCCATAAAATCAAGATAAAAGTAATGGCAATGCAAAAATTAAGAAGATGACAATGATAATATAATAGGAATGGATACTAATAGTCATAAAAGGGAAGGTTAAATTCCTGGTCTACCTGGTGATAAGGCCAGTCTTATGACATGGTTGATAAAATTCGGACTCTCTATGCATTAAAAGAGGTTTTTTACATGAATTGTACTCAGTAGCAAAGTTCTGAGAACGCAATGGAAATTGCTTGTGATTTAGATTCTCCTTTTATTACTTTGCTTTTGAAAAGCATGTTTTTTTCCCCGCTTACTTTGTCGTGCTCTCTTTTCTTAGTTCTTTAGTATAGTATCATAGGTGACCACCGCTGCTAACTCTAGGAACCACATTAGCTCAGTTGGTAGAGCACACGCCGCGACAACGTCGGCCATGGGTTCGATCCCCAATAGTAACATCGTTTCTATTTCTCTAGTGTCTTTTCTAACTTAACATTTCAAGTCTTCTAGATGATACAACTTAAGTCTTTTGCCTTAAGTAAAATCGTCAGCAGCAGAATATTGTGCCCAATATCTGTTATCACGCTGCGACCGCTCACTGAAATCGTTAGCGACTCCACTGTGCAGGTTGTTACAATTGTTGTAATATATAATTTGTTATAGCAACACGACAGAATATTAATAATAATATAAATATAAATTTCGTAAGAATAGCTTCTTTTAATTAAATAACGACGTTGTTTTAATAATTGAAACATATCTTGCAGAGTTGAGAGTAATAAAGTGGTGACGTCACAAAAAGGTTTACTTATGGAATCCCAGTTATTCGTACATCAAATTGGTACACCTGCCAGCGAATACTCGTAAACAAAATATTGCGATCCAGTCTCACGTAAACCACGAGAAACGTCTGTTCAAATCAGCGAAAGGCCTAAGGAAACACTGTTGATATTCCTCAGTTCACTAAATTATGAATTGAATTCCAATAGCAAGCTTTTTGATAGACACGATTCAAAGTTGGAAAGGGCTTATTTCGACTATTGCTCGAGATATCGCTCGTAGACACGTTATCTACAACGGATGAAGAAAGGAACGTGTGCAGAATTTCTGATATTCATTAAATTATCACATATTTAAGTACTCTGCTAATGACTGTAAAGTAACGTTGATGATAGTGTATATTTGATTGGTGTGTTGTGAACCTCACGCACCCGGGGGCGTTCATAAAATTTTCTAGAGCCGATCGTGTTTAAGAGACCAGGGGCTTAATTATGAAACTTACCGCCGTGGTCCAGTGGATAGTTCACTTCCTTTCTATTCCAGAGGGCACGGGTTCCATTCCCCGAATGGCCGTTGGTGACCACAGGAAGTCATCTGGTCTTAAAGTGCTCTAAGCTGTAACGAAAGTCCCATATATATCGGCACCGCTCTAGCCCCTGCGAAGGGTAATACAAGACGTATAAGTGAGAAAAACCCTAACAACAACAACGATAAAAACCCCGTGGTGTCATGGTTCGCTGTTGCTGGGTTTAGATGCCGCTGCATATTTGTACTGGAGACAGTATCCCTTTATAATAGTTTACGCATGCTCTGTGGGGGTGGGTTTATGTAAGTGAGGGGACACATACATGCGTTTTAGTCCTTACTTGGTCTACCCACCTCGTCAATATTTAAAACACACTTTTGTCGTTTTCCCTTATTGGCGTCAGTTTTCTTTGTAAAACGTACCTTTTCACATATTTCTTCCCGTAGAAAAAGTCAGATCGAAGCCTATCCTTCAAAAAGGGTACCCAAGAAACAAGACAGCACTGGTAGGAGGAAATGTGACTTTTAAGTGTTTTGAGCTTATCAGTGGAACATTGCCAGACTTTCGATGGGTTCACTGGAAGCGACTTCCGGAACCTCATATCATAGATGAAGCAATCACTTCGGGAAACATTAGCTCATATTCAGCAACGCTTATTAGCCCCAGGGATTATGAATCGATTCAAAAGAAGGGGACGAGACAGCAGTATCACTATGGAGTACAACTTCATTTGTATAATGTGACAAAAGAAAGTCAAGGATTTTATAGTTGTATAGTTAGCAACCACATTGGCACTGATCATGTTATAGCACATTTGAAGGTTTTACACGAAAATGGTAAGTGGTTGCCTCGTACGTAGTCCTCGTAGTGTTAAACGCTTTTTTTTATAACCAACACATATTTTCATTTGAAGCTCGTTTTTACTTATTTTTTCTTTTCAGGCTCATTTATTACTGAATTGTTGTGTGATAAATTATGAAGCAAAGTCTTATAAAGCATAAGAACTCACGAGAATTATTGTTTTAATGCATACTTATACCCTATTTTAAAAAAAGGAGAAAATGGTTTAAAAAGCAATCATTCGTTAAAAATGTCCCGTTTGAAATTTTCTTGCTTGACAATCTGAGGCTGGGGTATTGCTTATTTGTTGCTTAACGTTTCATGAAATCTCAGGCTCGTGTTACTTTTGAAGTGTTGCTTATAAAGAAAGCATGTATTCCCCTTGAAATCCGTGCCTGCAACCCCTCTGTAACATATATTCCGGCACAAATAGAAACATATAGAGCCAAGACAACACCATAACACGCACGTCATTGATTGCACGTGTTCTGCCCGTTTTGGGGTAAAGGTGGGGGTGCGGGGTGTAGTGGGGGTTGTGTAGATCAGCGAATTGCCAAATGGGTTATAACTGACCGTTAAATATTTGTTTCGTAATGTAAGTAAGAAACAAATCAGAAGCAACGTAAGCAACCAGTAAGTGCTGTGTTGTTTTCTTACTAATAAAAGAATGTAATCGCAACGTTTTTGCCAACAGGCAGCCCATTTTACGAAACTGTGGAATTGGGTGGTGTTACCTAACACCGATCTCGCAATCGACACCCTTGTACACGACCGCCAGTATCACTACATTTTAATTTCACAAAAAAGTACCGGTCTAATCGTTTAGCTCAGCTGAACTTTTGCATAAAAGAAGGACCGATTTTGGCCAGATTTGCTAAAAAGTCGTTATCAGTGAAATCGAGGTAGAGAGATCAAGAATATGACTACGCGCAAATTCATATACCTAAGGGATCAGTAGTATAAAGATGAATGAAAACCATTAAAGGTTTCGCCTTGTTGAGTCTACGCATTAGATCTGTTGTAGCCGAATAGACTCAAGTACCAAAGTACGAAGAAATTAGTAACTGTACGCGAATGGGACAATTAGAAGTTCCCGCTGTTGAGAGAAGAAAGCAGCGGGGTGAACAGTACCCAGATATATTAATGCGTTAGGAAAGCGAGGGCAGCGATGGGGTATATAGTATACAGGTACCAGACATTAGGAGGAAAGGTATACGGGAACCCTTAACCTTTGTAAAGGAATATGATAATTGCACAAAAAAGCTAAAAAGTGTAACGGGGTTAAAACTTTACCCACCTACCCTGGATCTTTCATTTTGATAAATTTGCTATAAGATATCCAAGTTTCAACATTTTGGGAGTTTGGTAACATCTGATTGTCGATGTGATACAGATATAAAGATGAGGATTGGGCAAGCAAAAGCCAGCTCTTAAGAGAATGCAATCATTGTTAACAATTAGAAAGGTCAAGGTAGAAACCAAACTCTGTGCAGTAAGATTTTGGTCGATGTAAACACTTCAGAATTACTAATAAGTTAAGGTATCGCTTATGTCAAAGGAACCCTTTACTTGCGGGAAATGTCTCTTACTTCTTGTGACGTAAGGCATCATTAACTTTACGAGGTTATACTTATTCAAATTTCGGGCTTGGGTGAAGTGAAATCTAGCGTCACTGATTTGCATCAAGGCTTCACAATGTGACGTCAGGTATATTGTGTTCGAAATGAAAATGTTGATCAGCCTTAATAACCAATGCAACTACTGTAGAAGTGACTTTCTTCCACATCTGTTGAGTGTATGCCTTCGCGAGCCAGTTGGTATTACATAGGAACAGAGAAGGCTGGCCATCGTGTACGATGTAACGCATAAAATTGCTCAGTTTTAGCAAAGTCCGTTACTGGGTTGCAATGAATCTCTCTTTCAGTTATTGTTTATGAGCCTTTTTGATGCTGCTACTTGACAGTGTTAATTTAATGTTACTGTAGAAGTAAATGTTTTTTGTGTTAATCTTTTATTGTTTATTATTGGTATTATGATTACTACTCACAGCCTTGACAGTATTGTTGTTTTCTTTATTTCCTTGCTATAGAACTAGTTGAACTAAGAAAGAAGGCAGTCAAAGGTGGTGGCTCTGAAAGAAACACTGTAAATGTACCACAGTCAATGGAGAAGGTCATCATCGCCATCTTGTCTTCCGTAGTAGGAGTTATCTTTCTATGTATAGCAGGTGTGGCATATCAAGGATATAGAAAAAGAAGGAAGGCAGAGAACGAAAACAAACAAGAACAGCTTAAGAAGGATAAGGCTACTCCCGCCGAGCAAATAGCACTTGTAGACAATAACTCCAACTCCAAAGTATCGATTACTGTGGCGTCATCTAGGGGTCGCCTGTTATCCAGTATGTCCGGGGGTTCAGGAGAACCTTTGTTGAGGGGTCATCTGCGGAGCACAAGTATTCGAAGTGGCGTTTCGGATGTTTATAGCATTAGATCAAGGCAGTCGTTTAGCGATTTGGATGGTAAGAGTTGTTAATTTTCTTACGATTTTTCGTTCCGAAAGCTATTGATATATACTCTTAGACGCGATGGAATCTTGCCTTCGTCATAGCAATGGCTGGGAAAGACATTGTAACTCTTTTGCTTATTTGTCAACTGTTTATATTGAAATTTGCTCTACATTGGTGAGATGTTTGTTGAGTTTTTCTCATTCACAAGGCTTTATTCTATAGTCGGTAACAGTTAACTCTCATCAAGAGTGAACCTCAATTCTCAACTCGGTTAAAATTACGAGAATCCATGTATTCAGACGGAAAGAGAGGTGTGCTCCCTATTTTATAGGTTGTGATTTTTTGTACCGTAAAGTTATACTGCAAGTGTCATTGAATATATGCGTTCGTGAATATAACACGAAGACCTTCCAACGTTACTTTTAAGAGTGTCTATGAGTAATAGATGGATGGACGGACAGAGAGACAGGGTCGGACAGAGACTGATTTCGGTACAGCATACGTGCTTTCATAATCCTAGTAGCTAAGGGGAGGGAGGGGGTGTATATCGGAAAAGGTAGCGAGTGAAAGCGAAATGAATGTTTTCATGAAAGTTAAAACGCTGTATTCACTGCTCAATCTTGTTAGCTACGTATTAGGCGTAAAAATGGGTTTGATGCCCCTGAACGTATGTGTTTTGTTTATTATTTTGGTGCGATATTTATGCTTATTTTACAAAAGCCGATTCAAATACTTATACCCGTAACCGGTAATGCTGTTAACACACCGATACACGCTCTCCCGTCCACCACACACTCACATACCAAACACCAAACAGATTTGCTTGCCCCCCCTCCCCCCCAACCGATTGTTTGGGGTTTAAATTGGTAACGACAATAACAGTTGTACACAGACACTTAATCTTTTGCTATCATTATCATATCACAGAGGTGTTCGGTATCCCCATTGACGAATCCTGGGAAATAGACAGAAATCAACTTTTACTTGGAGACACTCTTGGCGAAGGAGCATTTGGAGTTGTTATCAAAGCTGAAGGCATTGGTCTTCCTGGGTTACCTGCACGCTGCACTGTGGCTGTCAAGAAATTGAAAGGTGTGTGCTGCGCACGATAAGCGTAATGTTTATATGCATGTAATTGCATTCGTTTTGCAGTCATGTTTTTCTCGGGGTTTTTAATGCTGCTACTGAGGGCACTAAGCGATGCATTTTCAGTTTGAACAAACCGTCAGAATACTGGAGTGTTTACATTCCTAAACTACGTAAACAGACTGCTTACTTATGCATGCTCAATTTACATTTTCCCGCGCACTGACATTCAGTGGCTCCACTACCCGCCCATTCTACGGTTGTATAAGATCTGTATTTATCAAATCTGGTCAACGTCTGTTGAAGAACGATTTTATAATGTCTCAATTGGTGTCTTGGTGAATGACGACGACCGAATTTCAAGATGATTAATTTTGCTTTAGTTGATATTGTCCAAAAATACCCCATCTTGCCCTTTAAGGACGTGAATGGAATTTCGAAAAGACACTAGAGGTAGAGAAACCATGTCACGACCGAGACTCATGATACCGCATTTCATACTGGATTGCAATTCCCAGCGTTTATGAAAGATTCCACCATAATGTCCCCATTTAACATGCAAAAACTGTCTCCCAATATGCCAGTTTTTGTAGCAGAAGGTCAGACGAAGCGTTATTAATGTACACGTATCACCTGGCTTTATGCCTAAGGATTATAATCGCATCACGGTAACGGTGTATACATAACTTTATTCTTTCTCGTAGCCGATGCAACCGAAAACGAATTATTGGACTTATTATCTGAAGTTGAAACAATGAAGCAGATAGGGAAGCACAAGAATATTATCAGTTTAGTTGGCTGTTGTGCCAGAGATGGTAAGGAAGAACTGATGTTTTGAATTTCTTGCATCCTTTCCTTGAATTTTAATCCGTTCGTAAGCCAGCACACAATTTTTCAGCAGTGTTTTGTATTCGTGTTCATTCGCCTTTTGCAACTATCCTTTCTAACTCTTGAACTTTTCTGTACATCGGCCACAAGCAAGTCTGATCCCCAATTGTTGCTATTTTGCCTTACCTCTTATACTACTTACAGGTCGATTTGATGCGACTGATACGACATTGCTTTAGATGGCATGCCTAAAATGCTGGTACTGGACTTTATTTCCAATTCTCTTTGTGTCTCTAATGTGGTTAACTAAAGGTTTGAGTTGCAAGATAAGCATTAGATGCGAAAAGCTGATGTTTTGATATATTCTGTGATATATTCTGACTTCTTTGATTTGATTTTGTAACACAAAATGTAAACTGTGGTTGGAATGTATTGTTTAGTGTTTTGTTCATCCCACTTGCATCACTTTTTGCTCTTCTTCACACAGGTCCCCTTTACGTTGTCGTGGAATATGCACCATATGGAAACTTGAGGCAGTTTCTTCGTAGTAAAAGACCTCCAATTGCAGAATACCTTGGTGGTGACCGGGTTCGTCCCCAGCCCCTGTTATCAGTGCAGACATTAGTGTCTTTTGCATTACAGATAGCCAAAGGAATGGAATACCTTGCTAGTCGGAAGGTATGTAGAAGTTGGTAACAATTAGAAGTATACTTGAATTAGTAGAGTAGTGAAGATAGGTAGATCATAATCATGGTGATGAGCCGATAGTACCGAAGTAAGCAACACCAGTCACGAATCCTGAAAATGGAATATGTATCTCTCGATACGTAGTTCAGATAAAGACTGCGACTCATGGCATATCAATTCTACCATCCATTACCATTTGTCAGTGTTTTCATTGCCAATAATCGCAATATATCCGAGATAAAACATATATCTTGCACATCGGTAGAACTTTCTGTACAAATTTTGAGTTCAGTGTACTTGTTTTGTGTAATACAAGTCACAAGATGGGGTCACTATAAACACACGTAATGGCATTTAGAAATGAATTTTAATATTGTAAAGTAGGGTAGCCAATTGATTTCTTGGCACTATTTTGGCATTCAAAGTTCTTACTGTTGCTATACTGGTTCAGTGGGATACCAAACCATGTTTTCATTATTTTGCATCCTCTTCTTTCCTCAATAACTCAGTGTATACATAGGGATCTTGCAGCAAGGAACGTGCTTGTTGGAGAAGACCAAGTAATGAAAATTGCTGACTTTGGATTGGCAAGAAGTATTAGGGAAGCAGAGTATTACCGGAAAACAACGGACGTAAGTGGTTGTTTTACTTGCGCAGTAAAAGTAACAGAGTTTGATCAGTTTAGAAAGAAACGAAGCGGAATGCCAAGATTATAAGTGGCCTTTTGTTATATTTTATATCAAACAATATTCAAATTTCTTACATTTTTTTGTTTCTGGCTGTTTACAGAAAGGTCTTATGGGACACATTGATACGGTATTTCCTCGAATTATAGACCCCCTGTCATTAAAGATTCCCTTTTTGCGGTGCCCTGAATTGATTATAAACGGGTTTCTAATTATAGGAAATGCGGTAAAGAAATACTGTTTAGTTGGAATTAGTGTATAATCGACGTATAGGTTTGAATGGATTAAGCAGAAAAAGGCAAGAAAAATCGTCGGAAAGGATTTTATAAAGACCCAGACAGATAATAAGTATATTTTTGTTTGTTCTTGACTTCCTGGCTTTTATCCACTTAAAAGCTACCTTATTTTGTACACGATTTCAGGCTCTGTCTCTTATCGCAGCGCCTAATGCAAAATTCAAACGTACATGAACGCGTTGATAATTACAACTGCCTCATTTTCACGACGCGGTTTTTGCAACATTAATATTATTATCCACCTTCACTTGTTGCATTGTCTCACCTGTTGCAAAAGCCAGTTTGATATGTTTTGGAGGTGATTGCGATTCTCCTCTTTCACTCCTATAAAAAATCGATCATATTTGCGTAGTTAGAAATAAAAACAAATGCTCCAGATCGTATTGTACAAACTGAAACACTGTTTAACATTTCATTTAACAAATTACAGTATGTTTCTATTTCATTCCCTGAAATATCTCATGAGTATGCCAGTTGGGGAGTAATTTTACGGGGTCTTCTTGTGACAACACATTTTAGTTGTATCTTGTGATAGCAGAATATTTTGCGCGTTGTTCTTTCACTATCCAACGTTGAACCCCTCCCTTTTTACCCACTATCACGATTGATCAAATCCCTATACTATTCGTTCCTTCGGACCAAAAGCTCTTGATAGAACTGTTGTTTTGTTTTTAAAGAGTCATGTATTGGAAATAAGTGGTTTTCTCCTTCGCACAGGGGCGCTTACCTGTTAAATGGCTTGCGATTGAAGCACTTTTCGACCGAGTTTACACCAGCCAAAGCGATGCATGGGCATTTGGTATTCTTTTATGGGAGATATTTACTCTAGGTAAGTACAAATAACGTTTCAAGGCATTTTCGTTTTTGCGATTAAGTTGTGTTTATAGGATGAACCTTGGAGACCAAGCCTGGTTTCAGACTTTCGCATAGTCGCCTATGCTGCATTCGCCTCCGGACCTGCACTGAATTTCTTAAAGGTTTTAAAAGGATTATATCCGCTGGCCGCTGCGTGGACCACACGCGAGCGGGCGTAGAGGAGCGGCTCCCAGGCGTTGCGGCAGCGTAGCTCGGCGGCCATGTCGACGCCGCCGAAGAAGAGGGCGTCGATGCGCGGGCTGGCCCGGGCGATGTCGTGCACCGCCTCCAGGCCGGCGTTTGTCTCGATGATGACGTGGAGGCGGGTGGGGTGCCCTCGTTCGCTCAGCAGGATGTCGAGCCAGACCACCTCGTCGGGCGTGCGCACCTTGGGCAGCATCAGCGCCGGTGGCGGCGTGTCGCTGGCCAGCACCGCCTGCACGTCGGCCAGACCGAAGCCTTCGCGCAGGCAATTGATGCGCACGATCCGCTCGACCCCGTCGTCGGCCTGCGGCGTGGTGAAGAGCCCCAGCGCGTGGCCGCGTGCCTCCTCCTTGTCCTTGGGCGCGATCCCGTCTTCCAGCTCGACGCAGACGATGTCGGCGCCGGAGGCCAAGGCCTTGGGAAACATCTCGGGCTTCAAGCCCGGAGAAAAGATAAAGCTGCGGCGCGGTCTGATCGGGCGCTCTTCGGACATCCTTGTCCCCTTTTTCTTAAATCCAGAACCGGGTCCGCACGCAGGCGGCCCGCTTGCCATCGGGCGCGTCAACCACCAGCTCCGTGCCCGCCGCCCAGTGCTCCCGGTTTACCATGGCGATTGCCACGTTGACCCGGAAATCCGGTGACCAGGCGGCCGAAGAAACCGACCCCGCCGGTTCGCCGCCCCGGTCCAGCAGCGGCCACAGCTGGGTCAGGCCCGGCACGGCCGGTCCCTCGATCTCGATCGGGCGGATCTGCCGTGCCGGATCGCTTTGGCCCAAAAGCGCGGCCATGCCGAGGCACTCCCCGGCCCCATGGAGGCTACAGTACTTGGTGAGGCCGGCCTCGAAAGGCGTATGGTCCAGGGTCATGTCGTTGCCGTAGGACAGCAGGCCGCCCTCGATCCGCTCGATCCCATTCGGGCAGCCGGCGCGCAGATCCAGATCCCCTCCGGCCTCGAAAAGGCTGTCCCAGAGTCCTTCACCGTGCTCACCCCCTTCCAGGTAAAGCTCGAAGCCGCCCTGCAGCGACCAGCCGGAGCGCGCCATGACCATGTCCACGCCCTGCACCGAAACGCACTTGTGGCGGAAGAAGCGGGTCTCGACGATGTCCTGACCGAACACGCGCCGCACCAGCTCATCGGCCTTTGGCCCTTGGATCGCCAAGGGCGAGACGTCCGGCTCGAAGACCTGGACATCGAGACCGAAACCGCTGGCGAGGCCCTTGTAGTAGAAGAGCATGTCGCTGTCGGCCAGGGATACCCAGTAGCGGTCCGCGGCCAGCTTGAGCAGGACCGGGTCGTTCAGCATGCGGCCCGCCGCGTCGACCATCGGGATGTAGTAGCACTGGTCGTCGGCCATCCTGGAGAGGTCGCGCGGCGTGGTCATCTGCACCAGGCGCCGGGCGTCGGGCCCGGCGATCTCGACCTGCCGCTCGCAGGAGACGTCCCAGACCTGCACGGCCGATTTCAGATGAGCGTAGTCCTCCTCGGGCGAGCGGAACCACTGGGGCACCAGCATGCGATTGTAGACCGAGTAGGCCTGGACCCCAGCGGCCTCGACGCGGCGCGAGAAGGGTGTGCGGCGCAGCCGGTTCGACGGATTGAGCAGGTAGGGCGGCATCGGAGGGGTCCCTGGGTCTTGCGCGGCACGGAGGGCGTATCACCCGCTTGGGCAACGCGACTGTAGCGTGCCGGCCGGCAGCTTCAAGAGGAGGCAGGCATAGGGCAATTAGAATGTCTCTAGTGTCGCTATGCCGAAGTTGGATATTGGGGGCAGGCGCTCAGGCGAGCGGGGTTTCGGGCGATGGACGGTCGTTCCGCCGGGTCCCGTCACCCTGTCCCTCTCCCACAAAAGGGGGATGGGACGCCACCGCAGGTGTCTTTTCCTTCTGGCCGAAGTTGGGGAGCATTGTAGTGTCCCTTCACCCTTGCAGGACCACCTGCCCCTGTTACGGCCGAACCACCTGCCAGCCGCCTAGCGCCGCGGTCTCGCTTTCGGGCGCATTGGTCACCAGGTAGACCTTGGCGGCGGCGCCGATTTCCGGGAAGCTGTCCGGGTCGAGGAGCTTGGTGAAGTCGCGCGGCGCATAGGGTGTCACGCGGCCGACCTGCAGGCGCGGCTGCCAGCCGTGCACCCGGCTCTTTTCGGTCAGGAGGGCGAAGCGGGTGTAGCGCCGCGGCGCGAGCCGACCCAGGGTTTGCGGCACGCGCGGCCAGTCGGCGGTCATCGGGTAGGAGCTGTCGAGCACCACCACGACCCTCTGCGGGTCCTCCTCCAGGGCCAGGTGATAGCCGCCGCCGAGCAGGCCGAAGGCGGTCAGGGTTCCTGCCAGCCAAAGGGCGAAGGCACGCATTGTTCCCCTCCGCCGCCTACATCTGCGAGTTCAGCAGGGAGCCGATCTTGTAGCGTAGATCGTCCTCGCTGGAGTTGAGGTTGGCGGCCTCGACCAGGCCCGACAGGCGGCCGAGCTCCTCCAGGTCGGCTTCGAAGCCGATGGTGTGGATGGGGACGGCCAGCCCCTCGATCACGGCGCTCATGGAGCCGAAGGAGTTTCCGGTGTTGGTCTCGCCGTCGCTGAGCACGAACAGCATGGGCTTCACATCCGGGTTTTGCTGCTTGTAGGCGGTGAGCAGGGACAGGCCGACGGCGATACCGTCGTACATGGCGGTCTTGCCGCTCGCCGACAGCCGCTTGACCGCGCCGTGGAATGCGGACTTGTGCAGCAGCTTGAAGGGCTTGATCGGCAGGTTGACCCGCACCCGGTCGCTGAAGGTGACCAGGCCGATCGCGTTGTCTTGCGAGATGAAGTTGCTGCCCTCCAACAGGGCCTGCTTGAGGCGCCTGAGGCGCTGACCGTCCATGGAGCCGCTGACATCGCTGATGAAGACCGCGGCGATCGGACGGCCGGCGTCCTTCTTCTCCTTCCAGACCCGCTGAGCTTCGGTCAGCACCTGGCCGTCGGGAACCTCGAAGGGCGCCTGGTGCTGGATCTCCGGGTCGAAACCGTAGTCCTTGGCCAGCTTGCGGAAGTCCGGTGACTCAAGATGCTTGGCGAAAAGCTCCAGCACCTCGAGCTTCTCCGCCCCCGGGCTGCCTACGGCGTAGAGCGGATTGTCGTGGGTCACGCCGAACGGCAGGAACTCGTAGCCGCTGGACAGCTCGTCGGTCTTGATGAAGGTCTGATACTCCATGACGAAGGCATCGAGCGAGCCGTCGCGGACCACCGAATCGCGCATCTGCAAGGTGGTCAAGGCGACGAAGGGGATGCTGCGCTGAAAGCCCTCGAAGGCACTGACCACGGCGGGCGAGAGCATGCGCGCCTGGTCGCCCTCGGCGAATGTTGCGAGCACGGTGATCAGGAAGTTCAGGCCGGTGCTGCTAGCGTAGGGGTTGGTATAGCCGGTGGCCAACTTGCCCTGGACCACCGAGTCGATCAGGGCCTTGACCGACAGCGTGCCGGCTGCCTGCTCGACCTGCTCGGCGATCTCTGACTTCATGACGATTCCGGCGATGTTTCCGACCGTCTTCTCCCGGACCGGGGTCATGGTTGCGCCGCGCGCGGCGGCCATGCGCACCCAGAGATGATTGGACGGGGAGTAGCCGTCCGGGCGGTACTTGTTGGACGCGATGAACTGGTAACCGGTGCCCGAGGCGATCTTGCGGATCTTGATCTTGGCCGCCTTGCCGTTCGCCAAGGTCACGCCGCGTCCGTTGAAGTCCTTTGCGGCCTCGACCATCCAGCCATCGGTGCCGCTGCCGGCCTTCTCGCTGGATACGAACATTTCGGCCGCGACACCGGCGCCGGGCGCGTCGACCACCAGAGGGAAGGTGGCGATCGGCGGCAAGGTGTCCTCCAGCTCGGTATCCTGAAGGTCGACGGTGGAGACCTGGCCGAGAGATTCTTCGCGCCAATCGATCTCGCTCTGGATCTCCGCCAGCTCCTCGACCGATTGATCGTAGGTCAGCTCGCGCTTCAAAGGCCCTTTCGGGATCTGGTCCCAGAACAGGTAGCCGACGATTCCGACCGCCGCGATCACACCGACCAGGACCGTGCGCCAATTCGCCCCTTTGGAACGTCGTTTTTTCGCCATGGCTCGTCTCGCTCCTGATTGCACCAAAGGTCACGGTCCGTGACCCTTGGGTTGCGCTCAAGCGCCGCGCAGTCTGCGCTCCCACTTGGTCGCTAGTCCTTGATCCCATGGAACCTGTAGGTCCCACGGGATCTTCGTCCACCAAAGTGCGATGAGTCGTGCTCATCGCACTTTGGTATTAGCCGGCGCCAAGATCGAGCAGCGGGCGCGCTTCGGCCCCCTGTTCGAGCTGTGAAATCGCCGCTTCGCCGGCCTCGGCCAGCTGATCGAACTCGAGGATGCTCTGGGCCATCTGCGGCAGCGCCTCGCGGCGATAGGTGGAGATCTCGTCCATGGCGGCGTTGATGTCGGCGAAGGCCGATTTCAGGGCTTCCATGTCGAGGCTGGCGCCGGCCGCTTGGGCGTGGATCGCGGCACCTTGGCTCCTGAGCTGGGCGGCAGTGCCGGAGATCAGGTTGGAGGTGGTCTGATTCAGTGCCTCGATCTTGTCGAGCACCATTTTCTGATTGGCCAGCGCCAGCGCCACGGTGACCGCGACCTGCAGGGCGCCGACGGTGACGTCGAGCGCCCGGTCGACGCCGCGCACCAGCTCCTTGTTGTTGCCGGTGATGATGGCGATGGCCAGCACGCCCTGCTGGTTGACCACCAGCTGCTGCTGCAGGTCCATGATCCGCTGGCGCAGGGGAAAGAGGACTTCCTCCTGAATGAGCTTGTGGCGTGGATCCTCCGCGCCGATCTCCCGGTCCAACTTGTATTGCAGCTTATGGTCCAGGATCTGGGCTAGCTCGATCTGGCGCTCGAGCTGACGGGTCAGGTCGCGCATGGCGCCCTGGTCTTCGGCCAGGGTGATGTTGTCGCGCTTGAGCTGCTCCTTGCCCAGCTCGAGGGAGCGGACGATCGCATCGATGACGGTCTGCGCGCTCTCGAACTTGGTGAAATAGCGTTTGATGGGCGTGCCGACTCCCGGGATCATGCC
The DNA here is from genome assembly GCA_010016025.2 of Alatinidae sp. Z8VKAUB7J3. Classification (NCBI taxonomy): domain Eukaryota; kingdom Metazoa; phylum Cnidaria; class Cubozoa; order Carybdeida; family Alatinidae; species Alatinidae sp. Z8VKAUB7J3. The sequence continues at coordinate 6,820,280 of JAAAKM020006971.1, read as the reverse complement.
CAGCATCCGGGTCGCCCAGCCGGACGAAAAATCGAAGCGGGCCGGGTCCAGCTCCTCGACCTTCAGCTTGAGCTCGACCAGGGCGTTGGCGACCGGCCCGCCGTCTTCGCTGTGCTGGGCAAGGTCCTGGATCGGCTGGCGCAGCATGGCGCTGCGATGGGCCGCATCGCGCTGCAGCGACCGGCCCATGTCTTCCACCGCGCGCTTGGCATCCGCCTCGGACTCGCGGTTCTCCCAGTCCAGGTTGACCAGCTGATCGGCCAGTGCCTGGGCCTTCTGCTCCAGCTCGGGGTCCCGGCTGTCGTCCGAGCCGATTTCCTTGGGATCGCGCAAGGCCAGCTCGCCCTTGACCTCGGCCACATCGAGATGCAGCGCCAAGGGCGCCTCTGAGGTCGTTTCGCTCGCCATACTCATGTCTCCTACCTCTTGGTTTAGTCCGTGGCGGCATAGCTGTCGGCGCGCTTGGCCAGCCGCTCGAGTTCGGCCATGGCGGCCTCGGCGTCCATGCTCGCCTGGCCCTTGCGGGTCTTGGTCTGGGCCAGGGCCGCGGCGGTCTTGTCGAGCACGGTCATGGCCGACTCGTTCTGGGCGATCAGGGCCGCCGCCCGCTGCTGCTGCTCTTCGAACAGGGCAAAGCGCTTGTTCAGGGCGTCCAGCTCGCGCGCCTTGTCCGGGTCGGCCGCATTGGCCCGGCCCAGCTCTGAGAGCTGCGCTTGCAGGCGCTCCGGATCGATCGTGCTCACGCTGCGCAGGGCGACCGCCGCTTCGTGCAGATTGTCGAGGGCCGAGAGATAGACTTGCTCGGCCATGCCGAAATAGCGGTGAAAGGTCAGCTCGCCAGAATCGAGCCGGCGCTTGAGCACTTCGGCCAAATTGTCGAGCTTCTCCGGCAGGCGTTCGAGCTGCGCCGCGCCTTGGGCGAAATCGAGCAGGGCGAAATCCTCGGCCAGAGCGTCGAGCCGAGCCTGCTGCTCCTGGATCAGCGCCTTGGGCGCCTGCTGAAGCTGACGGTTGAAGCCGCTGGAGCGTATCAGCAGGAGCGGCCAAGTCAGAAGGCAGACCAAGCCGAGCGCGAGTGTCGCGGCGGACATCATCAAGGAGGGGGCGAACCAGGCATGGAAGCCTGCGACCAGAGCGGCGACGACCACCAGGGATGCCCAGGTCAGCGGGTTGGAAACAACCGCCTTTATGATCCGCCCGCCGGTGCTCATGTATAGCTTAACTCGTGAGACTCATGGCAAAATTCAATAGCGCAGCCGTTGCCTCTCCGCGGCCCGGCGCCGATCTGATCTCGCGGGGAATGTCCGTTCCGAGCGTAAAGAAACAGTGCATAGTCCGCAAAGATTGAATCTTGCGCCTGGACTGAGGGGCTGCGGGGAGAATCATAGGAAGAACCGGAGAGCCGCTGGCCGTCCGGAAGCTCGGTTACCGACGCGCAAATGGTCCAAACGGGCGCAAAGTCACCGTTCGGGATAGGGTCAGTTGAGCCGCCCGGGCAGCTCCTTGATGGCGTCGTTCAACAAGGCATCGGCGCGCTCGCCGGTGACCGAGTCGGTCAGCAGCCGAGTGGTCGCTGCCATGGCCAGGTCGACTGCTTGGTCGCGTACCTCCTTGAGGGCGGCGGCCTCGGCCTGCTCGATCTTCTCGGTCGCCATGCGCTCTCGCCGGGCGATCCGTTCTTCCAAATCGGTGGCCGCGTCCCGCTGCAGGCGCTCGGCCTCGTCCTTGGCGCGGGCGATGATGGCCTCCGCCTCCTTGCCCGCCTCGCGCTGCTTGCGTTGGTAGTCGGCCAGCAGCTTTTGCGCCTCTTCGCGCAGCCCGTGGGCCTCGTCCAGCTCGGCCTTGATCTTGGCGGCGCGGTCGTCCAGCGCCCCGCCGATCTTGCCCATGATCGGCTTCCAGGTGAGCACGACGAAGAGGACGAAGGCGACGAGTACCCAGAACTCGGGGGATTGCAGGAGGCTCATCAGCCCTGTCCTCCGGACACCGCATCGACCGCGGCTTGCGCCTGCTCGCCGGTCGGGGCGAGGCCGGTCAGCTTGGCCGCCGCGTCACTGGCGACACTGGCCGCAACGCCGCGAGCCTCGCTAACCGCAGCGCTCTTGGCCTCGCCGATGCGGCGCTCAGCGGCCGCGATCTGAGTGGCCAGGGTTTCGTCCAGTTCGGCCTCGCGCTTGCTCGCGGCCTCGGCCATTTCCGCCGCCGCCTTCTGAATCTCGGCCTGAGCCGCGTCGCGCGCCTCGGCAATGGCCTTGTCATAGGCCTGGAGCACGCCTTCGGCCTCCGACTTGAGCTGCTCGGCCCGGTCCAGGTCGTCTTGGATCCGGCGCTCCCGGTCGTCCAGGACCTTGGCGATCCCAGGCAGGGCAACGCGGGCCATCGCCAGGTAAAGAATGACGAAGGTAATCGCCAACCAGACGATCTGCGGCGCGAAGTCGACGAAATTCAACTGTGGCATAGCGACGATCCGTTCAGGGACCGCAACTCCTCAACCGAAGGGAGCTGCGGCCCGAAGCCTTTAGGTCAGTGGCGCCTGCTCAGAACACGAAGAGCAGGAGCATCGCGATGACCAGGGCGAAGAGCGCGATCGCCTCGGTGAGCGCAAAGCCGAGCAGCACGTTGCCGAAGACCGCCGGGGCGGCGGCGGGATTGCGCAGGGCGCCCTGGATGTAGCTGCCGAAGATGTTGCCGATACCGACACCCACGCCCGCGAGCGCGATGGTGGCAAGGCCGGCGCCGATCAACTTAGCTGCTGCTGGATCCATGGTTCGAGTTCCTTTTGCTTGAACGAGGTTGACTGAGAAAAGAGATTACCGGGGCGGCCGGTTCTAGTGGCCGGGATGGAAGGCGTCGTGCAGGTAGATGCAAGTCAGCACGGCGAAGACGTAGGCTTGCAGGATAGCGATGCCGATCTCCAATCCGGTCAGCGCGATCACGAAGGCGAGCGGCGCCCAACCGCCCCACCAACTGAGCGCGACCACGAAGCCGGCGAAGACCTTCAGCATGGTGTGGCCGGCCATCATATTGGCGAACAGCCGGACCGACAGGCTGACCGGCCGGATCAGGTAGGACAGCACCTCGATCACCACCAGCAGCGGCAGCAGCACGATCGGCACGCCCGAGGGCACGAAAAGCTTCAGGAAGCCCATGCCGTTGCGGGCAAAGCCGATGATGGTCACGCCGATGAACACGATCAGCGCCAGGGCGAAGGTGACGATGATGTGGCTGGTGACGGTGAAGGAATAGGGCACCATCCCCAGGAGATTGCAGAACAGGATGAACATGAAGAGGGTGAAGATGAATGGGAAGTACTGGCGGCCTTCGGGCCCGGCCGTCTCCCGTATCATCTTGGCGATGAACTCGTAGCTCAGCTCCGCCATGGACTGCCAGCGGGTCGGCACCAGGGCCCGTCCGCGCATGCTCATGGTCAAGAACAGCGTGATCAAGGCGATGGCGATCACCATGAAGAGCGACGAATTGGTGAAGGAGACGTCGATCCCCGCCACGTCCATGGTCGCGATTCGCTTGATCGCGAACTGCTCGAGAGGGCTATGGCCTTCAGCCAAGTTTCATTCCCCTAGTCTGTCGTCCCAACGCCGGCTCCGCCGGGCACCGCGATTACTCGTCCTCGGCCTGCTTGGCCTGTTGTTCCCCCTGACCGGACGCCTGGGCTTTGTTGATCTCCTGCGCGGTCCGGAACACGTTTCGAATACCAGCCCCGGCGCCGAGGAAAAAGAACAAAATCAACATTAGCGGTGTCGTGCCGAACCACTGATCCAGCAGCCAGCCAAGGCCGCCTCCAATCACCAAACCCGCCGCCAGCTCGATCCCGACCCTGAAGGCGTAACCCATGGCCGCCTTGGACGAGCTGGGATCGACATGATCCTGCGACCGGCCCTGCCCGTCCCGGCCGCGCGCGGCGTTCAGACGGGCCTCGAAGTCTTTCAACGGCTCCTTCTGGCGCGTGCGCCGGTCGGAAGATCGGGGATCGGTCATATCTCGGTTCCGGTCCAGCCCGGCATTCCAAGCTTCGCGCCCCCCAGCTCAGCCTTGAATGCTCCGCGGTACGGAGCGGCCTACCGCCGAAAGCGGGCGCACATTAGGGGCACGCTCAAGCGGGTGTCAAGGTCGAATCAGTGTAACAATAAAGATTTGATATAATTGAATAAAATTGGTTAATTCAAGCGCTTTCCCGAAGCGCCTCGGCGGCGCCTAGATCGACCGAGACCAGCTGGCTCACGCCGCGCTCGCCCATGGTCACGCCGAACAGGCGGTCGACCCGCGCCATGGTCATGCGGTGGTGGGTGATCACCAGGAAGCGGGTGCCCGAGCGCTGAACCAGCTCCTCGACCAGATTGCAGAAGCGGTCGACGTTGGCATCGTCGAGCGGCGCGTCGACCTCGTCGAGGACGCAGATCGGCGCCGGGTTAGTGAGGAAGACCGCGAACAACAGGGACAGGGCGGTCAGGGCCTGCTCGCCGCCGGACAGCAGCGACATGACCTGCAAGCGCTTGCCCGGCGGGCTGGCCATGATCTCGAGGCCGGCATCCAGCGGATCCTCGGCTTCAGTCAGCGTCAAGTGCGCGCGCCCGCCGCCGAAGAGGCGAACGAAGAGCTCCGAGAAGTGCCCGTTCACGGTCTCGAAGGCGGCCAGCAGACGCTCCCGGCCCTCGCGGTTGAGCGAGGAAATGCCCTGGCGCAGCCGGGCGATGGCCGAGACCAGATCGGCGCGCTCGCTCTGCATGGATTCGATCTGCTCTTCCAGCTCGCGCGCCTCGTGCTCGGCGCGCATGTTGACCGGGCCGATGTTGTCGCGCTCGCCTGAGACACATTGCAATTATATATAATTCTCAAATAGTGGAGCATTACCACAATAGCTTGCAAATTAACGGCGCTGACCGAATTCGAACCACGTCCTCAGGATTACTAAACCAACGCCTTAACCAATGAGCCATCGAGGTTTCTATGTGAATATATATATTCAGATAGGAATACATATGTATGATTAATGTTCTCCGTGAGAAAACCCAAATATATGCAGAATAAGCAAGTTTCTATCATTGTTGCCTGTTGCATATTGGATTGTCCCTTAATAAAAGCAAAAGATTCAAAATAGGCAAAAAGGTTTTAACACAAACCATTTCTTGCATGTTGCCCACCATATCAAATCAAATTTCGTGATATGTAGGATCCTTAGTTTTTAAATTTACAAACTCTATTCTAGTACCTACGTTAATTGATTTATTCTTGTTTATGTTATACGACATTTACATGTCTTTAAATGTATGTAAAAGTTTTCTTCTAGACATATCTGCTTACTGCAAAACAATTCCTTTCAACAATATGAACTATTAAATTTTCAAGGGGCATCAATGATAAAGAAGTAATTGCTAGAGCCGGAATAAAGCCAAATTACTTTAAATATACTTTACTTTTTAAGAAACTAAGACCAAACCATGAAAAGTTGAAATTAATTAGCACGATCATCAACTTGAGTGTACTGTCCTTGTTCGCATATAAGAGATCTTATATCTTCAGCCATTGCCTCGATCTACATCGTGTTCTTCTTGATGAATCACATATGAAAGCTATTCACTCATGATCATTTTCAAAAACTAGAAATAGACCTGAAAAACTAGATAGTACCTGTCAACTGTATTACATAGTTATCAATTGTATATACTGGTATGGATAGTTTAAAAGGTCTTTAGTAAAATTAATTGACCTTTTCATGGCGATCCATTTCAGATTTCACAACGACACTAAGTCTACTTGTAGGATAGACAATTATGTTTCAGAAGATTATAACTAACCATTTATTCGATTCCATTTTCGTTAATAGCATATTTTTAATTGCTTTTTTAGATTTTTTTGCGTCAGATCACAAAGGTCCTTATTGATATAATTCCAAACACGTGAAATTCTGATGGAAGTACTAAATTTATGGGTTTTAATTCCTTAAAATCAATCGTCACAAAGAGCAATTTTCGAGGATTTCGTAGGATATTTTGGTCTACATTTTAAAATTGATTTTGTAGAAAATCTTGTAATTTATTGTAATATACCTTATACATTAGGCCAAGAACTTGTCGTAGGTTAATTTTAGAAAGATATGACATGTTATTACGTATCATTATTGGCAGCGTATTCGACCTTTTAGAAGCCCATGAACTTACTCGTACTGCTCGCTTCTGTAGCAAGTGCAATGTTTTTGATTTATAAGTTGGGACGCAACTCCATACAATGTTTCCTATAGAACTAAAGAGGATTAACATCAGTTCTATGACCTTCCTTTACGCTAAATCTCAACCTGTTGGAAAAAATACTATAAGAAATCATTTGAGGTACGAGAAAATAATATATTTTAATTTTCATCGACGTACTGGGCATGTTGCATGAGTCAAAATTAAAGGACAGCTTCTTATGGACAAAGTGCTATAGTTAGTCTGCAAAGTCTACGAAGGCAGGACTGACGACGTACACTGACCTTGATATGACGCAATATCTTCCTCACCCTGAGTTAAATCTCATTTATCTACACATACTTATGCTGCAATGTTTTACTCATTCTCTAAGACAATTTTATGAAAGAGTTACTGGCAAAATGTTTAACTTAGAAGAAACCGTTACTCAAACAGTTTTGAGACTTTTACCACAAACCAACGCTCCAATTTATTTTTTTTAAATTCAACAAAACCGGGTTATGATAGATCTGCCTTTACACTTTAGATTGGACCTGTTCATGCCTTCTACATTATGCTACTAAAATACGTATTTTTTAATTTACATCGTTCTATTTAATAGCTGTCTGATTTGAATATATTCATATTTACAAAGAACACTTTTACGGTAGATATTTTACTTACATTTTATTACAAATAAGGAAAAGAAAAGATAATTTTTAATTAAGACATTTAGCCAGGAAAATATATTGGATGCTAATAAATCGTTTGATTTACTTGATTTTCAGTGCCCTACTCATTTTGGACTTTGCTGTGCAATGACATTTGATAGTTTGTTCCATAAACAACTCCCTTTATCGAATCGCAGTCAATTGGTGACGCTCTTTTAAAGAGCATCCTCCACCCTCTGTCTCTCTTTGCCTTACACCTTATCCATTGGGATCAGGGATCTAAAATGCCTTTCTCTGCAATGTGGCCCAGAATGTTTACCAGTTTCATTATTATTCTCTCCTTTCTGTTCCAGGGAAACTTTCTCACCTTTAACATTTTGCATCTTAAAAGTTTCAGCAGTCTTCCCAAAAATCTCACTTGTACGAACTTTACACGTTTCTATAGTTCTGCTCATGGTTTCAAGATTTGGCGACCGTATAAAGCATTGAATGCTTAAATCGTTAGTCTGTTTACTTTCATTTGTGAGGGCTTACTGTGCAATTTATCCGTAAATATCACAACGTCGAAAAACTAATACAAATATTAACGAAACCTACATATTGGAACAGAGGGTGTTTTACGTAAAGAAAGACAATAAAACCTGTTGTATATTTGGGGTTTACAATAAAGTACCTAAACCAAGAAAGCATTATCATTCAAGGTTAAAATAAGGATAGTGAGCTTTGGGTTAATTCCCTTCGTTCTTTTCAACAACAAAGACTTTGGGGAACTATTATCGCCTTGAGTTCACGTGAAATTAGATTGCCTATTTCATGCACGTCACTTTCATTTGAAATGTGCTTTGAAGTGTCATGAACACTCTGAATTCTAAATTAAAACTTACATCATGAAGCACTTGAAGTAGACAGAGATTGATTCTTTGGCACAGTTTTTATTAAATTCTTAAAATCTACGATGACTTTCAGGATCATAAGTTGACACATATTTTAATGAGACTCTTATGACGGTAACAGCCATCGATTTATTGAAAGACAGCACACGGTCTTGAAAAAATTATTTTAATTATAGCTGTCAATAGTTCATGTTCTAAGGATCACATAGGTGTTAAAGAGAGTTGAGCTCAACAGAACTCACGTCTACGAAGTGATGTCAAGAATGCTCCTTTTAGAAAACCGTCTAGAATAAAAGCTTAGGAAATGTCGGACTATTCTGATATATCGAGACATTTTACTACACCCCTCTCTTTGAGTCCTCGTTCAACATCTAAAGATGTTTAGGTTCTGTTTCGTTTGTAGATCATAGCCTCCAGAACTCTACTTCAACACAACGTTTGAAACATGTAAAGTACAACAGCATTCACTAAAAAACATTGATATTGATCAGCAATATTATATCTTACCTATGTTTGACCGAGAAGAGGTCGTTCCTGCTAGTATATCTTCTATGTAGAAGGAATTCATTTTTATCTTCTATAACATCAACAGCTAACTATTTTGCAAACTCATGTGTGACAGTAAAGCTCTTTGATTATACTATCAACAGCTAGAGAGACTGACAAGTGAGCCAGACTGTCTTTCAACACTTGGTATCAATCATGGGATAGACATTTTCATAGTGTTATTGAAGTGGAGACACACGACTACTGGCAAAACTGATTTGTAATTCTCCAGCAAATTACTGTCTGAACAATGACGTATCAAAATCCACAACTAATGAAATCCCTGTGAGCCAAAGTTGCTTGTGACTTGTAAGCACCCTCGACCCATTGCCGCTGACAGAAAGACTGGCAATAAATATCCAGAAAAGAAAGCCAATCTGTGGTATCAAGAACTCAACTTTGGCTTCGTTGATTCAGGCTGTTAATTCAAAGGTAAACAGTTTACCGACAAAGAAATTATTAAATGAACTAGAAAGATGTTTATCCTACTTCAAATTCTTTATTCTCAGTTGACTTGAGGAAGTTTTTAATAGACGAAAGGTTGTCAGTGATACAGTTTCTCTTGTGGCCTCCTCTCTGGATTGCGAGCGTAGAAAATGTAATGCAAATTTAGTCATGAATCCCAGAGCACGTATTTTGAGCCATACACTTTACTGAGATGCAACTTCGATGACATCTCACTTCATAGTTGTCCAGTTATTTGAGGGTATCATGACTTCTAGGAAATTGTTGCAGTACACTATTTGTACTAACAATGAAAGACCAAAAGGCAAGCGAAATGTACTTTTATATATTAGATTTACTTAAATTTATATTCAAAGGATGTTGTGCACGACTGTTATTGGATGGATTCATGAGGCTCATTGCTAATTTTCAAACGTTTTATGTTCTACAGCTGCTTTTTAAGTGTCATGTGTAAATGATAAGCCTCTTAAGATGTATTATTTTCAAGAAATAAACTTACGCATGTAAAAATACGATAGAAAATTAAGTGTTCCAACATCAGGATTTCAACTGAGAATACACGGACTGACACGTTGCTTTGTGAACTGGATTCTAGTAACACAGACGATAGCATACTCTATTTTGTCTAGTCACCATGGTAACTGGCAATAGTCTAATGGTGGACATGCTCATACATTCCTACCCAATTTTTACAACAACCCTTTCTGCGCTATATGACTTGACAGGGGAAGGATTGCTATCCAATCAATCAACCCGTCCAAAGCCCATTGAAAGTTACAGATCTAATTATACAGCTAGCATGAGCTATAAATTTGGATCACCGATGAATACGAATTCACGAAACTTCTAAAACCAGAGCTCTATTAGTAGATCTGTTGAAGCATATTTCGTCTTTAATCAAATATACTGTTAAGGAATTAAAATCTAAGATCTTTCAATTGCCACAAAATACAGGAAAAAGTTAAAAGCAGACGATTCCAACCAGTACTAATTGTATCGCAGTAATTATAACACTGTAGACAGTTTAAAATCTTTGAAACGTAAGCCTGAAATTTACAGCTCGTGGAACATCATTAATTTGTATAAATGTAAAAAGGATTGACTGATTGACAAATCAAACGCTTTGCTACATAAACAGTTAGCAGGTAGAACGATACAAGGAATACTGGGTTCAAGTTGGCTAACAATTTCTTGCTAGACTTTGTATGTGGAGTAAAGCTTCTTAGGTTAGAAAAATTTGGAGTATCTGTAAATATACATGTTTGAATCTAGTCATAGACTCACTGCAAAACTTTCTGTAAGCACGAGTGGGTATTAGAATTCTCTGAGTACTCAAAAGGGTTTCATGAATAGGGTTCAATCCAGCAAATCCCATTTTGGTTTTTTATAAATTCCCAGGAAATGTAACCTTAACCAAACGACCAGGAGATCTTGCCACTCTCCATCCTTTAAAAGCAAGAATCCATTGCAAATATGTTGACTTACCACAATGGCTCTCAAAAGTCATGTCTAAGTTTCATTTTGAGGATTGTTACCCTCTGCTGCCCCCTCTTGGAGTTCTTATATCGTTAAGCTTAATTGGGACAAATTTCCGTTTCAAGAGTTGATAATGAGGCATGCAAGTTGCATTTCAACACGAGAATTACAAGTATTGTTCAACAAGCCACGAGAGGATAGGTGGAATCACTTAGAGCACAATTCTCAAGTTCACAACTATGCACGGAGATAACCCTGTGGTTGATGGACTCGAAACTGGGTTTGAGCTGTGGTCATGTAATAGCCATATGTCATGATTCACAAATATCTATTACCTCATAAAATTCTAATGATCATCAAATTGATTGGATTATGTTAAATTCCTACAGTTGATAAGGAACAGAAATAAATGCCTTGACGTCGGGTAGCCTAGACTTCTACTTGTTGCCAAAAAATCCTCAGAAATTGTACTGACTATCACATTCATAGGGCCCTATTCATTTACTAATAGACTGCGGTGCATGACTTTGCAGCACATGAAGGTAATAGGATGGCAGGGATTCTTGTTGTACTTTTGTAGAGTTTTTTTGCTGTATTTTCTACTACCACTTCGATTATCTGATGTGCTATTGGTGAAGGAGTAAGGCGATAGAGTAAAGCCAACATATGATATCTGTTCTTCCGTCTTCAGTGAACAGTACAGTACTATCTTTACGTAAGAGCTGAGTCCATTCCGAAGCTTTGTTTAATGATGAATGCACTATTTCTTTACACCACCTACAGTACGTGTAAGAAGCTTTCGCTTACCTTGGTACCATACCGCGTAGAGAATTAACCTACAGACCTAAAAATGAAATACTGCAGCAGACGACCAACCCAAGGACTAAAATCTTGCAGCGCTTGCTTGTACATTTTAGGAGGCATTTGTTACTACCTTACAAACCGGTACACTTGCGCTTGTTTACTCTGCCTAACAATGCATAATTCCTGTTTGACTAAATACCAAGCACATTAAATTTTTAGACATAAGTTTAAATCTAGCACATCCCCTAATAACACACACAGACCACAACCCAGATGTCAATTTGATACGAGCTAATTGGCGCCTATTATACAGACTGCGATCTGGTGTAAGACCCTCTAGAGCCAGCTTACACAAAATGGAAGGTATCTAAAGTAGCAGCTATTTGATGTAGAAACTCTACAAATAAGCGAACACATCATGAATGGACATTGTTTAAGCTGTATCAAATCCGTCAAGGAAACAGAAATTGACACACCTTTGCAATCGACTTTGAGAGTGATACCTTGCTGGTGTTTTTTTCATTTTACATCTGACATCGGACTAAAAATCTGTAATGTACCTAGAGTTTAGGAGATATGTGACGTAAAGTGCCTTTCCCTGCTGCACAGGACTGTTTCGACCAGAATTCGGACCCGCGACCATTACGTCATGAGCAGCGCCCTAAACACTCTGCCCCAGTACTTCCTTTAAGTTCAAATGTGTTGCGCCGGTAGGTGTACGTGTTACTTACTGTCTGTATCGTATAGAAGTTCATCAGTTTAAAAAATTGCGTGTCACTGCGCTAGCAAATGTAAAGGTCATACGCTGCAGAGGTTACATTGCACAATCGCATAATACGTAGAAAGCTCTATCAGTACAAGTGGTAAAGCTTCAAACACTTTAGCGGGCTGTGTACACAAAACCAAGTCAATAGTCTCAAAACAGCTCGGTAACAGGACAAATTTTCTTAGAAAATCAACATGTGCTGACAATTATCAAAAGGATTCGTTTAGGGTATTAGCTAAAGCACAATCTTCTCTGCACCTTCCCGTTCTAAAACTTACATTGCCTAAAACAAAGAAGCCTTTGCTTTGCCGATCAATAGAATCTGTTCACTGCTCGATAACGCGAGTGACAAAACGTGGCGCTCTCTTGCATGTTATTTTAAAGTTGACATTTTCTATTAATTCTTTGCGAAATGTTCTCCCTCTTCACTTCCATATGATTAGCAAAATGCATCCATTACTCAACGCTATATTCAAGTTCGTGCCAAAACCCAGCTTTTCAAAGACGATAGTAGTTATTAAACTTTGTAAAGGTAACATTATACTAGGCAGGCAACAACGCTGGGCACTCTAGTTACATGCTAGTCCAAAGGGTAGCATTTTATTGCGGTACTACGCTTGCACTGTGACAAGCAAAAGAAATTTAAAAGTTACAATAAAAGAAAAATATTTCTTATACATTCTCAGTGTACGCACTACGGTTCTGCATTTTCCCACTTAGATCCAACAAAATTAAAAAGCTGCAAAACTTCATAATCTTAAAAACTTTGTATCCCCGAAGGAGTTCTCGAGTGGAGCTAAATTTTATGCTATCTGTGAATTTGTAAAACTACATTGTGACACGGTGCATCATAGTTTGGCAAATCCAAAGATACAATAATGTTAACCATCCCTTGTGCCATGGGTACACGTATGCGTTCAGTTACTCTTAAAATATCATGTCTCCGTCAGCATTTTACACTTGAAGCTTGGTAGTAACAGCAAAGCAGGGGGAGTAGCTTCGATTTTCTATTCATACGGACTCTAAAATTGCATGTCTGGACCTTCATCATTTGAACTTAAATACAAACGTTATACATGCATGCAGCAAAGATATGATTGCCTCTCTTACACTTCGAATCATTGTCTTCTATGCCACAAATCTAGAACCCCAATAAAAGTATACATTTTAAAGCTATAAGTTTACATTTTAAAGGTTAATTCCAAATCTCGCCCTTTACCCCTCTTTATTTCTATTCATTAGTCACTAGAAAGTATTATTTCTTGAGCTTGAACGATGCCCAAGTTAACGACCAATAACGTTTATTGGTCAAACAAATGGATGATAGCATTTAGACAGCTGTAAAGCCGTGCTCATTCTACAAATCTGACCAGTATGTTATTTTCGTCTCTTGTAATGATCCTGTGAGTCATTGGTACGACACATTGGGATATAATCATCTGTTAATTTTTCCAGTGGTTTGACATACATCTTTCAAACTAATCTAGTATTTCATGAAAAAAGTTAATAAGGTGGGTATAATCTAGTAGAGGACATGGCTGCACTGATTATTGTTTGCTCTATTTTTATTTTCACACTCATCTCTTGGGTTTATCATTTGATTTTATTAAGTTATAACGACTATAAAGTATGACCAATTTATTAAGTGTCTATAGAGCAAATGGAACAACTGATGTAAGGCTGACGTGATAAGACTATGTGCATCATAATCTATGCAAGTATCTCCTAATGCAAAATTATTACTTATTTACTTTTCAATTTTGACTCTACTAGACTGACAGGAAAAGATCTTAGTTAATGGAATTCTGGATAGGGTATAAACAGTGAATCGATCGGCAAAGTTTAATGCAGGAATGTGAACAAATTGAAAGAGTGGCTTTATGCTAAGAGTATATAAACTACTTAATTGATAGGATCATAAAACAGTTTATTTACTTTGAAGTTGTGGACATGAAAGATACGGCAGGCACATTCAAGAGAAGGGTACGTTTTGCATCTTAATACGCTTTCCAATCGCCGCTAATGATGTTGGAAGACAATTAAGAAATCTTAGCGGCAGAGTTGCAGCTACAATTCAATCTGTATATGTCAGTCGCCAATTAGCCAACATTTTTAAAAACAATAATGTTAAGCCCTTCATAATTAAGCAACAATTTTTTGTGTTTAAATTCAAATGTATTCAACTGGTGTGAGGAATGTAGAGTATTTACGTTGTCATCATTTTGAGAGATTAGACAAACACGAATGGGAGTTAACGGGGATAAAAAATGCACCACACAAATTAGCATAAAATTCACGAAAATATAAAAATTCAAAATCACGGAACATTTTATCGCGCATTTTCAGCTGCTTTCAAAGTGCAGCAGTAAGTTTCGTTGTTTATTTGATAAAAAGCTGTACATTACATGCTCCACATAAGTTGATGTTCAAAGAAATTCGATCTGAGGAAAAGTTATTGTCGAATTGTTTCACAATATTTACTTTGTATAAAGGTATCCTTGAACATTAATTCATAATTCTTTTTGAAAATAGCATCAAGATGATATTGAAACTTTGAGAAAAGACCTGATATGAAATTTTACTTGTCTTTGCCATACAAAGCCATTATTAATTGATTGATTAACTATAACTTCCAAAAATAACAAGAAATGAAAGGCATGGGATGAAAAGCTCTAGAGTCTAGAATTGTTTATTTAAGATTAAGATTAAGACTCCAAAGTTTTGCATTCAAGTATGTGATACGTAGCTACAACAAAATGAGCAAAAAATACATTGATAGTGAAGAAGTATACTTCTTAAGCTATTAAAGATCCATTCCAAGGATTCAACGATATCAAGGTAAAAATAAACGATGAATTTTGATGGTGATTCTGGAGAAAACTCACTACAACCGTAGTGATGATGATGACGATGATGATGATGACAACGATGATGATGACGATAATGTTGATGATGATGATGATGATGATGATCGCTCACGGTGATTGAACTCACAGTTTGTTTTGAGACAAACTTAATCAAGTCAAAAGAGTACAAACAAAACAAGTATAAGGATCTTAAAAACGACCTTATTGATCCAATTTTAGATCTTAATTTAATAACTCTGGAAATTTCGACTTTAGAAATTGTAACGTTGAGTTGTACAATTTCAGCATAAGAAATAAATGGCATTGAAGTTTTTATTAATAGAATTATTATTATCATTATCATAATCATCACCATCACCGTAATTATCATCACGATCATGATCATCATCACCATAATCATCATCATCATCATCAACACCATCATCATCATCATCATCATAATCATCATCATGATCCCCATCATCATCATTATCACCATCAATAACATTATCATTAAATTAGGACCTTATCTTCATTTTTTTAAAAAAATTATATTGACTTTGCGTTGTTGATCTTGTTGTTATTGTTATTATTGTTATTATCGTTGTTATTGTTATTATCCACTTCTATAAATCTCACTGTCCCCATTATGCCGCGTCAAAACAGTGAGATTTTTATATCTTGTAAACGTTCTGTAAAGAATAAATGGCAATCATCATTGTCATTATCATTATCATCATCATCATCATCATCATCATCATCATCATCATCATCATCATCATCTTCATCAACATCATGTTCATTCTCGCAGTTACCCATGTTTCCAAGAAGCTCGTGAAGTGGGCGGTGCTTCAAGACGCTGTATGATTCTTGGTTCACAAAATTAGAGTTGTTGTTCACCCCCTCATCAAACGTACTTACTGAAGTCTGCTTTTAAAGAAGAAAAAGTTGTCGGTCTTTAAAGTGCTACCAATTTTTGCCACTCAGTTTTTAACACTTTGAAAATTGTAGTGACCCAGCACATGCTTTCGTCAAACAAGCAGAGAGGCTGACGTCAATACTGATTTGTTTCGTCGTTCATTTGTAAAGATGAAGTACCAAGGTTCTGATTTTAATGACTTTTGCAATTCACACTTGCTATTTTATATTTACTTGTATTTAAAATTCGTCGTTACCTCTTCCTTACTGACCGCCAAACTGTCTGGCCGGGCTTAGATTTTAGCTGCCAAATCCGGACCGCGTTATCTCTACCTGTACTTTTTGGCACACTATAAATCCCTCTTTTCTTTTCGACAAGCGGTAATTTGAGGGGTTTGCTGAGAAAATACTGAAGCCATTGGTGTGGGCCTTAGGACCTTTTCGGGTAACGTGCCTTTGATTCCACGGCAACCTCGATCAGCCACTGGCCTTTTATGCGCAGTTGCAAACCACTTGTAGCCTAGCAACAAGATTTAAAGATGGGTGAATGGATACGGTAATCTTCACAGTTTCAGCTGCAACTATAGAGACTAGATTTTAAATCCGATTGGAAGATGAAGTTTTGCCGTCAAGATGTTAGGCTGCACGAAAGCTCAGGAACACTGTCCGATAAATATGACCGCGAGCTGACCTTTAAGGATGAGTTTCGTGTGGTTTGATTCTCGAAGTAGTAGGTTGCTGTGCTCTCTGCTAAATTGCTGTTGTCCCGGATAAAATACTGGATAGGAAAATCAACGATGACTGAGCCTCGCAGCCGACATGTTGGCTTCTTTGTCCCTTAAATGCTCACGCTCCACATGCATGCATACACACTCTCACTCGCACGCGCGCGCGCGCGCGCGCGCACACACACACACACACACACACACACACACACACACACAAACACATATATGTGTACAAACACATACACGCAAACACATACATGCGCGCGCACACACACACAAGGATAAAACCCGTACAAAACAAAGTAGAAGACCTTTGTTAAAAATATGGGTCATTGTAAGGATTTGTTTTAAGACAGTAAAATGATTGACGAAAGTGTACAAGATTTCCTCCATACCCATCAGAACACATATACACACACTTACACACACACACATACACACACACACACACACACACACACACACACACCAATCACTCCTCCAATGATCTACACTTCTGAAGCAAGACGAAGGCACAGCAAGCTTTAGTACTTTGATCCTTTACAACTTGAAGACATCGCTAGTTTAAAAGTAAAAGATGTCGTGACATTGTAGCAAATAATAAACGCCAGGGTTTATTGCTTGTATTTGGTGATATTTTGGTTGTAGTAAACGAGTAGAACCTCGTTTTCGACTTGTGACTCGTGTTCTCAAGAGCTCGATAACTTCCTCTAAGCAATTCTTTCATGCATGTTAATATTTTTGTCTTTACTCTTTCTTTAGTTACTTCTTCTTCCATAAATTTTTGAGACTCGTATCTTTTTATTTTCGTAGCGATCGATCTTGAAACTTAGCGAAGATTGGTATCAATGGAGAATGCAAGTTGTACAAAGTATAGTCTTGTAGCTCGAATATATGAAGAACATTACGTTTTAGTGTTCTATCATTTTCCGTTTCTATCAACATCAAACGACTTCCTTTGCTGACGTTCCACTGATCCATTAATAACATTCTCCGCAAATTTCGAACCCTTTCACTATTCATTTCCTTTATCAACTGGCTGGTTCAATTGGCTAATACAATACTTGACAACTATCTATTTGGTTCTCATCCCTAATAAGGTATCAAAGCATTGTAATAGAGTTGGCTTGAGACAATTTAACAGGTCTTAGTGACATGTTTGGTATTGAGACGAAAGCAAAAGGATTGGTGACAATAACGCCTTGGTAACAGTTTGCAAACGCGTAGGTTGTGTACTCGCAACAATCACGTATCAGGCAGTTATTAACGTAGAGAGGCAAATTTTTACAAAACGCTTTGTGCATAAAATTCATCGACAGTTTGGGGTAGCACTATAAAGTTATATTACAAGATGTCGTATGCCTAGTACGTCCAGAGCTAGCGAAGGTCTGAGGCTAGAAATGGCGATGGAGTTGCCGTTGGCTGCACTAAAAACAGTCTGGCTGTATTGTATAATTGCTTTGAGCCTTCAGCTCCCACAGAACCCTCTAGGGCCCAGGCTCTTAGAGGGAGGGGCAATTGAAACTTGGGGTACCACGGGAGTGCGATGTATACCAGCGGGGGACACTTACTAGCGAAATCAATCTACGTTGGTAGGTTTCCTGACAAAGCTAGTCTGCTATTTTTTGCTCAAACGCTGCTCCCTTTGTCGTTTTACACCTGGTGACCTAGCCTGTGTGCAGAGAAAAAAGTGAGTAACTACTTGCTGGAGTTTTATCTGTTCCCTGACTACTGGTAAACAACTTAGAGCTCTTTATTGACAGTTAATTGCAGGTTGCTCCCATTTAATATCAATGGATAACTCTGTAGTGCCTGGAGTATGCAAAAATAGGCATATTGATGGAGCGAAAAAAGACTTAATTTCTATGCACCTGCTTATGCTTTAAAATTTTGGTAGTGACAAGGGGGTAAAATACTTTTATAGTTTGAGAAACCTTTAGTTTGGATCGTACAACATAAGCACTTTGAACATGATAACTAAAGAATGAGACGTGTCTCGAGATATGTCGAAACCTTCAGGAGCAGCCAACGGCCGGTTGCAAAGCCATGAATTGTTCGGTTTAACAAATTGACGCAAAATCGGGTCTGGCAGGACTAGACAAGTAGTGGTCATGTTGACATAATAACAAAGATTCCTAATAACTGTTTTAATACACTTGAATAGAGAAAACCAAATATTAGAGATGAAAGTTACGCGACTAAAGAAACTTGAATAACACGACAATCCTCGCATGTAGACCTAACATGAAATGTGCCACCTTTGTTTGAATTTATAGACCTATCTTTACTCTTCTTGCTATTGACTCCCCGAGTATGTCAATATGTCAAGCCACATTTAGAACTAGTCTTGAAACAACGCTAACTAGGGAGAAAATAAACCTGTCGTGCTAGACTGAAAGCCTCGGAAAACTTTCACACAGTTCCGGATCCCAAATAAAGCTACCCAGGGCCACGCCCCCTATCCCCGCCACGTATTCTTGAAAAGAAGTCTAACTTTTTAATTCTAACTCAAACGTAAGCTGACTGAGTACTTCGGTAGGTTTTAGAATGCTCATCAGTGAAAACAGCAATGTGAATGTGATAGACTGAGAAAGAACGTTACAGTAAAATTCATGCAGAGGATTGTTACGTCATGTACAGTGCTTCATAGTGACACGGGCAGAATCCAGAAAATCAAAGCCCCACTGCTTATTAGGGGGGGCTGCAGTGAGAGATTCCCGAAAAATCAGGGGGGGGGGGGGAGCTGGTAGCTTACGTAAAGTTTCCTCTTCTTTTATTCCTTTCGCTCTTCAGAACTTAATGGAATAGATTTCGCATCTTTTGAGCAAAGAGCTTCAACGTCAAACTTTCTTTTCTGCATTCGTCGTCCGTGTTAAAGCAAACAAAATTCTATGGCCTTGTTGACTGGCTATTGGCCTGGCTTTGCTTGGGTATTAAGTTCAAATTCGTGTCCACCCCTCGTTGAGTACAGGGTTACCTACATCTCTAAACACATAAATTATGTACGACGTACCAAGTTCACACGGTTGCATTGTGTACTCCTATAGTCTAGCTTGATCGCTTTTAAATTCCAGAAAGTTTAAAAAAACAACACGATCGAATGCCCATAAATGGGCTTGTGTTTTTCTCTTTGCTAACAGTCTGACATAAAATTTATTAAAATGCTCGCGTCAATTTATAGTTTGAATTGAATCCAGTAGTTGACATACTATATTCTTGTTCATGTCCACTTGTGACCCGTAGTGAAGGCCATCATAGCTGAAATTCCAAGCAGTCTGTTCTATTTTAGATATTTCAGCTCTACATCAGATAGTTATCATACTATTGATTTGACAGGAACCGCAAAGGCATCCAGCCAACATTTTTAATGGGCGATTCTCAAGTTTTAGGTGTACTCTTTCTCTACCCAAAACTTAGGTGAAGTCGTATTAATATCATGACAGAATAGGGTTTGAAAACGTCTTCCATCCCCGCTTTCTTAGATTGAGTCAATGTTCCCACGTTACGTCGTCGCAGCTCAAATAGCTACCGCATCTATTTCAAAGCCCGAAAATCGATAAGCACTACAATTGCACAAGGAACCCTCATTAAAACAAAGAATCTTAAGTTATAGGAAGCGATATGAAAGGCAATAGAGATAACTCTTCTAAAACTGATTGGCAATTTAGGTTTGGGAAGTTTTAGTTATCTGCATTGAAATAAATAGATTTTGAAAGGGTCTGGGGAGAGTGACACCAAAGAGACCAGACCTGTTTACAACAAATTTCTAGATGGTTTATAAAGGAAAAGCCCTTTACTAGAGGTTTCTAAAAGTCTTCAAGGGCACAATTGAAATACGTTTCGGTCACATAACGTTACGTCATCGAAACCCAACAGAATGTATTAAATGATCACCGCATTCCTCCAATGAAGTAACGCATCAAAGCCCGAAAATTGCATTTCTTACTAAAAACTGCAAAAAATGTCTAAGGAAGCGAATATTAAAGGCAGTCGAGACACCTAGCAAGGAGACATGGCAATAAGATGTTCAAACGTACGAATAAGGTGTCAAAATCATGAATATACCTGATCGAACAATCAGCATTATCAACTTACAACATTCTCGCTGTACTCAACCATTATCATATATTTTACAGAGATCAACCATTCCAGATACACTTCTAAACTTGAACTGACAATAAAGTCTCGATAAGTTTTATTTTTTTGAATTTAAATCATTTATAATCTAAAAGGGGCTGGGGAGGGTGACGTCATAAGGTTGTGCTGCGCTGTTGCGGAAGAAGACACAAGGGTATCTGCATAAAAACTTCCTAGTTGGTTTGTAAAGGGAAAGCCGCCGCCTCGAAATTTCTTAGCATACCTAAAGGACAGGGAAGTGTTCAAGGGCTCGCTGAAACGTCGCGGTCACTTTCGCGACATAAAAGCCAATAATTGCGTCTGCCTGAAAGCAAACTCTTTTGATAACAACCCTTGTTTCTTCAAGTTTTAACAACAGCCTTGAATTTGTGTTCCCTGGCATGATTGCCTGATACAACAAAGGTGTGTTTTACAATGGCTATACGATTATCCTACCAGTGTGGTATACAGGATTTCAAAATCAGTCCAGATAATCGCAAAATAACATTTGTTGCTGGTGAAATATTACGTTGTTGGAGTACGTTACGGTACTTTTGCTAAAAATCATACAAAGATATTCATTTGGGTTGAAAATACGCTTGAATCATTGGCAGCACTCATTTTTTAATTGGTGTGCCACAGTATATTTGTCGGATTGCTACGCGTGTGATGTCAGCTTGAATTCATAAATGGGTTCGCAACGGTAATGTGATGGTTAGCGTTGATGCCAGTCAAATGTGACGACCATTTTGATGATTTCGAGGATTGAATTTCGAGCATTGAAGACCAATTATTCATGGCTGGATAATCGAAGTCCGGATTTATGAGGGAACAGATGATTGAAGAACGACTGTACCAGAGACGGTCGCTTCTATAAAATACAGCTTGTCATAGTGGGTTTCTACCTCTTATTTATTGATGGTTTGTTTATGGTAGATAACATGAATATTGTACGAAATCGCGAAATCATCGTCCACTTAAAATCTTTTTCCGTCTCATGCTTCTCAGCATAAAATCGTCAGAAATGACTGAAATGAAACGAGGGAAACAACATATATTGCGTTAAGTAACGGATTCGATGAACGTTTTCGCCATACACTGATCACAGCAATCGTATGAAGTAAAGTGAGAAAGCTTTTACGATCAATTTATAGGCGAAGACCAAAACACGTCGTACACAATAACAGTCACGAGAGCGACACTTTTTCTGCCACTCGTGTTATTGAAGAACGCATAAGTTGTATTCAAACTCTTTCTGTCGATAGAGTAGCGGTGGTCTGGCGAAAACATTTACCAAAATGAATCCGTTACTCCACGCAATATTCAAATTTTACACTCTCTCAAACTAAAGACCCCTGATGCGCAGTGGATCCGACATTCAAACTACCCTAAATAAACAAAAAATCACCAAACAGGCTAACTAATAAATAAAGGGTAGCTGGAGCGTCCAAGGGCAACGCCCCTCAATTTAGGCCAAACCGCCCAAATATTCAAATTTTGCACCACTAATCAACTTTTGAAACAATGTATGATAAAGCTTACAACTTAACTAAAGCATCGTCAGTGAAAGGGTGACTTTAACATGTAGATCAATCCATCCACTCTAATCCCACCCACCTCATTTATGTTTTGTCCCGGTTGTAGCGTACCTTGTTATGTCTCCAAAATAGATTGTCCCCCATTTAACTGAGCCAACTCTCAACAAAAGTTTACGATATGAACAGCAGGAGGTAAGCTGGTATTCTAAAGTCGTCTCTGTCTACAAAAATACCAAGTTGATCTGTTTTGTAAAGGATAAAATTGTTGTCAGTGATCCCTGACATCTGTTCCCAGGACTTCTGTCAAATGACAACAGAGTGTTTAGGTGGATTATGCCATCAGACAAAATCACATCAGTGACTGAATAGTCTGCTTTGATAAGATACTCACTTACAACGTCAGGCATTTGAATTAAATCAAGTGCTTTTATAATTAGTGATTTGTGATAGATAGGGACTAATTCTTGTGTCCACTCCAAGTCGCAGTGTGTATGAGTCGCTGTGCGTCAATAGACGACTCGGACCCCTTGATTTCTGTCACAGAAATTGCATCCACTATTTACAGGTATTTGGCAACACTTCTAATGTAGATACCTTCCATCGACACTACCTGGCAAATATTAAATTCCTGTATTTACTCATCACATTTTGAACTTGAAACTTCCAGGAATTTAATTCGTGCATATAAAAGTAAGACGTAGTCTCAAATCTCTCTGTATGGAGCAAATCTGATCTTCATAAAAGTCTTGAGCTTTCAGTTAATTAAAAAGCTTGTAAGTTTACACTTAATCGAGTCCGCTGCCAACATGATTAATTTGCACGATGACCTGAAACTGCACGATCATCGGCAAATTTATCAATTCCTCTCGTACAGTTATGTCATGATTGGGAAGAGTCCGACGTGTAAAATTCTGGGAGTTATTGCCCGGGTGTGAGAGCCCGTGTCGTAAAAGTGTGTTCGGGCGAAAGAGACCTTACCAGCGACGGCCTCGTTCCGACGACTGGGTTATAAAACCACCAAGAGAGACTAGTTCATTTCCACGCCATCAATGCTTAATGGCGAGTGCTCTGATGCTAAAGGCATGAGAGGTAGACTTTCCGGTCAAAATACCCTTCTAGAAAAATCGGACAGCAAGACCGTAAACTGTTGGGTGGCAGACAATGTGGCTGTATAAGTAAACAGGTCTGTGTCTCTGAACTCAGACTATTGAAAGCAGTCAAAGTGATAAAATTCTAAAAGATATTATGCATTTCCAAATTATTAGCACCTGGGGGAGAGTTAAAGTGATTGGGAAACAAGTCCAGCAATTGAGCATAGTTCGGTTCTGGAGCAAGGGCAACCAACAAAGCGGAAAGGGACCTATATTAAATAAAACTGAAGGGGCCACAAAGACATCCTCATTAGCTTACTTCTGCAAATAGCAACACCTCAAGTACATTGCACATGTCATCAGACTGGGAAATTCATCAGTGCCAAAACAGCTTTTGTTCAGGGCTGACAGGAAAAACCATGCACAAGACAGGCAAACAGGCATCCCTATCGAAAATTCAACTGCAACGAGAAATGCAAAATAAGACTGCGTTAAGTCTCTTATGACAATGTTTTTTGGTGTCTAAGAGATGCTCTCTGAATTCCAAGAATTCACATAGAGCACTAATGATCATGATGATGATGGTGATGGTGATGGTGATCATGATCATGATAATGATGATTTTATAATTTCCTTTGCTAAAAACACAGTACCGTAACAATTTTTGATAAACTTAGTAAACTACAAAGGTACAAACTGACGTATGAAAGGGTAACCACAACAGCGGTGCAAATTACTGCACATCTTTATGAGAGGCAGAAATAACTCGTTGTAATAAGCAATTTATGCCATAAAAACTCTCACAGCACACAGCAATCTCAGTTGATAATGAAGGTGGTCAAAATATCTTATTTTCCATCTGACGTATGTTTACGAACGCCTACACACCGCAGAAAACTCGCTTACTCTATAAGGTAAGCAAAGAACGTCTGATCAAAAGATAGTAGCCACAATCCCGCTAATCCATCGTCTGAAGCAAGCTCAAGAAGTGTCTGTGCAATGGATGGGACAAAATACGTTTAAAGCTTATTAGACGTCTGTTTTGACAGATTGATCTATTATTAGTCTCAACTGCTCAAGAACCTCATAAGTATTCCACTAACGTGCATCTTGGAGATTAGTTGACTGAGAAGGCTGGTCTCTTGGCAAGTCTTGATCCACAAAATGCCTGATTTACTGTCAGTGCTATGAGATATAATGTGAATAGCAACACCCTTTCATTAATCTGTCGAATTTCCTCAAATACAGAGTGGTTTTTATTCCAGAACTGCTGCCTTGGGCACAACGTCTACAGAAATCTGTAACACAGTTGACCCCACGATACTACAAACATTCGTGAAGATTTTTCATTCCAATGTAAATACACGATTCCCTATTTATTACTACTTACTTATTATGTCTTATTTCCATTATAATTCATATTACAGTAAAGAGACTGAAACAGTCCACCACAACCTTTGTATCCCTTACCCAATAGAATTGACATCCCCCTAAGGGGATATCTATTAGTTTGCAGACCACAATTATAGGGTATCTATGTATCCAAGTGCGCATGTATGTTTGTATGTAAGGATGGATGTATATTAGTGTCTGTGTATGTGTGAGTGTGTATGTATGTGTGAGTGTATGTGTATGTGTGAGTGTGTGTGTATGTGTGTGTGTATGTGTGAGTGTGCATGTATGCTCGAACGCCGCTTAACTCGAATTTTCTTGATTCGAACCCCGCTTAACTCAAAATTTCTTGATTCGAATGCTTCTTAGCTCGAAATGTCTTAATTCGAATGCTGCTTAGCTCGAAATGTCTTAATTCGAACCCCGCTTAACTCAAAATTTCTTGATTCGAACCCCGCTTAACTCAATATTTCTTGATTCGAATGCTGCTTAGCTCGAAATGTCTTAATTCGAACGATACCTTTGCCTATTCTGAGTGAAGAAACGATTTATAATGTTACAGCGGTCTTTATTCATTGAATTCGAGACGGCCATAAACAGATTATTATAGATTGAAATCTAAAGTCTGAGATAGTATCGATTCACTAGCCCTAAATTGCCCGAACTTTGTGTGTTGTGAGAAAAGTCATCATATCCAGATGCCCGAATGTCGTGCATGATGTCACTTATCTTGGGAGGGGGATATCACTCATATTTTAAAGAATTCTTTCTTTATAAAAAGCTTCTCTTATCTCTGAAAAACACACGATCACCACAAATTTCTCTGTAACGGGCCATGATGTGATGGCTAGCCTATCGAAGCTGCAACAATGAAGGACGGGTTCGAGTGCTCGTGGAGCTGCGTCTTAACCATAGAACTTTCCTAACATACGGCATCATTCACTCCCGTCAGGTTTTCATTCTATAGGTTATAGGCGGTAGTTGGACGACTTGTAGTAATGCGACTATCTTGACTAGTACCCAGGACTAGGGCACTACAATTGTGGACAAAAGTAATATAAGCATTTACTAAATCTCGATGAAAGTGATCGAAATCATGAAAGACACTTGGTAAAGGAAAGGGGCTCCCGTTTGTGGTATTACACGCTATCTGCCCCTTACCTCCTATCTTCCGGGAGGTGTGACATATAAGTCACCGAAATGAAGATTTTCAAAATCGATCGTTAGTTGGAACGGGGGTGAGGCCAGTTTACATTAATTTATGTCCACAATTGTAGGTGTTGAGATACAATTGAGACAGATGAAAGAATCAGAGAGACAATGCGAAGGTACAAATAGAAAAAAAGATCAGTATCGATAGCGTATTCTTTAAGAGTTGTTCCTTCATTAAAATATATGCGCATCAGGTATACTTATATACATTTCCAAGACGCATATTACAGACTCATGTCCACAGTTGCTTTGAATAAAGTGTCAAAAAGCAGCCTCGTTACAGAAGCGAGAAAGCTCACGTGACTTACCTTTGATGGCCTCGCAGTCAACATTTCTTGGATAATCACAAATATTTGTGATAGGGTTAAACATTTTGCCTCGTTCACATGTTCTGTATACACCTCGGTAGCCATGGCACTCAATGTATCCGGTGCAGTCCTGTGGTATAGGACAGACGCTATCTGGTATTGAGCAGCAAGACCGAGTCAGGTCCGACGACACAGTCATAGCCTATGTGGAATGAGAAATCATACTAGAGTACACGGGGTTTTTTTGTTGTAAGCAACTCAGTTGCTTAGGTGTGAGGCCTCGATTTGGTCCAAAATCTAAACAACAAGCTAAACAACTCGAGGCCTCAAATTCAGGAGGGACGATTTTTAAAACGCCTGAAAAACAAATTAAGAGACGCTGTTCATTAAGAATTGATTACAAACTGTTGATATATAACAAATATAACACTGTTGATATTATGTCAAGCAAAGAGATCAAAGATCCAACCATCATTTGGTGTTTCATCATTTACAACACAAAGAAATTCGACGATAACCTGTAGTGATACCTAAGCAACTACTTAAGCAACTCCAAGCTTGATTTTGGAAAATTGCTAAGCAACTCGAGGCCTCACCCCGAAAATGGGGTTACTTATAAAAAAAGCAACGTGTACAGCTATAAGTACCGATTCCCCCCAGAAACTCTCAAAATAAAATTTACAGAATAAAATGTAGAAAATTAAATAACTTTAAGTTTAACTGAGACACAGGTTTATGAAATTTACAACACAAGGTTGCAGGTTTGGCTTTTCACCGACTTGTGTGTTAAACAATTTACAAAAAGAGGGACAACAGTGAGGTCCACAAGTTACAATTCGCGTCTAGTCTCAAAATAACAACAATGTTTTTATAAAGAAAAACCTGATCGTGAGTTAGGCTTATGGTTATTTCATGTTGTTTATAGCCAGTAAAATCCGTTTATTGCCGTACCAAATGTAAATCTTGTGACAGTTAAGGATGAAAATGTTGTTTATAGCTTACCTTCGTAATCGGCGCGGTTTTTACATTAGGGGGACGTGCCGTCGCCTTTCCCCCAAGTCCCTCGGGATTAGCATATTCATTGAGGTGCTTTCTCCCGTAGAGACCCATATCAAATCTATCCTCAGTATCTGGGTTCAAACCCTGATAGTTTTGCTTCACCTGTTGACCTTTGTTGACCTCTTGACTTTTCACCATATGAAATCCATGAGGAACGTCCGATTGAGCTGGTTCTGGTATATTGTTGCCCTCAAGCTGCTGTTGCCTTTGACCGTTGGCTCCAGGTGAAAGCTCAGGGCCGTGGCCCTCCTGTGGAAATACGTTAAGGTCAACTTCAGGTGTCTCCATCTCAGGGGGGTGGGAAGGGTCCTAATGGGACATCAAGGAAAGTCAATAAAAGTGGTTAGGACTAATATTACCATCATTATCATCATTATCATCATCATCATCATCATCATCACCATCATCACCATCATCATCATCACCATCGCCTTCATTATCATCACCATCATCATCATCATCATCATCATCATCATCATCATCAATATATTGCCATTATCATTATCACCATAGTCACTAATATCATTATTATATTACCATGATAATCATTGTCATCATCATCATCATCATCATTATATTACCGCCATTGTCATCATCATCATCATCATCATCATCATCGCAATACTCATCATCACCATCATTATCAACATTATTATGAATATCATCATTATCACCATCTTCATCATCGTTGTTATCATCAAGTTTGCTTTTTAGCCTGCATTTCATTGTAGAATGCAAAGCCTGTAGAAAGGGGTAAAAATTTTAAGGGGCTATCCTAAACTTTAGAGGCATTCTAAATTTTAGTGTGCTGACATTGCGACTGTGCAAGGAAAGCTTGTAGATGTCTGAATCTTGATTGAAGGGTTATGGGTGGGAAATTTTTAGATGGGCATAGCTCCTATAGCTTCCTATACCCCCCCCCCCACTTGTGGCTATTTATCTGGTAGAATGCACATTGGCATTTTTTCGTTTGCTAAGAACAGATACATATAATGCAGAACCCGGAAAGTAGCAGGAATAGAATGCAGGCCTGAAGCCTGGGTTTGTAAATTTTTAGGGGAGGGGGGAGTAATTTTTAACTTTTAAGGGGCATCCTAAATTTTGCGCGGTTTATATTACAAATGCCAAAGGGAAGCCACTAGATATTTGAATCATGGCAATAGAGTTATGTGGGGACTGTTGGTGATTTTAGAGAGGTACATCCCCCTCATAGTCCCCTCTATGGGCCTGGTAGAATGTACTTTGGCATTCTGTCATTTGCTAAGAGCAGGTGTAAATATACAATGCGTACGTATAGTACACGTACGTATAATGTATGTATGAATAATGCACTTACATATAATACATGTGTATCTAATGCACGTACATATAATACATGTATGTATAATGCACGTACGTATCACACACGTATGTATAATGTACGTACGTATTATACACTCACGCAAAGTATTGATGAAAGAACAGCAAGAATACTTACTTGTGAAACTAATTTCGGTTCTGATGCACTTTTGTTCTCTTCGGCGGTTCCATGTTGCTGGACATTTTCCGGTTTAGAAGGAACCGTTGGTGGTGGCGGCGCTGGTTTCGGTGTCGACGAAATTGTGGATGCAGTTGTAAGTATTGGTTTTGGAGTGGTGGTTTGTGGAGGTGGTGGAGGTGGTGGCGGCGGAGGTGGTGGTGGCGGTGGTGGAGGTGGTGGTGGTGGAGGTGGAGGTGGTGGTGGCGGTGGAGGTGGTGGTGGAGGCGGAGGTGGTGGTGGCGGTGGAGGTGGTGGTGGAGGCAGAGGTGGTGGTGGCGGAGGTGGTGGTGGCGGAGGACGGGTAGTTGTTGTTGCTGCAGTAGTTGTAGCTACAGTAGTCGTTGTAGGTGGTGGGGTTGTGGTAGGTGGTGTGGGTGGTACTGGCACTGCTGCTGCTGGCGCGGCATTCGCTCCTTCGCCTCCACCTTCTGTGCTGCTGCCACCATTGCTCTGACTAGTTGCTTTTGTCTCAGAGGGGTTAATGGTTAGTCCCTGATGCGTAGATTTTCCTTTTATTGTCTGCGTTTCCAACAATTTCAGAAGCTGACCTTGCTGTTCGGGAGATTGGTGCGTTGCCTGCTTTGCCAACTGGCTCAGTAACTGGTTCTGAAGACCTTGATTATGGGAAGATTGTATGTCTGCACCCGCGGTAAGTTTCTGGTGAGAAAGGGCATCATTCTCCCCTGAAACGGCCCCACCTTCCTGGGATCCTGCACCTTGACCTGGTAGAAGGTGGTGGTTACCTGCCAGGTTATCAATTTCTGCTGCATCGCTGGCATTAGATTGGGCACTAGCTGCAGCAGCCTTGTGATGGTTTTCGAACTGATTTCCCTTCATTTCGATCATTTTTAAAATTCGATGTGCTTCTTCTGGACTGATCTTCAGCTGCTCTTTATCTTTGTCTTTGTCTTGGGATAAATGCTTTAGTAAAGAACTCGTTGGATTGCCTAAATATAAAGAAAAACAAAGATAAACAAAGATAAACAAAGATAAACAAAGATAAACAAAGATAAACAAAGATAAACAAAAATAACAACAAAAACAAGGAAAAACAAGGATAAACAAACAAAAACAAAGATAAACAAAGAAAAACAGATAAACAAAAAACCCAAAGAAAAACAGAGATAAAGAAAAACAAAGAAGAGCAAAGAAAAACAAAGAAAAACAAAGAAAAATAAAGATAAACAAAGATAAACAAAGAAAAACAAAGATAAACAAAGATAAACAAAGATAAACAAAGATAAACAAAGATAAACAAAGATAAACAAAAATA
>JAAAKM020006971.1:6703840-6773799 GCA_010016025.2 Alatinidae sp. Z8VKAUB7J3 | reverse complement strand
TTTTCGCAGTTTCGCAAAAATACAAAAACAATTTTGAGATTAGGCGTATAGTATATAAAAGAAAAAATTGAAAAAGTGTGAAAAAATATCATTAGGATCTTTTGATTGAGAAAGATACGGCAGTTTACAGATCTAAGGGCCTAAAAGGATATTCCCCTCCCCCCTCTTCCTTGGTAACTCAGAAAAAGCCAGCTTTGAGTAAGAAGTAAGTTCAGAAAACTAAAATAAAGCACTTTCTGAAGTAGTGCTACTTCAGGAAGGAGAACCTCCGAAAGTAATGGGGGCAGGAGGCACGTTTCCTTATAATTCCTTAATTTATTCTTGCTGTTGTCTTAATATTTAAAACCAAATTATTGGATAAAAAATCAATAACATTCTAACGCTGAAAAACGAAAGCGAGGTAATATTTGCGTCCTTATTGGTCTTAGAGACTGGTCTCTCACCGCAAAGCAAGGCAATGAAGAGCAAAGTGTATTCTGAAGTATGTACTAACGCACGTAAAATGTCATTATATTCTGCATAACCATTACGCAATCCGAGACATTTTATCTACGGATCTATTAAAAATCATATATCACTCTAGCAATATAATTTATGATGCGTAACTCGCAATGCACTGTCAAAATGTATCCGTAAAAACTTTAGTGTAAAAATGTTTGTTCTGAAATTCAACCAGTTTGAGTTATGACGTCATACGAGAACAAAATTTTTCAAATTTTGACATTTCGAGTGGATAAATTGTAATATATAATAACTATCCCAATCGAGCATTCAGTTGATCTTGTATTTAATTAACGTTGGAAAACATTTTAAATGGCCAATAACTTGTCATGTAACTCTTCCATGACTCTCAATAATGCTTATTTTACTTGTCATTTTTGTTTAAGTACTATTCGAATAACAGTTTAATGCATCTGTCAAAATGCAATTAAGGTGAAAATGTTAATGATCTCAAAGATATAGTTTCTGTTAAAGCTATTAAATTCTGTACAAGAGGTTCTAAATGAAGTGCTTAATGCTGCTGATAAAGAGCCGGACGGTTAAGAAAAAGGTTACTGGAGAAGCTGATAGTAAATTAACAAATAAGGAAAGAAAATATGAGCTATGAAGATCAATTTAGTAATATAGAGCATAATGAGAACACTACAATTTCCTACTGGCATTCAGTGACTGAAGAAAAATTGGTTAACCTGAAAAAAAGCTTAATGTCTCCATAGTTAGGGGTGATGTCATCAAAATTTCCAATGACGTCATAATCATTTAACCACAAAAAACTAATTAATATGTGGCAAAAGGTTCAGTAGTGACTTGTACCAAAAATGTTAATACCTTTTAAGTTATGCACTCAGACGATACTTAAGCTATTCTGACACTTGGGGTGGTGTAAAATAGCAGTTGAAATGCTAAGTTAGTGACAAAAATACTATGATTATATAATATATGATGCAAATGATGAAATTTGGTAGTACAAGAAAATCATTATCTAGACATAATGACGATGATCAAAGTAGTAGCGAATTGGGGTACTCGTTTGATCACTTTTCGTGTTGTTGGAGTATTTGTAGGGATTTTTACTCTTGAAGTAGGTAAACGGTAGATAAAAAGATTACTCATTAAACCTTATAAATGCGAAACAAATAATTTTTGTATTAAAATATGCTACCGTCTTGGTTGTAAACGATTTTCTGTTTCTTTATAACATCAATTGCAAGTTTCACTTTATGTTAAATAGAAGAGAGGAAGTTCAAATTATAATTGTAACATATTATAATATTACAATGAGAAACAAATGCACATTAATAGACAAAATTGGCTAGAAAAACAGAAATAGTACGTCCATAGCAAGGAATGTGCGTGTAACATACGGCTTGCAATGCTTTCTGTACTACCAAACATTGGAAATGTTTTATGGATAACATGATAATTATTAAATTGGAGATAAATTTGCTTTAAAAACGTTAATAAGTAAAATGCATGAATAATGTTAGATACGTTTCATCGTAAAAAAGAATAATTGTGTGTAAATGTACATAGATTTATTAAACGTATTAAAATTCATTCCTTTTTGTAATATTTTTAGAAAGGCTAGATATTTAGTAACCGGAAGATGCAGTATAGTATAGAAATGAAATTGGTATGAAGCATAAATTCGTGTATTCAACGTAACAAAACTTCGAAAGAACAACCCCACGCAGAGAACATCGTTTCTCGAGATATACCACAAATATTAGCTTTAAAACTCTACTAGTTCTAAAACCTGTGACCCGCGCTTCTGCAAAGTGTGCTCTACCAACTTAGCTAGCTGGTCTCCAAAGTCGACATAGTACATTTTTATGATCACTCCATTAACTCTGAACCTTTGATAAAAAGTGTTACACAGAAATCAGTTTTTGGTGTGAATGGCTATAATACAATAAAAAAAGTCCTAAAAATTACTGTTCTAAGAGATTGTACGGATACTAGTATTGGTAATCAAGTCTTTAACATATGAAATCAATCCTGGTTTGAATTCTATGAAATGGAATGGTATTGATTTTGACACAATGATTTTCAAAACCAGCTCAGTATTACATAATTTTGAGAATTTAATTTTTTATCAAGACCACATACTAATGAGGGCATGATTTGATATATAAAATGAAGTATGAATATTTCCAGTATTAATGAAATGTTGCGTGATGAAAAGATTTGATAAGGATTTAGATTTAACTGTGCAATCCAAATCGAATTAAAATTAGAGTTTATACAACTTGAGCGAATATTAGTTAGATATTCAATGGAGTTCTTTTGAAAAACTGAAGGATAAAATATTTTTATATGTGTATTTATGTATATAAAAGCAACGATCATATTTTGCACTACTTTATATCACCTAAAGCATTTTGCCAATAACTGATCATAAAAATCAGTTTGGGGGCATTGAGAAAGTGTTTATGCTCGATATAGTTAGATAGAGATTGTTATTATTTGATACAATCATACAAACTTTATCGGGTACTTCTAAATGAGTTTTTTGATTAAATTTTCAAGACTGTTTCTGTCCTGTTAACTGTGAATAACAGTTACGTGCTACTACTGCTTGACATGTGTTGAAGGGAACAAAAAAGCACCAACAATAATAGACTTGTATGTGCTATTGGTTTCCATTTCAATAATATCCTCGCCTGTACTGCTGCAAATTACAAGTTTGCGAGACGTTAGGCATGAACTGATTTTATGATAAACAACGCATTACCTTCAGTAAGTGTGTAGTTTATATTCTAATGGGTGATAAAAGAAAAATAGGCGCCGAAGCAGATAATATTACTTATAGAAATAGAAATGAACATATTTACAGGTTCTTGTCCAATGCACAGAAATAATACGATTTTCAGCAATTATACAGTAAATCTCTACTATGTTTCACGGCAAAAATACGTCCAGTATGCGCAAAGCGATGTTAATGTAAGTGTGAGAGTACGTGAATTCATACCTTTCATGTTTACTTGTCCCTTTCCTACTTGATGGTTGTTTACGGACGATGTTAGATAGAACGAGCCTCCTTAACAGTAATGTTCCCTAGTCTGTTTCCTAATTTAATGCCATGGCTATAAAAAATTGTATCAATCCACTTTCGACTGAAGTTATTGCTTAAAAACATACTGATATGTTCTAACCTGAATGTTCGAAAAAATTGTTTGTATTTTACAAATATTGCAATTGAAAGGTCATATATCTGTACAAAGAACGCATTAAATATTTTTTCTATCAAATTTCACATTTTACGACAGTTCATCGTGTGTCCTTGGTGACATATTAGCACGGGTGATGCGTTAAAGAACCAGATGATAGCTTTTTCTATAGAAGAACATGATTTTCAATACCCCAATGTTCTACAATGTAAGAAATGGAGTTTGTCTTAGAGAGGGATTTTCCACAGCGACATTAGCTTCAAGAGGATCATGATAAATATCTGTCGACTTGATTAATTATTGAAGTGTGTCTTTTCATTCCAATATAGAAGTGCTCACTCTGAACTTGATCGGATGAGGTGATCTCGCACAATGCAAATCTCCTAGTATAATTACGGTTTCAACTTGTAATATAAAGTTTTCTTTTCACTTCATCTTCAAAGCTTCACGTCATTTAAAGCATTTATCCTTGCCAATCAGCAATGAATTATTGAAGGCCTGGAAACCAAATAATTTTGTTTGTCAAACAAATATTCACCTGATGATTCCTTTTTTAATTATGATAAACTTACATTAATTTCCCTAAAAAAACCTGACATTCTTCCAAAGGGTTCTGACCATAGCGTACAATATTTTCAGCAACCTTCTTAACAAGAAATTGTATTCATGAGTGCAAATGTAGGACTCTCTTAATAAGCAAAAACAAACTAATTAATTTTAATGCTTGAATGTAGTAAACATCATTATATGTTTGTAGTTTTAAAGGTATCATTTTATTGTTTTCTTTACTATAATTCTTATAATTGTGGGAGCTATAATCAAATCATAATTTGAGATGTAAACTTTTGTCAAAACAGAAGTACCTCAAAGTTCGGATACTAAACCAAGCAGTCTTTTACTATAATAACATGGAAGGTAATACATCAAGGCTAGAAAGCAAAATCTCTCTGTCTTAATACTGTAATTGTATCGGTAATTAGGACTATCGCTTTTAGTTTAGAATCCACAAGTTATAAGATTCACAAACAAAGAGGCCTAAATGTGATCTCTCTTCAATTTGCGTATCAGCGATGCGCTTTAAAAAATTTATCTCTTGCTTATGGAAACAATATGAGATTGATCTGAATCTGTATAAACCTTCCTGAAGGACAAAATGTTTGCTACCAAATTGCAATGCCTTCGGATTTCATTTATCTTGAGTATGAAATAGTTTTCACACATTGGTATTACGTACCTACAGTATAATTTCTTAATAATATAATCTATCCTGATATCTATCGATGAATCTATCTCATTGTTTTATTTATTCTTCATAACATAACATTAATAGGACGTTTTATTTCTAATATGTTTGTATATCAATAATAATGACTTAATAAGTCTTGCTCAATCACTGCGACTTTCTAGGATTCCACTTAACATGAAGTTATTTCATTATTTCTAATGATACAAGAGGTCCTGATGAATATAATGAAAGCACGTTGTCTCTTAGATGCCGTCAGATGAAAGCATAAAAAGCAAAGAGGAAAAGAGCTTCACTGATTTGTTTACAAATTGTTTAATTTGGGCAATATTACCTTATTAACCTTGATGTCAGCTTACTGTTTCCTGTAAAGGTTGAAATAGGAAGTCGTGAATACGCATATGATAAGGAGTTCTCTTTGTTCCGAAAAATCCACGGCTGACAAGGTATGTAAAGGATACGAAGTAAAAATTGACCGGTTAACTTATTAATAATTTACGAGATTGCAGATATATATAAGCACTTTTAGTCTCCTGATTTATTTTGAAATACTTGCGTACCTCCTGACTGTTGAAACAACCTTGCACACCAATACTGTCATTTAACCTTGTAAAAGGGGGTAACGTGTTCATATGAAAATGTGTCCTGTGTTGAGACTCCAAACAAGATCTACGTATTCTCTAATACGAGCCCCCTAAATATTATTAAGCGGACTTTATTACCAGGACAACAAAAGTTTACTCTACAGTTGAGAGAGCAAGATTTTTTTTCTGAAAGGCTAGATAAAATATTATCTGCGTTGTGTCATTTCAAGTGACCGAGCGAGCTCATAAAACGTCATGACATTCCATATACGTGAAGAACCTTGGTTTATCCTTTAATGAAAATGAAGACTGGTATATCTTACCAATGATCGAAGCAATATTTCTGCTTGATCTGTACTAGAACTTTGTCATCATTAAATATTAAAAGCATTAAATTCTTTCCCAATATTTCACCAGCGCTATAATCTAAAATACATTATTAAAAATTGGTATTAGAGTATGAACAGAATCATTGTAAAATAAAAGTAGAGGATAAAACTGGATAGACTTTTTTCTCAGCCTGATCTTTCGTAACTTTTTATTTTATAAAGCCATAAATCAACTTCAACAAAAAGCAAGCACTGCAGTGTGACTATGAACAGTAACGGAAAACGAAATTTGGTTTTCACTTAGTTTCTGTCTTAAAAATGTAAACATGTACCACTTTACGTCATTCGTAATAAACATATTCAGTAAGCACACGAGAAGGTCAAAGTGAGGTTGGTGGTGATGCTTCTTATGACGATAAAGAGGTCGCTAAGAATGGTGGTAGTGATAAGGGTTATGGTGATGATACCTCACTCTGATAGTATTGCCCACCGTGACACGGGCGATCATTATGATAATGTTGACGATGATGGCGATGTAGATATAGATAACGATGGTAAAGAGGATGATGACGGTGAAAACAGCAAAGATCATTGAGCGATACTGAAATTTGGTTGCCTTTGTGTCGTACATTCCTAATGTATACATGTAATGTCATGATTGCACAAGTGCATACGCGAATATATTTTTTTACTAGTACCTCAATGCTAAAAGTAGAATACGAAAAAATATACAGTTTCCTAACAGCACCAACAGTGCATTCAGAACCCCAGATGTAATTAACCAATCATGTAGTAACCTTTGACAGATTGTTGAAAGATTCTGGGTAAACTCAAACTCAAAACAAATTTTCCAGCCAAATATAAACATGTTCAGAGACATCGCATGTGGAAAACAGTGCAAGAAAGGTACGATCTGGCCTGTTTAGATCCTGCTGTGAGTCAATTTTGCATTGCGACCCCAAGCCCTGGGATAACTGAAACACCAAGACAGATTTGACACCTCGGATGCCTAAGCGGAAAATCCGTTTCAATCTGGTGTGTGTGACCCCAGCTATTAATTCACAGCTCCAGAGTATTCAATTTACAGTCGAGCTTGAATTCAACAACCAATTGCCGTTTCTTTATACAATAACGGTGGTCTTTTAATGCTATTGTTTATCGAAAACCCTCATTCACAGACCTATTTACGCTCTTGGAAAGATTTCTTCCCCGCGAAAAAATCTTATTTTCACATTTGTCAATAGTATGTTTAACATTTGTTCTGTGTATTCGCTCTTTAAGGAAGAACTTCGTAAAATAAGTACCATGCTTTTAAAAGACCCTTATCTTTTTAGTTTTATTTTAGCAAAATGGTTTTCAAATTCATTTCTATATCCCCTATTTCTTCTTTGGTCCCTTAGTGTAACATTTGTCTTGCTTTACAATTTACAGGGCTCCATTCGCTCATGCTTCATACACAACTCAATAAATCCATTTCTTCTTCTTGTCCTCAAATTACATTCTTTTCATCTTCCGTTCCTCATTTTGTCTATCTAACTTCTTTCGAGTTAAGCACAGAACACCCAAGTAACTATGCTCAGGCGTAATCTACCATTTTAAGAGTCACATTTGTGCTGAAGCGTATTTAGGTCAAACAATACGTCAAATTCTTCTTCGGTTTGTCGGATCATCTGGGATTTTCACCTTTAACTAGCAAACGCTTTCTAACCCTCAATTTTCTAGTATTCGTCTGCATGCTGAAACGCTTTCTCGCCCTTTCTCAGCCTCTAACTTAACCTTTCTCGCCTCAGCTTCTTTCAGAATTCGAGCTCCTGCTCAAAGAAAGTCTTTGTCTAAACATTCCTATTCACCTAATGTAAACAAAAGCTCTACTCCCCTCTCCCTCGTTTAAACTCCCAATTATATTTAGGCAGTGTGACACTCTGGCAATTTTCAGGTCCAGAACACCACTTGTTCCACGAGCACTACAAGCGCACACGAAAACTTAATGGAATATATGCTCTAGAAATTAATATTATATCGTATTGTTAGTGTATCCCTAGTTCGTTGTTAGTGCACTCTGTTGTTTACGTTGCATTCTTAACCCAGCATGTTTTATAAAATGTAATTCAATAACCCAAGGTTGGTGATAGAAGTCTCAGAAAGCTCATAAAATAATGTAAATAGTAATATAATTTTTTTTTTACACTTCATCAATCTTTTTCCTTTCCTATATCAAAATACATCCATTACTCTCTTTACAGGTATAACGGATCTAGATAATATAATATACATGAGGTCCCGGGTTCGAATCCGGTCAGCGCCGTTTAATTGCAAGCTATTGTGGTAATGCTCCACTCTTTGAGAATCTGTCTGCTGAGAATATGTATATATATATATATATATATATATATATAGATAGATATATGTATGTCTGCTGAGTACATATATATATATATATATATGTACATAGTTTGTCAATGAGTACTACACTTTACCAGTGTATCCGACATATATATACATATTTGTCTATTATATTGAAGAGAAAAACTACACTTTTACCTTTTATTGCTGGGCGAGGAATTATCTCAAAACGTGTATCCATACTATACATATTATATGTATAATTCTCAAAGAGGTGAGCATTGCCAAAATAACTTGCACTTCTAGGGAGCTGACGGGATTTGAACCCACAATCTTTTGTAAAAGGCGAACATTTTTGTATTAATCTTTCACCATTTCTCCTCCTCTTAATGGATGCAGGGAAGTTAATTAAATATATATGTAAATGTATTATACATACATATATATAAACCAGTAGGTTGAACATTTAATCCGCTGCTATATCGATAATACAAAACAAGAAGCAGAATTCTCTGTGTTAACGTTTCGATTGATAAAGCTAAACGCAAAACGTTAACAGAGAGAATTCTGCTTCTTGTTTTCTACATACATATAGAAATATATATATACATATATACATTGAGTAACCAAAACTGTGTTAAACGGACGTGTTTCGATATACTATCTTCGTTAGGCGTTTAACATTTCTCTGACAGCCAAGGGCTTATAAAGAATGAACTTAATAAAACTACCTACTTAGAATAGCCTTAATTTATAGATACTTGAATATATTTAATGATCGTTAAGATCTTGAGAATGGTACTCCAAGGATGCGGGATTGTAAAACTTCATTTTTAACCTTA
Organism: Alatinidae sp. Z8VKAUB7J3; assembly: GCA_010016025.2. Lineage (NCBI taxonomy): Eukaryota > Metazoa > Cnidaria > Cubozoa > Carybdeida > Alatinidae > Alatinidae sp. Z8VKAUB7J3. The sequence goes on along the minus strand of JAAAKM020006971.1, from coordinate 6,764,787 downwards.
AAGATAGCAACAAAGACTAGAATTAAGTGGTCAATTGCAGCGCTCAGTTGCTAAAGCAAGTCGCAGCAACGCTACAATCTTGGACAAAACTTGTTGAGAATTTTGGGTCTGTCCAGCAGTACTCCTCCGATCATTTTCAAAACAGTCGTTTCAGAGAGCTATGTTCCAGACCCCCATAATATCCGAAGGGAAAGGCCAGGTGCAACGAAATTACAGTAGTGAAAGCGTCTGTTCCGTGACTACCATTTTGATACATTTCCACTCTTCGACTGAAATTGCACTCGAAAATTCTCAACAGTTTTGTCCAAGATTGTAGAACAAAACACTGTGTTAGCTTGGGTCCTGGGTTCGAATACCGATAGTGACGTATTCCATGGTCTCTAGTTATTTTTCAAAGTTGTCACTACAAATCCTCTCTTCTAATTTCATTAAAATGTTATTTCCTAATCTGTCTATCTGTTGAGTCCAAACTTTTCTAGGACTTTCATGTTGTCTAGAAATTCCCCTTGCTTTTATCCTAATACTAAGATTTGATCATGGGTTTGGGGAAGAATCTCCAACAGTGATACGGTTGCATGGCCAAATCAACACAAAATAATAGAATGAGAAGGAGGAGCATGAAAACCGAGATACTGATGTCATGACGATACTAAGTATTGCATGCGCGACATAATGTTCCCCACTTTAATCATTTTAAAATGCTTTGAAATCGAGTTTTGAATGTCCCTAAGTTGCCACAACATTCTTTTCAGTTGATGAAATACAAGTGAAATACTTAGGCCCATTGGAGAAACTTTAATGCGGTAAATACTGCTAGAAGAGGGACAATGAATTTAAACCCAAAGTTACGCTTGGTTGATATCCTTAAGCGATCTCTATCTATGTCCAATTGGGGTCTGGTTATATTAACATCAGAGTGGCATTCCAAAATATGTCTTCCAAGTCTTTCAGAATCACATTATGGGGCTGTGGAGAATACAATTTATCTGATCGCAAACTCGTCACGAATCTCACAGAAATGTTAAGCCTTGATCCTGTAAAGCTTACATCCTATGAAACCAGTATCCTATAAAATCTGTATCCTGTAAAGCCCAGATCGTGTAAAGCCTACATTCTTTAAAGCCCAGATCCTTATAATTGATTCATGCGTCAATTTTGACATATAGCAGGGGTGCGACTAGAACTTTTTGAGGGAAGGGGAGCTTTATCAGAATTAGGGCAAGATTTTCTCATATAAATTTTTATGAAGCGACGAAGTCGTAGGAGTTCGTTTTATTGAAAATCAACCTGTTCTCTACACTATAAATGTAATATACCTTTTTCGCTACCCACAATTAACAGCTTAATTTCTAACAAAAAATACAATAGATTCATAGCATAAAAATTTAAGAATCGACTTGATAATTATTTGAGGCTCAAAACGCTGATTTATTAAGAATCACCTGGCTCATAAATATGAAGACCAACTGTTAGCGTCTTGCGTTCAAGGGCAAGGCCACCCTTCTAGTTGTGCTTAAGATGAGGCCATCCCTCCCTCCCCCTCTAGTTGCACTCCTGTATAGGTACCTACCTGTTAGAACGACTGAGCAGCCTACTCAACAAAATATGGGAAAAGTGAACACCGGTGTTGGAACCGAGAAGAAGGGTTCATACCTCCTCTTCTGAATTCCCCTTACCTTTCATTTACCTACCATAGCTACTTAAATATTTGCCGCTTGATTTGGACCCTATACCCTAACGTGTAGTATAGTCTGCCTGTTTCCGTACATTCCACTATTTACTAGTTAGTATATAGTTTTTTGTCTTGGTAACCTGGTATGATAGATATTTTAAAGGAGTAGCCCCCTCCCCCTATTTTTAGAACCATTGCGGTGCTACTAAAAGGTGACTGGATAATTAAAACGACCGTCAATTGTATTCTTCTGATGTATTTTGAGGACACATTCAATGTGATACGCAGTGAAAACGTTGAACATTGCCAATGCAAATACAATTTGTCCCATGGGCTTCCAGAGTTTGTGTCGTAAAAGTTTTCCTCATATGGACAAAGTACCCTGGATAGTGTGGATCTAAGTGTTTCCTTTATTTATGATCGTAACTTGGTTGGTAATTTCTCCAAGCAAACTCCACAGTAATACAACCACAATCTACCGTTCAAAGTATCCGTGGGATAAAATGACCTTAAATTTCTTGAAGGCACACTAGAAAGCCCACAGTACTAATCAAAGCCCATGGTTCGTAATTTTATCCGTGGGAGGTACATGTATCCCTGAGGTATCCCTAGGGGTCAGTGTCTCTCTGGGGAGGCATGTATCTCTGGGGGTATTCCTGGGAGTACATGTGTTCCTTTGGTTACGAAGCCTCAAAGCAGAGGCTACGATATATGATACCTGGCATCGCACAATCATTTCTTCTTAACTATAATAGGTAGAGTTTAAACAGAGAAATTCCGTCTGAGTCTAAAATCGCTACTCTAAACTGATATTGGCCTGCTAGAAACTGCTAGATGAAATCATGTTTGTAATCCTGAGTTCTGATACAAAGCTTCACATGTTGAAATGGTACGTCACATAATCTGAGTGAGATGCCGTCAAAGCCAAGGATTGTCTCCATTTGCCAAACCCGGTTTTATCCGAGATACATGTTGCAGGAAGACATGTAAAATGACGTAAGGCTGAGACGTTTCACTGCAGCAGTGTTACGAAGGTCAATTATATCAATTATTAATTTCTCAATCTCTCCTACATTTTCACAGATCGAAACACAACGCCAGAAATATCCTCTGCCTACCCACGGAAGACTACAACCTTCTCAGATGCCCCATTGAAATGGTAAGAATATAGAAGAATACAGATACTAAGTTCCATGGTTACTTGGGTGTTTTACCGTAAAAATATGCTTATTTTTATGTCTTTTGATAATACCATTTCGTGGATTTTGGTCCATTTTTCTGCGTTTCCAAAGAGAGACACTTTGCATAAACCATTTTGTTTTTTGACTTAAATGTTTAAGGTCAAAATACCAAAAGCTAGTCAGAAAATCGAGCCTGAAATATATGCTGACCTGCTCTTGATAACCTGGCTTGTTCTTTACTCTGTCTTTCATTTTTGGCGTTTTCAGAGATTTTGGCTGTCAGTTTTGAGTAAAGTTTATGAAATGATGCTTAACATTTGTTTGAAAATCTATCGAAAATATGCTTAAAGGCAAAATGCTCAGTACAGTCAATTGGTAACAAGTCTTACATGAATTCCATCAAAGTCTAAAGTTTTTTAAAACTCTTTGAAATTGGCCAAAATATTTTGGTACACTTTTCCTAAACCTTCTAAGATATCAAACCTAAATATAATCTCAATACTGACAAATAGATTTCTTAAAACAAGAATAAACAGTTTTTTGACTTAAATTTACTTTAAAATATTACCAAATTCTCGAAACTTTTTGTACTCAAGGGAATTACTGAAAAAAACTTTGGAAACTACAATGAACGTTTTTACAACGAGTTAGGGTCTTTAGAAATTTTCTAGGCTTTCCTAAATTTTTAGTAATTACATATTTTTTGGAATATTCTTAAATAAGCACAAATTTAAGGATGAATTTTCAAATCTTTGAAAACGCCGTTAAAGTCAACCTAAGATTTTTCGAACTATCTAGGCTTTAAAATTATTTTCTTTCTCCAAGCAGCAATGTAGAAAGAAGAACTTTCTTGTCTTAGTATTCCTCATAGTGGTTTTAAGCACATGTTTGGGTCTCAAAAGAATCTGAACTCACTAAGACATGTTTAGGTAACACTGTCTGCAATAATGCGTGCTGGGAGTTTATTCATCAGAGATATATTCATGATTTTCTTTGTAAAGTACTTAAAAATATAAAAATTATCATTTTGTATCTTAAATTACACAGACTTATGATGTTCGTGGTATGAATTGATTATTATGTTTTGAATACATTGGTAGCTGGGAATACTCTCATACTCAGATTTCTACCCAAGAAGCCGATTCACTAAAAAAAACAAACAAGTGGTCTTCTGGCGGAGAGGTTAGGTGCTAAGCTCATGGCCCAATTTTCGTGCGTTCGAATTCCGGCCGAATCAAACAATTTTGTGCCCTCTGGGAACACTCCATGATTCCCCTGCACCCTCGATACCTTGCAGGTTTAGTCCGATGGCAGATTAAAGCATGGGGCAATGTGCTCCTCCGGGTGTATCATGTAAATTCCCTATTTGATAATACGACGATCCTTCCACGGGGTGTCTGTTGAGATTTCGAAGGACTCTCCCAGTCCCAAATCGGTCCTCGCAGGGCTTCTCTCGATCAGAAACTTTCTGTCCGTCTTTGCCTGCAAAACACGTTCGTTTTGGGATATCTCCTGATTTCTAACTCAACATAATTTCTCTCTCATTTCCAATATTTGTCATTCCACACATCATAACGTTATCAGCAGTACTTCCTCTTCACTGTCACTTGTACCCCATAAAGAAGAGACTGTTGCAGTCGTTGGCGCCCGCTAGCTTAAGCCCTTTTACTAGGCAAATGAAGTCACCTACTGCGAGCCGTTGTATGGTCATAATGAAAAGGAGTATGGCATTCTGAAGATCCACAATGCAGCTTAACCTTTCCCCTTGCAGAACGCGTGTTTCTTGTTCCCGGACACGCTATCTGTGGGTAGAATATGCTGAACAATCGATCTTGCTTCTTAGCAAACTCACAATCCGTCAAGAGGAGAAGCAAAACTGCTAAACGATTATGAATATAGGAAATGTAATCATTATAATCGTCATTCTCATTTTAACATCGGCTTTTCATGCTAGCAGGGGTTGGGGGTGCGGGGCATAATGACAATCGACTTCCAATCTGATCTAGACCGTGTTAGGCCTAAATTAATTTCCAGCAAGTATGTTTTTAAAAACTATAAATCTGTTTTTATTCTCGCTTGAAACGACATTTTTGGTCCATCTCTTGGCTTGCTCCAGGAACTAGGCTAACGTAAACAAGGCTAATGTTTGTTTTCTTACTAACCTGTGCACTCTCCTGTTTGTTTTTTTTACATGCTGACACACTTATTCACTCACTTATGTTTTACGAGATTACTTTCTGGCTACTTAATTCTTTTTTCACTTACTTACAAACATGAATGACGCGTTGCAAATTTTAGTGGGCACACAATGGCGGAACCAGATGCGTGCTACGTAGGCCACACACCCTACCAAGGATCCTCTATAAATTTTGGCTTTGTCATTCTCTGCAGACAGGTTAACTGGGTAGTTTGATTGGCTTTATAATCTTTAATAACGACAACTGCGAAGTGGATGTAGGCGATTGAGAGCAAACGTTAGAGGAAAAGCTGATGGAATTAACACTTAATCGAATTGTGTCAGATCGAAATTCTATGAAAGACACATTCTTCTATATTCTTTTCAATCTGTATTCAATCTATATCCAAGCATGTAAAATTCCAGGTACAGTATACATCCAAAGATTCTAAAAGTCATATACTTGGTAATGTTCCAATACTCATTCTCTGGCCTCTCTGATTCTGTGGTCACATGCGGTAGTTATTTATCCTAACATGGGCGGAGTTATAATACGTCACTAATAACCAGACTACTTCCAGAGCAAAGTCCATACAGCTCATCCTGTGGGGTATTGAAATCAGTACCCTTGAAGTTTCTCACGAGCCCCCTTCCCTCCTCTATGGAAACATTAATGACAGTTCTGTATCGTCATGTTCCGTTTATTCGAAAGCGCATCAATGCTGAAAAATACTCATCTCTGCCCACTGAAATCGTCAAACTAAGTACTTCTCGAGTAAAACACATATGAATGCAAGAATGGCAAACAGATACTCTGACTGTTGTACATGTTAAATGCGTACATTTCTGAAAAATTAGGAAACCTGCAAAATTCTGGAAAGCTATTAAAGAGGATTTCCCAACCAAGAAACGATTTCCTAGTAGATTGTCATCGATGGCCAAGCAGGAAAAGATTGCAAAGCACATGAAATTTGCTCTTGTTTTCTACATTTTCCGTTTTACTATGATTCTATGTTCATAGATGAGTTCCATGCCACTAAATAGTATAAAAATGGGGACAAAATGGATAATTTAGCAACTCTGCTTACTTTATATATTGCCTGATCATGCTTCTATATTCTATTAAAGATTAAAGCGTATTGCTATGCCCTTATGGTTCAAAACTATTTTACGTTATAGGTATCCTAAATTTGTCATTTTTGTACGTTTTTGAGACGATTGTTTACCTGTTCAAAAAAACAAACATTCTGAGGAGTGCAAGTACAAATTGAGTGTGAGATGTCTTAGAGGGAACTTCCTCGATCGGAAAGACGGTGATGTTAGCGTGACATGGGAGAGACGGTCAAAATTGTCTTTTTTTCTTGAGTGACGTCATAAAAATGAACGGTCAAAATTGATGGATATGCAAGGAGCAGAAGTATAAATCAGACGTCATCAGTCGATTCTTGGACGCTTTTAGAAAAAATTTAGTTAAGTTTCCTCTCCTTGAGTTAACTTTCTGGAAGCATGTATGATCGCTACCGTATAGGATCAGCGTTTCTGAGCTCCGTTTCTAGAAGATGGCTACATCACCCAATTTCTCATGCCTGAAATTTAAAAAATATTTTGAAATTGCGCTTTCCTTGGTTTTGTCGTCAAAAACAAAAGCTTGCGTGCCTGGGGCGGTGAAAAGTCTTTTTTCTCTATATTTTTAGCAATAGTTTGTCAAGGTGGCAGTTGCCTCGTTTTGGCGAAACGAAAACGAGAATGTGTCCATAGCAACGTGTTGTCAATGTCAGTTCCATAATGACGTACTGTAAGTCTGAGCTCAAAGCGCTATAATAAAATCGCATCTCTTCCTTATGCAGCATTAGCTATGGTGTCGTTGCTACACAGTGTCTGACCGAAATGAAATATCTAAATGGCTGATTCAATAGCGAAGGCGCAGCCCTGATAAATTATTTGTCAGCATGCGGTTGGGCATAGACTAAACTGTAAACATCGGAACCAAACATTTTCCTTCTGGAACTACCAGATTCGTGTTAAACCAGTTAGCAAGTCTAATGATCAAGTAGCAGAATTCGAACCTGGTGCCATCTGACGTTCGAACCTCACCATGGTTACACTTTTGAGTCTCGTCATAGTCTTCCGTTCGAATCGCTTCATAGTAGCACATTCGAATCTGTTTGAAACCTTTTATGTTCACGCGTTTGACCCTACGACGTTCCGCGTTCGAATCCCTTCATTCTGCTACACCGAAATACCGACAGTGGCGACGTCCCCTTGTATTCTGTACTGTACACGTCGCACCCGCTCTCACGTGTCCAGCACAAACCTTTCTCTCTACGAAGATAATTGCGCATGGCCATAGCTTCATGTACCACTGACCAAGGGATCGTCAGTAAAGATACACTCATTACTTCGGTAAACGTTTAGAAGTTGAGTCTCATTCTAGCGGTCGAGTATGTAAGAAACTTTAGTACGATAATCAGTCATCTAGGCTGGTCTTAGACGTCAGAAAAGCGATCCAATTCAGGATTGAGTACATTCCTTTTGATACAGAATGTTGAGGCTCTTTCGAAATCCGATAAAAGACTTCTTTGTAAGGCAGAGCGATTAAGACTCGAGGATTTACTTGACTAAAGAAAGAGCTTTCATATACATGAAATTGAAAGCCGTCTCTGTTCAGCTCAAATGTCTGCCCTTCCTGCTCTTTTAAAGATATACATCAAACATCCAAAAATATCCACGACGTTGCTGAAATGTAAACCCGAGATCAGGATAACATTGAAAGTCTGACTGCCACAAGATGGTTAGCAAAACAGCATTTTTTAACATTGATATATCTGAAAAGGTTTTCTTCTTCGTTTTCCCGCTCTTACTGGTTGCGATACATTGACGTCAGGAGAAAGGCATCGCATCGTTTTCCGGTTATTACAAATACTTAATTGTGCGTACACAAAGGGCTAACAGTTTAAGGAGAGACTACAATTTCGCGAAGAATACCCTTAGAGACTATCTATTCTGTGAACAGTGCCATACAACAATAGACGACATAAAAATACATCTAAATTGAATCATACAGTCGTCCACGTCTCGTTGAGTGATCGCTTTTGTTACGAGTGTGTTTCTGAAAGTTTTTTGCTTTCTTTAAGTACCACAATAAGATAAATATATACCCCATCTATCTGTATAGTTAAACCACGCCTTGGCAACGTTTTAATTTTTAACTTTTTGATTGTGTCGTCCATCCGAAGGGAGCAATTAAGATCTTGCTATTCTCTTGCTTGAAGAGCATTATCCGGTCTTGCCCCTAGTCGTGCATTATAGAGGCCATTTCACACAATGCTTCTCTTTCAGAGAAATATATTGTAAAGCGATGAAGTAGATATGCCGGCGTCCATGTACTTACGTATGTAAAGTCAGGTGTAGTCACGTAGAGGTGATGACCGAAATGGCTTCCTCTTTGACTCATTCATCGCACATGGTACATTGTGTAACTCACTGTAGATTTGGTCAGAACACCACCATGGAAGCTGTCGCGCTACGAATAAATATCACTATTTGTGCGATGATGACGTTTCGATTTCGAACGGTTGATATGAGAAAATTAAGAATTTTACACACTTTTTGACATCAGGCATCAGGGATACCTTACATCTCTCCATTTCCAGCACCGATGTTTAGAATTTTAAGATTTTGGAGGGCCGAAATAACTTACTAACAAGCAGCAAGCAACTCGCCTTTTACAGGTCTGAGGCGAGCTAACCAGTGACGTAGGTAGAGGAGATGATAATATGTTGAACAGAAAATTTTGGTTGCAAATTTTTTGAGAACTTGATTTAAACACGTTAATAGCGAATCCCTATTAGAGTCAAGTGATGAATCTGCCTGGCGTACTGGTAATTTCTATTTACAAGGTTCCTGACCATACACATGTTTAGATAAGAGAATATAGCTATTAGGAATGCAACTCTTAAATATGGTATTTTACAGGTCTGAGGTGAGCTAACCAGTGACGTAGGTAAAGGGCAATCACTTCTCAATTTCTAGGAAATTTGTGAGTTTCGAAACTTTTAACCTGCGTCGCATACTCTAACAAATTTCTTTGTTTAGAGTCTGTAAGTCAGACAGCAAAACGTCGTAAAGACTTTACAAGATTGTAGTGAAGTGCGCAGGCGCAACATTAATCAAGAATCAGCGAATAGAGGAAAGCTAAATTTACTGTACCAAAGTCGATCGATCGATACATTGCCACCTTCAAGCGCATTACAGTGGAGAGAATTTTTTAATAGATTGTTTGGGGTACGAAATCCGGAGATTTCTTAAAGTAAGATTCTTCGTTATTTACCTTGTTGGTATGACTCTCATCAGAAACTGGCGTCATAATTATTACAATGTTAAACGAAGAAATTGATCGAAGTTTATAAAGTATTTGAAAGCCAGGGATCTGATTGGCGACAAACATTGAACCGAATAAACAACTGCTGACGTGAACAGAACAAGCAACTGCTGACGTAAAAGCAAATGCTACTTAAGCAAAGAAATGTCATAAACAAAGTATTTTCGGTGGCAAAGCTCAGGCACGAAGTGTTTGATGCAAAGGGTCTCCAAACGTACGAATTTCAAAGCCGAGCCGAAGCTTAAAAGATCGATTAGTCTTGCTTTACCCGACGCTTCCCCGTATGTTTCCCTGTAACTTCCATCTGCAAATGTCCGACTTATGCAATGGTTCGTAAAATTGGCGCGAAAAATGATTTCGAGTCAAATGATTGGTTCATGGCAAGCAATTGATTGATCCTTTGGGAACTGTCAATATGAAAAATAGGCATGCAAAGCTGGAAGCCGACTACTATTTGCTCATTGATGTTGTAGTGGTCATACAAACATGACTTTACATCAGCAAACAACAGAAATTTATGTTTTTGCATCGCCATTATAATATGCGGTGATCTTTGAACCTTGATTATGTCTTGCCCTTGTTTTTTGCGGTTGGTAGATTTGTTTCAGGCCTTGGGGCGGTGCATGTGAATGTCATAGGAAATTGCTATTAAAAGTGAGTCCACCTGCTCAAGGGTACGAGGACAGCGACTGCTTACTTTCAATTGTGACCACCTAAAATTGGAAGCCAAATCTTTCAGATACAATAGAGGATCTAGTTTTTATTGCCCCTTCTCCGTTGATGTATGGTTTTTATTTGATAATTGTCCCAAGGTGCAATAACCGGACGATGTGGCTACTTTAATAAAGCCATAGTAACGCGATTTGGATGTATGGACCACGCGTTTTCTGTGTGGTTGCCTCTTTCAGGGTAACGGCTAGAGGTCCGTTTTGACGAGTGGTCTGTTTAAGCGTAGAGAGATCTTGTTGTTTTGCTGTGGAAGCGTTATTGCAGTGCTACACAAAGACACCATACTGTGTGTATAGATACGGTCTTAGGTTTTGGCAAGGGAATCGGAGAGCCGATGACAATTTGGTCTACCAATTAGATGAAATTGTAAAGCAGGCTTTTATAGATGAGAGTATTTTGTCATCATACCTGTTTGACTCCGATTTACGCAGGTCAAAGAGATCAAATATCTCATCTGGTATTAAAGAACTGCTACCGTAAGATTTGTTGAGGTGTTCTGTGCTAAACGTCACGTTATGGTGAAGATTGTAGACTCTTTCGAGATTCCTAAGGTCAATGCCGAGTAAACGAAAGAGCGGAGAAAATGACAAGGCTGGATATGAAATGATAGGAAAGGAATGGAAGAAAAGGATACAAAGGCAACGAAAGAAATTTTTTAAAAAAGGGATAATAAAGGAAAGGGAAAATTAAAGAAAGAAAAGAATGGAAAAGAAAGGGTGAGCAGCAAAACATCAAGGTAAACAAAGGGCACAAGGAAAATGAAATTAACAGGAGGGAAAGAGCAACAGGACCGGAACAATAAGGAAAGACTGGTAACAAGGTGAAAGAAAAGAAGGGAGAATGAAAAAAAATTAAAAATAAATATGAATATATGAATGAATGTATGAGAAAGTCTACTTTTGAGATAAAAGAGTAGAAGGATACGGAGAAACGTGAATGGAGAAGAGCCCCAAGAAAGGAAAAGCTGTGAAAGGGGTGTACAGCCCGACACAAAATAGCATTAAACATTAAGGAATCGAAGAGCTACAGTGTCAGTGAGTGAAGGTATCCAAGAACATGCAAGAGTTTGCCATATAAACAGCCCCTTAAACCCATAGATATGTTTTAGGATAATTAGCTTTGGTGTCAGAATTTAACAGAATTTAAAACGGCTGGCGAACAAGTTTGGGGAAGACGGGGGGAGGGGGGGGGCAATCGCTTCTCAGACTTTTGGCAAGGAATGGATTTAGTTTCTGTTCTCATTGATGAGAGATTTTGAGCTGTTGAGCCTGCCTAATGGCTTGCTTCTCTGCCCGGTAGACGAAATTGAGGGGCGCCCTTGGATGCATCAGCTGCCCTTTACTTGTTAGTTAGCCTGTTTGGTGGTTTTTCTGTTTATTTAGGGTAGTTTCAATGTCGGACCCACTGCTCATCTGAGGTCTTTGATTGAGAGACTGCCAATTGCGAAGTTATAGTTACTTATCAGACGTACTTGAGGGAGAGTTTGTTATGCAAGGCTTGTCATGAGTGTATCTTCGTTAAAATGTAGAGCTACCCCTTACTTGTTAGTGAGAATGGCGGGTGATTTTACTCATTTTGGGATAGCTTTAAAATCGGGCCGACTGCGCTTTGATTAAGAAGTTCCCAAAATTTACTGGGTGATTAGATGGGGTGCAAGGCATCAGTTGACTCTCGCTGTATTTTCAGGTCACAGGATCTCGACGTCTTTTCGTAATTCATAGAGTATTGCCTTAATTTTTGGCAACAGTGTCAGGACAGAATCACCATGAAGTATACATGTTTCTTTATAAGCATAACGCTTATAAGCATAAACAGATTTTTGGAAACAACAAGCAAAAAACAAGCATACATTAAGCATATTGCCCAGTCTGTTTTTCTGAGCAGTGACCTTCTCGTTATTGGGCCAAAATAGCGAACCTATCTTTAAATTTCACGTGCAATGCTTTTATTGTTGGGAGTGGGGAGAGTCCTACAATTAGCTACCCACAGGAAGATAACAAAATTTGGAAAGCCTATGCCTACCATAGAAGCCTTACATTGTTGTAAAACGGTATCTGAGTTGAACTTTTCTGGATTTAAATTTGACCCAAAATAAGCATATGATAAGCATATTTTGAGTCTCATATGGAGCCTTGCTTAAGCATACCCGAGCCTGTCTCGGAAAAATCTTATGGGTATAAAAAAAAAACATGTAACCTTTCTGGGAACGAGGCAGCTAACGCCATCTACTCGAACTGCCTTGATGCTTGTTGGTAACCGGGGATTCGTATGCTGCACATTCTCTCAACTTTTTCACCCTGAATACCCTAGCGATAACCGTGCTACTTTGTGTACAGAGATGAATATGGGTACCCTATACGTGTTTTGGTTCACAAGGTTGGACAAGTATGGCTTTATAGTTAATTAGTTAAGTTCTGTGAATAAAAAGGTGAAATACAGTAGATAAAATGCCATATAAGGAAACTTTATTGTCAACTTTTCGCCTTCTGGAAGACTTCTTCAGGTCACCTAAACATTGTTACTACCAATTGAGCCAATATTCTGTAATAATCTGTAGGTGACCATGAAGAAGTCTTTCAGAAGACTAAGCGTTGTCAATAGAGCTCCTTGTTTGGCACTTTATCTACTTTTTCAATTCTGTTGTTGAGTTCATGTGCTCTTTCAAGTGCTCTTTCGCTTTCTTCCCAGGTTTTATGTATGGTGATAACGTGTTTGATAAAGATGGGATCACAGCTGCGGCAGTGATGGCGGAAATGGCATCCTGGCTTTACGAACAAAAGTTGACTTTAACTACCAAGCTAAGTCAGATATATGAAAGGTAAATAGCCACATATATAGCTGTATATGTTTGTCGGGTTGTACAATGCCTCTTTTTAGTGGAGTCCAGTGCAGCTAATTGCAGATGCTGCCGAAATGTTGAGGGCCTCGTGTTATGAAATGGGCTACAGGAGTTGTCATTCTGAAAAGCGCTAGACGAAGTCAATTATTTTCAGTAGCAGATCCAGCTGTTGATTGGGGGAGGGAGCAGAGGCAGGGGCAGCTCTAAAAGGCTGAATTTCTGCACCCAATGATTTCATCACTTATCCACAATGTTATTGTCGTTGATTAACCATCCGAAACAACCCAATAATTAGCTTATCTGTAGTCAGAATGAATAACGCAGAATTTATGAAGGGTCTTTGATAGGGGCGTGGCCTAGGTAGTCCCTTTGATCTGCCACTAAATATATTGCAGCTCAAGTCAGCAGATAATTATAACTTTTTGTTCCCTAATAGTAGCGATAAGATGTCCTTACATGGTTTGGGGTGATATATTTTAAGGTTTCTGTTGTGTTCTGTGATATCATCTCTGTTTCCGGAAAAAAAATTCGGTAAAACATCCCTGAATTTCATCCATACGGTAATCATTTTGCTAACGTATGCCAAATACGATTGAAGTTCGCTTTTCTTTCGGTGATGTTGTCTTATATGTCAGTTAAGAATTTAAATCTTTGTCTTAATTTTAGACTGAATACCCCTCATTGCTTTAAATGCCCTCCGATATCAACCCCTGTTATATTCACAAAGTCTTTTCTTCTTTACTTTAGATATGGCATCCACGTCACAAATAATTCCTACTTCATTTGCCATTGTCAAAAGACAATAAAGGGTATATTTGACAGGATAAAAAGCTTCGAAAACGGCACGGTGAGTTTTGCGTCCTTGTTTGTTACGGTTGCAAGCTACTACTCAGCGTTATCCAAAGTCTTTTGTTTATGCTCTTTTGGCTTATCCTTCCTTTGGAAGTGATACCCCCAAGTCGTTTTGTGTAGCAAATATTATGAACCAGGCCTGTTCATTTGGCCGACCGCAATCCTCATGCGTTGCAAAATTAATACCCAAGTAGCCCAGCCCCTGTTTTAGCCATTAAATCAGAGAGAAGCACATTTTGACACTTTAAGCCCATAAATTGATTTTAAGGTGGGCGAAGGGAATCAACAAACGCACACTTTTGTTGACAAGATTAATTTTGTCCACAAACTAAAACATGTGACTATTATCCGTATCTAACTTCCCTTTTCCTTTATGAAGGCTTACAATGACACGGCCAGTCGTGCTTCTCTGTGCTGTGGTAGACTCATTGCCTTTCCAAATATTAAACCAGTCTATGTACTAATGTTATCAGCTCATGATGTTTAAATACGACCTTTTCCGCTTTTCCAGGCCTTTTTCCTTCCATACCTCAATTTTCTCAAGTTAACGTTCAATTCTAAAAACACAAATTTTTCTATATATTGGTTAAAGTTAATTTTATCGAATTAATTGTATGCACAAAAATTTCGTGAAAGGTCATCTGATACGCGACAACACTCGCTGCCTTCGCACACTACCAATTACATTAACACGAATATCGCAAGCATATGGTCGGTGGCCTTACATGGGTGTGAAAGATGGACGCTGAAAAAGGAAGACGAACAAAAGCTGACAGCTTTTGAAATGTGGATGTGGAAAAGGGTTCGACGAACAAGCTGGGTAGAGCACCGAACAAAGGCATGGGTTAGACAACAAGTGAAAGTGCCAGAGAAGAAAGGGCTGTTGATGGACGTGAAGAGAAGGAAGGTCAATAAGTACAGTCACTGGAAGAGAAAAGCAGAGTTACTTGCTATAATAGAAGGTGAACCAGAAGGAAAGAACTAAAGAGGAAGAAGATGCAAGCGCTGGATCGATAACATTCTGGAGTGGACGGGGAGTGAATTAGAAAGCGTACATCACAATGCATGGAACAGAAATAGGAAGCGCCTACGGCCCCTTGTGGACTAAGGCTGAAGAAGAAGAAGAAGAAGAAGAATATCGCAAATTCGCGTTAACTTCGTTAAAGTATAAGTTGACATGTGCACATTCGCGTTAGTTTTCTTCGCGTAGAAATCATTAAGTGTCTATTTCCAGTATCAAGGTAAATATTTCTGACCTTTCGTCTTTTATTTAGGTGGAAAACGTAGGGGTACACCCAATAGTTTACGCGGACGGATATTAATGATTATACGGTATTCGGAATCCTGCCAGATAGACTCAATACTTACAGAATTTTTCGGCTTGGGTAATGCTGTGTGCCACATTAGGATTTTTTTCGCTCATAATCGCCTTGACATTTTAAGAAACTCGTCTGTTTTCTAAGGGGATCAATGATTGAAGCATTTTCTGTGAATGGTAACATTCTGATGTAAAGATACCTTTGACTTTTTCTTAGGAATTTTCTGCCAAGATCTTGTGCCTTATGCTTTTTATACGATTTTTTGCGTCTGCAGTATCCATCTAAGATTGGTGACTTTGCAGTTAAATCTGTTCGGGATCTAAGGTCACCTGGCTTCGACAGCACACAGCCAGACAGAGTGCCAGTAAGTATATCAATTGCACTATATGTAGTTAATAGAGGGCATGTAATTGTATGGAAAGGCGTTCCTGCTCGTTAGATGTGGATTGTCTTATTTAAAGGATTGTATGTACAGGGTTCACAGCCAACCTGAAGATCGAGGAATTATCAGGGAATTTCAAACTGAACTCATTGTGTCAGTAAAGTCAAGGAATTGTCAGGGAATTTGAAAATATTTAGAGGAATCAGGGAAAACCTTAATAAAGGTATTTTTGAGTTTTTTGGTTTAATATTTCTTACAAAGTTGTACTATTCCCTTTTAAATCACATGTACAGCACTGCTGGTATTCTCCATTGTTCAGAGGAAGTAGAAAATGGATAAATTCGATGTCATTTCGGAGATCTAAACGCAGCATCAGAATTTCAACAGTTTGCTAAAAAAAATTCTTCTAACTTATATTCTGTTGATCGGGGCCAAATAAATCATGGATAGAGGTTAGGTCCATTGACAAGGAGATCATTGAACTCGAGTACTCAAGACAGGATTAAGCCCAATAAGCAAGAACAAAGAAGCTGACATTCCAATGTTTTACGGTATTACGTAGCGATAGCAGGATTGTTTGTGTACGACATAGCATACTCATTTGCGAAAGTATAGTCATTAATACTCATTTTGCAGTAACAAATCTTTAACATTCAGTAAGTTGGTAGCTCAGCGAAAGTTTGTGGGTTTTTGAGTTTCGCATGTCAAGTCCCATTATCCGAAATTTATTGCAGAGGTTTTACACACTTTATTGTATTGCCCTTCTACTCTCTCAGATTCTGCCAGTTAGCGGATCCAGTTACATGATAACATTCAGCTTCGAAAATGGATGCCTAGCAACCATTCGAACAAGTGGAACTGAGCCGAAGATCAAGTATTATAGTGAAATTGTGAGCAAACCTGAAGACGGGTGAGTTCTTGAGGCTTGAGTTCTTCGAAATAGTAATTTCAGACTTCTATTGTCAGGATCCGAGAACTAAACTCCTAGTTTATTGTAAGGGTTATCAACAAGACATCAAAGAACAATCAGCTGTCTTGCTGTACTGCAGTTTTATAGACCACAGATAGTAGATAACAGAGAGTGAGGCGTTGGGAGTTATATTTGGTGTTGTGATGTGTCAAGAAGACTAGTTAAAGTCTATTATCTTTTAACCAAAGCCGCTTCTTCAAGTCTAAAAGCTGAGCTGTTACCTGTTAAGATATGTATTGGGAATGTTTTGAGAATACATCTGCCAGAAGTGTAAGTTACCGATGGATGATGAGAAGCCATTCAGCAGGGAATTGTGGCCCTTAACATAGTGAAAGGGTTTTTACATTGGATTGTTTACTGGATTTGTCAAGAGACACCTAAGGCTTTATGAAATTGGTATGAGAACGTAAGCGAAGTCAATAGCAAGTTATTAGAGATTTTAAATGACATTTAAATGAGTAGTTTTGTTATCGAAAGGGGCCTACGGGCATACGCGTAAAGAAATGCCTGCCGTTAGGTCTGGAGGTCGTGTTAGAACTATCGTAAAGGACTGGTGAGGCAACATCTGGAAGCGAAACTAACGGAGATGGGTGTGCTTTCATGGATCAGTCATAGCGCCAAAGCCCAGCTTTCTACCTAACTGTCATAGAGGCCTTTACTCGGAATAGTATGTATAATATATTTGAAAAATCTTGGCCAACTTTTGACACGGTGCTTGACACTTGGAAAATTGTGGAAAGAAACGTTAAGAGATCTTTCAGGTTAAGGAGCATGCTCACCGCATTGGTTCCATTGCAACTTGCACAAGTCGTGATCGTCATTTCATTTCTATTTAGGTTATCCATGGACGCTGCAAGAAATCTTTTAAGAAAAGTGGTGGATGCGATTGTACACGAGTTACTTCAACCGGACAAGAACGGACTGAAACCCAAGGCGGATTAGAGACAATTTCTGCCGAAACGTTGCTCCATGCATACCGTACATATTGTTGAGTTTTTGAGGGGAAAGTCGTCTGATTCTGTTAAGCGCGGTTCCCACTAGGTGATAACTAGCGAAAAACTAGCAACAACTAACGATAATATGTGGGCGATAACAGGCCAAAATAAGCGATAAATAGCGGTAATATACAATGGTCAGCGACAATTGTTGGTGCCCCTTGTTAAAGTTTCTATGACACTCAATTCGACCATTGACGCTGAAGAGAAAGAGTGGGTTAGAAATAGAATTTCAGAACGCACCGCGAAATTTATATTTAAATTAAAATGGAGTGTGATAATTGTGTTGTGTTATAGTGTTGAAAAGATGTCTGGCGAAAATTCAAACACGCACCGCGAATCTCGATTGCCTATGCGTTAAATCGAACGCTCAAATAATTGATTCTGCGTTTTATCTTATTAACAAAAACACAGCGGAAAGGAAAAGAACCATTATTTTTTGTGTGTGTGCATGCCTGTAAGAAGAGAGAAGTGAGGTGCGTATGAGAATTAAATAAAGGAATCGTAAGTTGATGACTGGGAAAGACGATTCTAAGGTTGAAATTCATCTCAGTCTTCCCCAATTTGTGAAAGAAACAAGTTTTTCTGACCTGAGTAAAAGACTTCTTCTCCACACCAATAGAAGCTGCATTCTATTTCTAAAAAATATGTATTTGACATTGGTGTCCTTTGATCTTGAGCTAAAAGGAGCGAAAAATATGGAACCCATTTTATTTTTTTCGCTTGATTTGGTGCGTTTTTGCTTATTCACCTGAAGGGAAACTGGTGATTAGCTTTCCGGGTTTTGCTCCCTATGAAACTTTTCGCCAGTTTTCCCTGGTCTTTGCCAGTTTTCGCCACCTTTCACCACTTTTCGCTAGTTATCGCTAGTTTTCGCCACCTTTCGCCACTTTTCGCATGTTATCGCTAGTTTTCGCCAGTTTTCGGTACTTACCCCCTATTGGGAACTGAGCTTAATGGGACTGATTTTTATATATGATCTTTTTGTTCGTTGTGAAAATGGCAATCGCTAAGTATAGCCCCTGGCAAATGGCTGCTGATTGTGCACCTTCATGTAAAGTAAATATGTAAAATCGAAAGGACACTAAACTATATGAAACAAGAAGATATAAGAGTTTGATTTTGTTGACGATAGTTGATAACACCGGTGTAAAATCAAGACAGTTACCGCAAATAGTCGATTGAGCACCGTAACAGATAATAATCGTAGTTGATCCTTGAAATCCCTCCGTTGAGAGCCTTGGCTTTGGCTCACGCTCAAAAGAGCATGGCATGATGACGTCACAAAATACTCTTCGTGGAGAAATCCCTGTCAAAACTACATCACAGTGGTAACACTGCCGCCAAATGCCCGTATACAAAATATCGCGTTAAATCTCATATCAACTTGGAATTTGTCTCCTTGGGTTTTCAAAAGTCCTTAAAGTGTACCTCCAGTGGTCAGAAATTTTTTGATATTTTGTTCATCATACTTAACTGATATGCCTCCGTCGATTGATTATACTGGTCATGTGACCCATGCATTTGTTTTGTCTAAGGAAGAAGCAACAGATGGCAAAATCATCGATGCCTTGTCATCAATCGGCGGAAGTGTCTTAAAGGGAGGAATGAGTACATTCTTAGGAATGATTGTTCTTGCTTTTGCTACTTCCAAAATGATTCGAATAATGTTTAAGTTTTTTTGCGGTTTTGTTACATTTGGTTTATTCAATGGCCTTATGTTGCTTCCCGTTTTACTTTCAATTGTTGGATCGTTTATAAAGTTAGATAGGATTACATAGTTTTTGCTGATCGGTAATTGTAGGTCTAACGCCAGGAAAGAGAACTAGAAGTTAGACAACGTTTCGTTTTACTTAAAGACTCCGTCAGGTTCCTTGTTAACAGAAATGTTGCAAGATAGACTTTGGCACAAACGTAGCAAAACATCTGTTCATTAACTAGAAAAACATTGCGGAAAATAATCATTTTACTGTGCTACGACAAAGAGATTGAGGAGAGACTTACAGGTTAGTGAAAAGTAGTTACTTGGGGCACGAAGTCTTGGAATAAACGGAAGTTTATCTGAGTTGAGTTTCCTTGAGGGCGTTTTACTTACAACCTTTCAATCTAGAATTCACCATATTTTTGTTCTTGAAATTGTGTTGAGACACATTTTAAGTCAGAATTGCACCCATAATAACAGATTTGATAATTCAATAGTAGAGAATCTTTGGCTATTGTTCTTCCTCTGATAAAGGCTTCTTGGTTATCGTCATAGAGTCCTTTACCCTTGCAAACGTATATAAAATGTTGTAGCCCAGGAATATGTTTACAGTTTGAAAGAGCCTGTATATTGGCAATTGATACTTCGGATGAATACCAATACGAATAAAAACAAATATTTTTTAAGACATCTCGCTTACATACTTATCTTAGCTTTCAAGGCTATCTCAGATCATTTCACGAGAGACTTTAAAGAATCGCAAGAAAATAAAGTCTTTATAAAGATGTTCTATCTTTATAAAGACTTTATTTTCTACATAGTAAGACATTGGAGTCTAATGGGGAAGAGCTTACGTAGCAAAGAGAACATAATTGCAACCTGGGTAGCTGAGTGAATGCACTGAAACTAGGGAACACATAGTAAAGATGTCTTGGTACTAAAAATCGGGATAAATTTGTTTATTGAGGAAACTGTCGTAAACAGAAAGTTCAAAATTAGACGAACAGTTGGACACGATGTCGAAATAATAGAAAGAAATATCATCTTCACTATTCTAAAACAGCTAAGCATAACGGGCTGCTAATTAGTTTCCACGTTTGAGCAGAGATTCGATGATAATCAAGGATACCAGTATGCAGATGGCGAATGGTCTGCCTTAATATAAAGCATGAAGGCTTTTACAATTAAATGTGTCTACGATACCTGACATTGGAACATCACAAATCCAATTATAGCAAGGTAAAAAGTTCTTAATACGGTTAGTTGAGCGAAAAACAAAGTTAACAAAGTTCAACAAAGTTATTGTGAGTTTGGAACGTATAACAATCTTAAAATCTAGGTAGGAATTTCAAGAGAATGAGTCCCTGTATAAGGACGATAGAGATACACACGCTGAGAAGTTTTTTATACGTTTATACGCTTATACGTATTTGAGGCAGCTAGAAATCAGGGTGTAAACTAGAGTGAGGTTGTAACTCCTGTCTTCTAATTAATGGATCGGCTAGCAAAACAAAAGAATTATCATAAAGATACAAGCCCATGACAAAATTTTAAATCTGGTAAAGAAATGGCTACTATCTTCTGAACAATATTTATTTAAGATGTAGTAACAAAGTTACTGATGCTTAATAGCTTAACGAAAATGTTGATGCAGAGTCTTAATGTTTAAACTTCCCATAAGACTTCTAAAAGTGAATTGCATCAGCTTACCCGTCTAACAAACGATGGTTATCATATGCGATCTTTTACTGATAAAGTATCATATAAGAGGCGGCGTGCCCCCACAATTTTTGGAAAAAGGTGTATTTACATACATATTATTTTTAGTGCTGACAGAAACACATCGAGGTATTTCCAGTCGTTTCTTCAACAGAATGTCCATATAGCAGACTTACTGGGAACGGATAGTGTTCGCACGAAGAGTGTTTTCAAACATTTGTTTTAATTTTGCTCCCTTCCCATCCTACTTTTTTGAGCATGCTGCTGGCTATTCCATGGGCCGTCGAGTCGAGGAAAATTGACTGGGAATTATAGTTGTTCTTGAAGATAAAGAAAAATGTAAAGAGCAAAACACTTGCGGTAATTTCACCATGTAGAGTACTGTATCGCATTGATGTGAGAAGTTATTTTTAGAATATCTTGATAATTGTCGGTGTTTATAGGACTGAGTAGTATAACTGATTTTTATAGTTTTGATCGTTTTTCATTTACGGAGGAGGTATTCTCAGTTAACCAATCTTATGATTCCCAATATTTATTTTCAGAGCAGGCTGTGATTGATGTAATTGGTACTCTTTTCTCCGCAAGTACGTTTCCTCGAAACATTTTGAATCTGTTAATGTATATATTTAAAGTAATTTAATACTTGTTATGTATTAAAACACAGCAAATATGTAAGGATTTTGGCATTGACATTTTGTTTGTCACTTTGTTTAATTTGAGTGTAAAATACTTTGGAGTTTTGAAAATCAATAAATAAGAGATATTTCCTTGAAAACAACAAGAGTTTTCTCTTTCTTAAAATAAGCAAAGGTTTGAAGTTAGCTTTGATCAAGATGGAAAAATAGTGATCATGGCGGTTACAGTAAGAAAAGGCGCAGAATAAGGGTCCAACTAGGTCCAGTAAACGATTTAAAGCGTGCAAAATTTAGCAACAATAATCTCTCCTAGGTGCATTGTTGAATAGCACTGGCAACGATCTCCCAAAACACCTTCCATTCTTTCTAGATATCTCTATTATATTAAAAGTCAGCCATTTCCTTATATTTTTCAATATTATTTTGCAACCTTTCTGATGCTTGATTGCCCTCAAACTTTTATTTTCTCACTAAATTTTGAATCCGTTTTCTCCTCATGACATATCCCATAAATAATGCTTGCCTTTTAGTAGCGATAAGAACAGAAGTTTTACAACCGTGATATCATCTGCCTGTCATTTCCTTTATTCAAAAAATAGGTTGGTAGTAACAATCTGAATATTTTGTTGACTGATTAATTCATTTTGCCAAACGTTTTTACCATAAAAAGGTTGCCAGGGGAGATTATAGTTTTGCTTATAACTTAACCAAATTCTCTTGGTTAGTTTCGGCATATTCTTGGTTTTCAAGCAAAAGCTGCACCATACGCGAGTCTGTTTTGGAATCTGTCAACTTGGTTAAGTCCAAATTCTCGGAAAATTTTCGAAACACTACTGCGTTTTCTTATGAAGTCTGGTACGAGTTGTGCGATTGTCATACCACATACATAGTCGTTCGCACAGCTACATGTCAATTTGTATCCAAATAAACTCTTACTTGTTTAAGTTAGTACTTATTTTCGGGATACAGGAGGCACACATGGGTTTAATACACGACATGCAGCTGTTCGGTGGGGAATAAAATTTGTTCACTGATGTTATGATCCTTTTCCTTGGGATTTGGCCATCTCTATCACTCACCACCATAAGTAGAGTAAGTGACACAACAATGGAATCTTGCCAGGTTGATTTTTGAGGGTTTCACTGGATCTCCCCAGTCGAGATTTATCATGTTTAGGGTTCCTAAGATTGACATTGTTGATGACGTCTTTTTTACCTTTCTATCAGTGTCCTGAAAATTGTGCTCTTTTTTGTGAGTTTTCGAAGTGATGAAGCATAAATTACCGTAAATTCACTTTTTGTTGGCTGGAGCTCCCGTGGTAGCTGGACAGCATTTCCAAGCATTCTGCTGAAAACTGCTTGCAAACTGTTTCTAAATTAACGTCTGGTACAAGATTTTTTAAAATGTAGATAGTTGTGCAGGATGATGGTTATGATGATTATGATAATGACGATAATGACTATTCGTGATTTCATTATTAACTACTTTGCAAAATACTTAAGTTATTAAACGAACAATTCAAAAATAATCTAACTACATTTCCATAATCGAGGCAACGATATCGAATAAGCTCAATGATATATGACGTTGACAGCGAGATCTAAGATCCAAGTGTTGTTTATTTTGATCCCTCTATCTATATGCCTATCTATATTATATATATATATATATATATATATATATATATAATTATAATCCTTATTAATAGGGCCTGACTAAATAGTACAACAAATATACACATCATACCTAATCTCCCTTCAAAGATCACTTTGTGATGTATGAAACATAAATTTTTTGGGCAGACGATAATGAAGAATGCAGCTGAGACGGTGAATCCTCTAGTCAGACTCCCCGGTGAATGCTAAATGTAACCAGACTGAACATCTTTCAGCTAAAGAATTAAGGAAGCGTAATGCATACTTCTGATAGATTATCATTGCTGCTTCTAGTGGTGTTGGCGGGATAAAAGGTCTAGGAATCTGTGATTAAGGTATTATAGTTTCCTGAAATACCTGAAGTGCGTGGCAAATCATAAACTGTATTTGTGCTCACCATAAAATATTACAATTAAAGATTTCTAAGTTTATATCAAAATGAAATAAAGAGTCTTGACGGTAATAAAATGAAACTGTAATATTGTTAGAAATGTGTGAAATGTAGAAACGTTATACGGAACTTATTTTCTAAATATGTAAACTGAGAGCATCGTATTTGAAACATATATCAGTATAAGGCTGCCTCGAAGTCAAATATTTTTGCCTTAATACAACAAGGCATTAGCAAACGCTTCTAAAACAGAACAGGGCCACATTTTCCAACTCCACGAACAATGATTTACGAAAGTCAAGAGAGGTTTCTATGATGTACTCTTGCACAAAAGACTTTCCTCAAAGGGACATGGCAGGGATTAAAAGGGAAAGGTCTTTTTGTATGGCCGTGTTTTCTAAATAGTCAATCAGAGTTTACAGTACTGGGCTGTCGCTGTGTTTCTGAATCAATTATTAAGCGATATCGCTGTGTGCACAAAACGAAAAGGCCCCATGAACGGACAACGGCCTCTTATTTGCAACGCATAGCTTTCCTCTCTAAAGTGTGGAATGTTTCTAGAACACCCAAATGAAAAACAGACTTAGCCTTGCATAAAATACAGAAGCAATAATACGTATACATATATTTTTGCACACTCTGAGTTACAAAGCAAGTGCAGGCCTGTGGAAGAGTTACATAAACTATTAGTGTGTTTTACAAGACTGCTAGCTCTATTCTTTTAGTTGATTTGCAACGAATGAATAAAGTGACGCACTGCTAAGCTCTGCCAACTACTCTTCAAATAGCGCGATCAAGGTAGCCAGCCTTACGTCGGCAGAAGGTTTGATATAAGACGAGGCTATAAAACCCTTTGTCTTTGAAGTTAGCTGACACTGCCGTTTAGCGGTAACATTGGCTTTCATATTGATGATATATATCTTTACCAAGTAAGAAGCACCGGGTGTGATTAATCACAATTTGTTTTACAAAGTTTATAATACGTTGACCTATTCTACATAATATTATTTGAGAAATTGAAGCAATCTATTTCTTTTCTTTATCACAATACATGACTCACTTGATAGTTGTTGTTATATTTTCTTACCATTCAAGAAGATTAGGGCGTGACCACTTACAGTTATTTTTACACAAAATATGAAATATGCGCATCTAATAATAATACAAAAAATAATCATAAACATCAAATAGTCCACATTACGGATAAATTGACATAACATCAAAAAGAAAAGATTTAATGTCCCTTGCCTTGTTACCAATGGCACTCGTGCTCAAATTAAGAAAGTCTAGGCTGTCATGAATTCTAGATATTTCCATAATGCTTAATATTTTGTATTTCTGAAATCAAAATTTTTCCATACATTTGTATCAAACCCTACAGTTTGCTCAAGAATGTAGAGCGTGTTATGAAACTGAATAACTACATCTGCGGGAAATCAAGACCAGTAAAAATGGTAGATGGAGGTAGACGTCGAGAAATATTTCAAACTAGGTGCTTGATGAAGAATTGCAATCAGTTATAATTTTGAGAACAGAGTCATGCCTCCGATTATATCGACCTTAGTTGAGATGTGAAAGGCAGCCTGATACAACATGCTTAAAAGTTTTAGGTATCAGTTAGTCATAACAATGATCGCATTTTGAATTCTTTCAAAGATGCGGCTTTTTAAGTGTACTGTCAAGATGTATTCGAGCCAAGCTGTTGATGGTCTTGGGAAGGCGGCTTACTTTTTTGCTCAATTCAGTAGGTGTTCCTAAGAACATCCCCATCAACATAGAATACATAACATGAGGATCTGAAAAGAAGGCTTAAAGGTGTAAGAACAGAGGTTATGTGACCAGGTACTGGTGACTAGAAAGGATATTGGCCAACAGAAGTAGTAATGGAAGAGATAAAAAGGGGTGTATCATCGATAGAAGATGATACAGCTTATCACAGAAAAGTAGAAGTTAAGGGGCTCAACAGCAATGAATTGGAGACGTAGGTGGTAACCAGTATTGAAAAGGTTGGTGAAAGGAAAGGAATTGTAAAGGAAATACTTTATATTATAAGCAGGGGAAGTATTGAACGGCCGCAAGGTTTTAATGGGATATACAAAAATCTTGGAAGGACTAGACAAGAAAAGCATACAAGGTATTTAAAGAAATTAAAGCAAAATATATCTGACACAAAGTAAATTACCTGTGTTAGTTCTGTTAATATCGCAAGTAAATTTTACTTAGAAAAAAGACTGTATTGCACGAAATAAAAAGGCACACTCTGATCAATTTGCTCAACCTACCTCAACTAAGTTCACCTTGCGCTCATGAGTTGCTCCGACACCAAATTTGAATCGGAACTCACTATTCTACAGCAAACTTTTCTTTCAAATGGCTATCCCGAAGACGTCATTGATAGCACTATCAAATTGAAGCTTTCACAATTCTCTAAAGAAAAACGTTTCAGACATAATACGTATGTATTCCTAAAGCTACCTTGGCACAGGAACGTTTCACTCCTCTTTGACAACCAAATCATATAGGCCATAGAAAAGTGTTTTGTTGCTGTCACTCCACGCGTAGTTTATGCAACTAAAAAAGCATGATCAATTAACCACAAAGATCGTGTGCCTTCCACAAATTCTAGCTATGTAATTTATCAATTTTTATGCCAGTGCCAAGGCTGGCTATGTTGGCAGTATGACTTTGAGGTTGGGTGCCCCAATCGACTGTTTCCAGCCATCCGCCTCCTTTTGAAAACAATGGTCAATTGAAACCGCCAAACATTGGAAAAATCTGCCTGTCAGAAAGACTTAAGTACGAAAAACATGAGTCGCCATAAATTGTTGCATCTACTCTTAATTCTTATAAAAACTTTATATGATTTCAACGGAGAACAGTAAATAAGATCTGCTCTGTAACTGTGCTTCAAAATTTGTTACCTAAGAAAAAGGAGGCGTACGTAATCCTCTTGTTCATGACAGGTAGTTACTGACCTGCATATCATTCTTTCATCAGCGTACAAAATATATAAACACAATTTCACTTGCAATTTCATTAACTGTAACTTAAAGGTTATTGATACATAAATGTTTTCATTTTCTTGCTTTCTAACCAAGATGCGGCAAATTATTGGCTGTGGGCCACTGGTAGATCATTGATCAAAATACCTTGAACTAGTTTTTGTTCATTAGGCCGTTGACTTGGCATGACAGAACAAATGTTTTGAACTAAACCTTGATCGTTTACAGAAACTAAACTAAATTACACAAGTATCGTTTAACAAAGTGCAAGTGTGGCTAAGAAGAAATACTTCAAAGTAAAACAATCTTACCTCACTCTATGTAAAGCAAATCGCGATTTGTTGCTCAAGCCATTTTAATGGTATCCCAGCCAGTAAATTGTATTCAACATTGACTCTCAGAAGCTCTTTAAAAGGGTAAGTGTTCAAACTGTATTCTACACAAAATTTTAATTCCAAGACGAGAAGGAACCACATTCCCTATATTTTAAACTTATGCTGAAGGCCTAAACTACGTGACTTACTAGGCAATCGACTTAACAACTTGTTGAGATTTAAACTGTGATTTCGGTAACAGCTATTGATTGGAGTGCTTGACACCTTGAAGAGTTTTTCATTACGACTAGCTGTTAAATTCTAGGCATCAAAATACACAGAAACTAGATGTTGTGGCCATCGAGGAGATGCAGCTCTGAGAGACTTAAAATCTACATTTTTCTCTCCAGTTTTATAAATCGAAGCACTAGCACGAAGGAGACATTTGGTTGCTTAGGTGACACGTATAAATTTCTAAGCTAAGCCAAAGTTTTTAAAAATCAATTAAAAAACTACGGAACAGTCAATTACCTTCTGCACTAAGTAACCAGTGACTTCTTTACTGGGTTATGTTTTTGCTTGGCAAAGAGAACATAGAAAACAATGAAACAAGAAAAAAAGGGGAAAAAAAAAAGGGGGGGGGGGGATAAGAGAGTTTTTTGTTGAATGGGAATGTAAAAGATGCAAAATTGTCGTCTGGAATAAAAACACAAAACCACTTTATCATATCTCAGGCCCCAACTTTTGACTTAGTGGCGCCGCCCATGATGGCAGGTTGATTTTGTTCTTCGGTGCACCACCGATTTTCTTTTATTTTTCTTTCAACTTGTGTACAGTTTGCACTCCATATTACTAGATCCAGGAGCAGGGACATAATATGATTACAATATCAAGAGTTACCTGCTGAGCATGTAGGCTACAAGATGCTGTTCTTAATGGTGACTTTGCTTAGAGATGGAAACTCGTTTGGCCACGTACTGGTATCTAATCGAGGTTTTTCTGCTTTCGTTG
This sequence comes from Alatinidae sp. Z8VKAUB7J3, assembly GCA_010016025.2. Classification (NCBI taxonomy): domain Eukaryota; kingdom Metazoa; phylum Cnidaria; class Cubozoa; order Carybdeida; family Alatinidae; species Alatinidae sp. Z8VKAUB7J3. Next base: position 6,736,859 of record JAAAKM020006971.1, on the reverse strand, counting down.
CCAATAACAAAATCCTCTATGTTTTCTGTGCATGTTGAATCTTTAGTTAAATTTCTGTCTTTTTAGATCTTGGGTCCTCTGTCAAGTGTTTTCATGCAACGGTACTACCTTTCTCCTTTCCGCTGTTATGCCCTCGGTTAACCTGATGGTGTTCGACTTTATGTATCGTGAAAGGAAGTAAAATTTTAGAAGACTTCGACGAAACTGCACCAGCAGCATCCAGTGGAATTGAATAACCAGGTTTTTAAATTTTTTTATTTGATTAGATTTCTCCATCATGTATTATTTTACGTGAAGATTGACTGTATTTCACTGTCAAACGCTCTTAAAGAGTGACTTTGTTTACAACTGATAACTCTGTAATGGACGCTGTAATGGGCGCTGATTGGTCCAAAAGCACAAGCCATTTAGGCAGTCCAATTTCTGATTGGCTCTTTCAAAATACATTTGGTTGTACTCTTTCACACATTCCATTTCGGTTATTCTGACGTTAGTACTCTGAGGAGTGTCAGACCCAAACAACTTTTCAGTACACAATGTTTTCGCTATTTCGTGCAATATTCTTGTTTTATACCACAAACAAACAATTTGTTTCAACTTCATTACCTTCTGTGTTACAGGGCTATTTTGATTTATCTTCAACTTATTCTTTCATCGATCCTTCATCAACGTTATTCTTCGTCTACTAAACAGTTCACCTTTCCTTGTTACTATATTATGCGTCTCCTCAATCTACGTCAGTATATCGATATCCGCCTTCACGAACTTTATATAGTTTCGGAACTTTTAACATTCGATTGTTAGAACTATATCTCAACTTTCATTGGGAACTTTTTTCTAAGGAACGGTTATGGGAACTTTTTCATATCTTTTTTTATATCCTACATATCTATTTTGTACTTAATCTCGCAGTCTCTGAGTTGTCAGGCGTGTTAGCTGTAACTGGGCGTGATTCCTTATGATGAATTTCTTGTGTTCATTTAAATTATTCACGTCATTATTTAAGTCTCAACCAAGTACAAATTCAGGAAAGAAAATCTAAGCTTAAAGATATAATAATCATGTTTTTCAAAGAAAAGTAACAAAAGCGAAAGAAGAAAACTACACTATAGGTCAACAAAACGCCAATATCGCAAAATTTAAAAAAAATTTATAAAAATTTTTCATCGTAAGACTTCCTAGTAAATATTAGGAAAAGTCACAAAATTTCATGTCAATCTGGCCAGGCATTAAAAAGTTATGAGCTGAAATGTGGAGCCGCGGGCCTACTAGCCCCCCCCCCTTGTAAGATAGGGTTAAGACTTACGACTACGGGTTTGTGAGCAGATTAGAGCCCAATACCTGGGTAGTACTGCATGTTTTTCACTCCAGTTTAAAATTTCTTGTTTATTAAATCATCATCAATCTGCCTCTTGACTCTCATCATAAGCATCATCGTCAAACTAACTTTAAAAGATAAGAGATGTAAAGAAGTTTTCACTGGTGTCTGATACAAACTGACAGCCAGAATGTCAGAATTACAAAAGACATAAGCTAAGTTGGACCTGGATGAAGGCAACCAAGTGCAAAGTTTTGTTGAATAATAGAAAAATGTAGCCTACCACCTTTGTAAATGAACAAAAGGTTGTCAATGTACAGGGAATTGAATACTTGGGTTGCCTTGCACTAGAATTTACAAAAGTTGTAAACAGCAGAATAGCTTTAGTAGCTAGCACGTTTTGCCATTTACAGAAATAGAGGTGACGAACTGTCATCGTTCCATCACTCTCAGAATCATTCGTTTTACAAAGCAGAGCAGCCGCTTGTTCGAATAAGCAACAGGCTTGGTTTTGCCTTTTAATGCTGACATACTGACATCAGAAGGCAGGTCAGACTTGAAATAACGAGGCTAAGTGCCATAGCTAATGACAATTTTAACAAGAAAAGACCATATTGCTAAACACCTGAACAAGGATTGCGACAATATTACGAATCCTTAAATTCTATAAATGGTGAGTGTTGCTGCTCGGCTGTGAAGCATGGAAAATATCCAGCAATATACCAAAGAGGCTCAAGGCAACAGAAATCTGGCTCTTGCGCAGAATGCATAGGATACCATGGGCTGACAAAGTGACAAATGCAGAAGTGCTAACAAGTGCAAGTACAAAAAGAACATTGTTCTTGGACATGTGATGAGGAGGAATAGCCATGAAAGTCTTGCAATATCAGGCAAAATAAAAGGAGAGAGAGAGCAAAGAGACGCCAGAGATAGACATATATAAACAACAATAAAAATTAGGCTGGCAATCCATATACTAAATGAATTGTTGCACGCTGCATGTGACAGGCAAAGGTGGAAGAACATGGCCGTCAGAAAAAGAAGAAGAAGAACACGCACATTACTGTTGGAGGTCTACAACTACGTCATCTTACCGAAAACATAACCTGTTGTGTTAAACATTTATGCCAGATAGATTAAGATTTCAGTAAAAGAGAGGTAAGGAAAGTGGAAGAAAATGGACAAAAAACTATGTATATCTTTTCAGGCTTTGTTAGGAGGTTCATTGCCCATTTTACCCTTTTACGTTTCTTTTTTGTGAGTCTTTACCTTGTTGACAGTGCTGTCAGAAAAATTACTTGAAACTTCAGGTAAACGAAATTGAGAGATGTTATCATTATTCACCATTATTCAAATCTTATGCACCTAAGACAGGCTTGAATGAAGGTGTGTTTGATTTCACACAGGCTACACCGCTTAACTAAGCAAGTACTAGCGACATTGCAGTGTTTTTAATTATTTGGAATTTTAGACTTCTGGAATACAGAAATCATTTTAATACATTTCAAAGCTACAAACTGCACACATATCTTTACGTTAACTTTTTCTTTGTAAGCAAAGATGTATTTAGATTAGCTGCTTTTCTTTAGTGTCGTCCGAAATGGCGAAACGCGAACATTTTACTTATTTTCCTTGACGTCCGTCTTTTCCCACCAATCATGCCTTACGTACTATATCTTACACACCGCAAACCAATTTAACAAAACTTAAAATACTTTAGGTTCTTAAGAAATAATTCAGGATCATTTAGGCACTGAGTGAAGAAAATTCAACCTGAGGTAAACAGTTTGTTTTCTTATTAAAAAAAGCGTGTAACAGATTGACGGATGTCCAAAGTTCTCCTCGAAGATCAATTCTTCATCCTTTTAATTTAAATACTTTTATCATTTATTATCATTTAAGTTTTACACTGGAGCGCAAGACTAATTGGAAGACAAAACAAGATTTAATTTGTAATCTGTTACTGATCCAATTTCTTTTAACGATTAGCAAAAGGCTAATGCTACTTTTCATTTCTTTACATTCTAAAATTCAATGTGGTGGTTAGTAATCCATCCTTAATCATGCTACGCCACTCTTATCTCAGTACCATCACTTCTTCTAAATACAATTATCCCTTCCAGCTTTAGATTTCCCACATAAAAGCGCTCGATATTTCTTACAATATTATATTACGTACGTTGACCAGCCTTATAGGGTGGAAGGCATCCTTTACAAAGATAAACCACCGAATAAGGGAAGGCTGAAGGGGCTTAGTATCGGTATCCTTCGAATATCTGTTAAGAAGAAACAACGGGCAGGCAAATATTTAGTCTGTACTAGCCTCGCTTTCATAACGAGACTGACAAGATTCGTTTTTGTGTCATCGTAAAAGGTATACTTTGAGTATTTTCTTGTTGATTTGAGTGTCAGATCAGATTGTGAAGTTTTCATCAATGGACATGTCTGATTACAAATACCCTCACATGCTGCTGTATTAATATCTTTTATCTGATTTGGTGACCACATCTAATTTTTTGATGATTATGTTGGTCACATACACCGTCAGTTTTGTCTATAGGATGTCTTTTCGTGCAAGTTTAAATACAATTTATGGATCACATCAAAATCAAATGTCCCTTCTTCCTTTTCCTCTTCCTGTTGATGAATCTTTGACTTACATAGCAGCGAATCATTCTATCGGAATATCAAGTTTACGTGTCACGAAAACGCAAACCTGACTGTTTAGTTGCTTTTCGAAGCTCAAGAACATAAGTTAAAATAAAGCTTGCGGCTAGCTGATAATCATCCAAGCTGTTCTTTAACACGTACCTACCACATATCACTGTAGCATCTATTTACCATATCCATACTGTTACCCCCTTCCCCATGAGGAAAAACAAGACAGTCCCTTTTCTATACAAAAACATCTACTGAGTGCACATGTACAGTGTTGAATGCATTGTAACAACTCCATTACACTGACCTCACTTATATTATTATTCCCATAAAGCTCATGATTTCACAAAACGTTCAAAAAATAAATGTCTACATGCCCTTTTATATAATATTTCACAGACAGAGAAACATACACCTTTGCATAAAGAAGTCCGAGCACAAAAAATATTTTAAAATGCAAAGAAAAGTTGAGGGTTCCAGTTATCCTATCAGACGCATATGTATTGTATTTTATGTAAAATAGATATAATATAGATTATAATGTTTAGATATAATTCATAAACATTGGTATTATATTTTTCAAATTTTTTTTAAATAATTTTTTTTCTAGTTTATGAATTTTATATTTGGTTTTTACGCAAAGGAGAATGCTGAATACGGAGAATCGACAGAATTTTCAAACGTTGTTGATTTTACTTTGCAATCCCAGAAACTTTTTTTTCTCAAAGCAACCGCCCAAGTCTGAAAACCATTACTTCAAAGTATTGTCGATCTATCAAAAATTCCTAAGCAATAAAGTTACCATCTCCTATGAAACAATTGAAAAGAATCAATATTACGCGTCCCATCGGATTATCCGTTCACACCTAGCTTTAATATCAGAAATAATAGGGAGCAAATAATTTTCTCTGCAAATGGCTTTTCCAGAGCTGCCACAATGCATTCAGGTTTACTAAATATACGTAAACTAATATAACCTCAAGGAATCTGTGAACCCCTTGCCAAAATGCAGTTTTACCTCTTAATCTAGCTTGCTGGTGAAAACTTGTATACAGTGCTCTGTCACACTTTCATTCGACAAACATGTTCCACTAAAGACGAGCGTCAAGTCACTTCCCTAATCCACCAAACAAATTTGAAAGCTTATCTTGAATGTCTCCAAAATCAACAGTTGTCTGATGTTTGGGTCCCTTTGTTTTCCCTCTCTTACGATCTTGAGTCATCTCTTTTTGTGCTGGCGTGCCTTTCTTGCCAGAGTGATCCGAGTGCATGTGAAAGATGCCTTTACTGCTGCTTTCGGATGCTTTATCATGCTCCTCACTCTTAAACATACTCTTAAATGAGTTACCGCCTTCTCTATTCTCATGCTCTTTGGACGATCCTTCCTTACTGAATACGTTCCAGCCCTGCGGTCTTTCACCAGCGTGTTTTCCTTCGTGCTTGGCATTAGGATTCTGCATTCCAAACATTCCCATGAAAGACGACGGTTGTTGTTGCTGCTCAGGCTTCCCCGATTTATGATGCTGTCGCTGCTGATGTCCGCCCTTCTGTTCACCAGCTGCAAAAGAAAGTAGAGAATACATAAAAGGTTGTTCTAAAAGCAATATATAACTGAGAGAGGCAACTGTTTTTCCTACATTAAAATATGAATCTGAAGACGCCAATGCTGAAGCAATTGACTTGCATGGATAGTGTTTAACTGAGAGAGATATTTCAGACCTTACCCTTCTTTGCCATGATCTACTGGAGAGACAGAACTTATAAGAAAAGATGGTACGAATGGAAAATATGGTTACGTTGGAATCAAACTAATATGGTAGAAGATCAGACTTCAGACGTTACCAAGAAACAAAAATGGCTACTGAGCCTGTGTATGCGCTGTTCATCGTACCATACCCTTTACGTTCTTGATAGGATAGGTAAATCTGTCGATTTAAGAAGTTTTACTCTTTCCATTTGTATTTAAGTGCCAGGATAAACATCGAGACAGCCAGGAAAATATGCTGCACATGGCCGGATATAAGCTTATATCTTCTTACAAGATACGCATACTTCCAAATGTGTGTATTAATAGTCATAATTCTTTTTCTTCGCCGTAACATCATTTATCTCATGTTCAAAGAATATAATCACGATTGGCGGTCACTGCAGTTTGAGCCAAAATCTTCTTCCCTTTGTTACAAGCAGCAACCGCTGACATTTGAAATTGGATTTTGTTCCGCTTCCCAGGAACGATAATCCATCTCAGTTAGCCAACCCATATCAATCTCCAAAATGTATTCTAATTTTATGTCTTGTAGAATTTTATTTTGTCTTCTTGAACTAGTTATTTTCACGAGTAAAATTTGGATTCCAAAGTATTGTCATCACTAGTAATAAGCGTTTTCAAACGTTTTTCCTCTTTGCTTAGTTTAAAATTTTGAGATGGAGGGAAGGCTAGGGTTGCCTTTGACCTATTCATCTTTCACTTTTACAATATGTTTCCGTTTCTTTGCTTTATTTCCATAAATATTTAAGACCCCAAGGTAGTTTATATATACAACTTAATTTAAAGTTTTATTAAGAGATTTTGTATTCCTTTATTTATTTACGATTTGAGATGTCTGTATCCATTGTAGTCTGATTGTTCACCTAAAACTTGGCGGCAGAAATAAATTCCTATTGTTACTGTTCCAGTTCACAATTTCAGTAAATAAAATAGAATTTGCAATGCGTAAAGGAAAGGTAATGGTAAATTTCCTCTTCTACTTTTTAAAGTATCTTTAGGACCTTGGAAGGAGACGATGTTGAAGGGGAAAACATAGTACAAATCCTTGAAAAGTGCAGATATTTCTGCTACAAACCAATGACTAGAATTGTAGGGGTTATAGGCTTAAAGCAGGCAAACAATGAGTAGTAACTTCAAAGAGGAATAGAACTCATGTGGGGAAAAACAAAAGGACTCGTATTGATGGAGAGTCTGAAGAGAAATCAACTGTCTTTTTGCAACACAGTGTGGCTGACCACTAAACGCAGAATCTTATTATTTTGTAAGCAAAGTTTCATAACCCTACAAACGTAGACAGTGTATACTGCTATTCTTAGGGGATTGTTTAAAAATACATTCATGCTTTCATTATTCATAAACCAAAAGGTACACCAAATAAAATAAAAATTTTTCTAGTTCTACAACACGTAGAAAACGTAAGTTAAGGTAAGTACAAAACCATAACTGGCAGTCAATTTACAACATTTCTTGAGCTATGAAAATTTCGTCCACACGCTATGATTAGGAAATTTCAAGTGTTTGTTACCCAAATCCATATCAATGATTTTCAGTAGTTAAGGTTTAGCTTACGTGAAGCAAAATAAAGAACAATATTTTTTAATCTTTGGAGGATTCGTGCTGTTTGGCTATTAACGCAAGTCCTTTAAGTTCCGGTCATTTTATGGATCACAGATTATTTTTCGAAATAGGTCATATTGTCCTACAATTCAATCTTCGGTTATACTTTGTACTGTTATACTTCATGTACCTCTATGTAAAGTTCGTAGTATAGTAATGTCTTGCTTCTATGTTTTACACCTGTTCGTTGAAGAGATTAGGGCTGTACGAATCACATGATCTAATCGGTAAGGCCTTCCTTGTCATAGTTATCTCACAGGTGTAAGCTTAATAGGTACTTTGGATGTGCCGAGTATAAGAAGACAGCCCATGCCGATATCCATTTGCTGCATCAGCGACAAGACCAGAGACAGGCTGGATTTACTCAAAGAAAGCGCTTCTAACATTTCATGCCATCTGCCGTACTGCGAGTTTGTGCTAAGAAAATATAGGCTAAAATTGGAAGAACAGGGGGAGTAACGTGGTAGTTGGGAGATTCTCAAAGAGTTGAAGACGGAGGGTCTATGATAACAAAAATCTGATGAAATATTTTGAGATACAAAACAAAAATGTTGCACGGCTAACGAAAACATTATGTACTGAAAAGCTTTTTCCGTCGGCCACATCTCAGAGTACAATCGTCAGAAATGATTAAAATGAAACGCCCGAAAAATTAAACCCAATTGTCTTTTTGAAAGATACTCCGAAAAAGAACCCTCATAAAGTTAGTGAAGCTTTTCGCCGATTCTCTTCAGACTAAATACATCGGTACATAAAACATCGTTACAACATTTTTGAAAGAGTAAGTCACAATTGGACTGCCTGAATGAATTGTCTTTTGGACCAATGACCGTCCGTTACAAGATTTATTAAACAGCGAGAAAACGAATTCTTTCTGTTTTCATAGCAAAAGTTTTCTCGTTTTTATATGGACCGACTCAAGAAGAGGCAAATTAAAACTCAGACCTGACCTTGCCTATAATACAGAAACAATCGTCCCTGTATCTTTTGTAAAGTCTTGGTTTTCAAGGAATTGCTGCCCTATAGCAGCAATGTCATATTACCTAATGGTGTTTTTTGCCTTTGAAACCCAAGTTTTCTGTTTCCTTTTATGAGCTGATATTTGGCAAATAAACGATGGAACTTGCCACTTAAATCTGTCAACCAATCTCAAAGTCATGCGGCCAACAATGTTTTCACTGTTTTTGTGCAAAAATCTGATGAGGGAATTGGCTCTGCGGGTTACTTTAAGGTGCAATGAAAAGGGGAGGGTGGAGAGAGACATTGCAACTGCTTAGGAAGATCTCAGAGAGGTTGAATCTTGACTTGAGAATTTTTTATGGGGGGAGGGGGGTGATGGTAAATTTAGAGGGCTAAACCACTTTATAGCCCCCCGTGGCTGCGGGTCTGCTAGGCACTTTGGCAAGTGAACTTTCAGAAGAGAAAGGAGCTTTGCTAAAGATAAATTGATGAGTATTGTAGAGAATTTTTGTGGAAGGGGGCTGCGTGCCTGCTCACAATGCTTTAAAATCAACTTGAAAGTTCTACATGAACAATGAGCAAACATATTATTTGGGATGAATACTGTTTTATGGCATATCGATTATATTGTAGATCGAGATGGATACATGTCAAAAATTTTGTCTGATCTCTGTATTCTCTTAAATTCGTTTGCATTTAAGTTTTAATATCGTTAAGAACAATGCAACAAAAAGTAGTCAATGTACTTGAAAGATCGCTACATAAAATATCAGGGGCTACCTGATGAGATAAAGAATATACAGTATTTAAAGGGTAGAGGGGTTTCTTGAGGAAATTAAACGTAGCAAAATACGTGACATAACCGTGGTCCTCTTGAAATTGGAACCAACAAACTGCTTTGATAGGAACAATCACGTAGATTATGGAACCATTGAAGAACTATCAAAACACATGTTTATGTGCTGAAAGATGCTGGCACTCTTGGTTCTACAAAAAAACTTGATTGGTCTATGGAAAGCAGAGACGACGGGCGAAAATGACAACAGATTGCCTGTGGACGATCTAATCAAAATTATAATTTATAAAAGCACGATCTAATTCATTATAATTTACAAAAGCAATAGGACAGAAATGTTAAAGCATTAACTGGTTTAAGCTTTGGTGAAATCCTCTTGGCTGATATGTATCAAATTGACCATGATCCATAAAAAGTTACGTGTACTGCACAACTTATAAGGCACATCCTGAACGGCTTTAACTGTAGCCCTCATTGTTATAATATGTACACGGTTCCTTGATACGATTTGACTGCGGATCTAGTCCACTTACTCAATAAGATTCCGTATCAATGGCGTAAATTCATTCTTCATAATATTTGGTATTGACAACTATTTAATCCGCTGTACGCATTAGTGCCAGACCACTTCTGGTTGGCGATCTGTAAGAGGGATCGAAATTTGTAGTCACATGCTTTTCGTGGCTCACCCTTTTATGAGAAGGTTACAACAAGTATGATAGTAGTCTCTGTACGGTAAATTTGGGACATTCATGAATAGTTTGACGGCTCAAAATCAGGAGTCCCAGAAAGAATTGACTCCTGACGCAAATTGTCCGAGAGTGTCATCCACTATAACAACAATCACCATGTCCAGATGCAAGAAAGTCATCAATGACGTCACTTGTCTTGGGACAGATCGTTCGTCTCAAAGATTTCTACATCTATAAAAGGCTTCGCGAGTCTATGAAAGACACACACACACGCTCACACACTTATTTACGATAATTCTGTGAGACATAAAGGAGAACAAACATTATACCAAGTCAAGGGACATTTGTCACCATCACTTATGAAGAACAAAGTCCGTCAAGGCTTGTAACCAAACAACGAAGAAGATCTATAATCAAACCGAATCCTAACAAAGCCGTCTCATAATAATGAACTTTGGGTATGAATGAACTTTATAACTATCTTTGCTTTAAAACCTTGTATATTTGATGATTATTGTAGTATTAAGATTTCTGTTGTGACACATCAATTTATTGTCTTGTTACTGTTTCATCGTATCTGCCGCAGGCCAGTCTCTTCATGCGGTGACTCCGTAACACAAGATATTACAGAGAATCCTGTATACGGATTCTAGTGTACGAAGTTGAAGTGCGTTTCTCTGTATCAGTTCTAACGCGGCCATTGCGGACATTACAACAACCATACAAACAATTCATAATGAAACCTGTTCACATTGTCCCTCCGTAGTACATTGTCCAGGGCCAACTGAATTGCCACTGTACAAACACAAATCCTTTAGGGAAGCAATAAGGGGCCATTCAATAATTACGTAGCACTAAAATTCGATGTTTTCAGGCCCACCCACCCATCTGTAACGCAGCGTAAACGGATAGCATAACCCCACCCATTTCCCCTGATAAAATGTCCCCTGTTAAGATATTACCAAAGTAATTTTTCGATTGAATTGTTGTTATTAGATGCCGTAAAGATGTAAATTCATATGTCAATATCAATTTTCTCGTACATCATCACACGTAGCCCACAACAGCAATATTTGGTAGTTTATTTTTTAAACTCAAATTTTATTTCACCATAACACCAATACACAGTATGACACTCTCTTACAAAAGGCATATCAATACATTCGCGGTCCTGGATTCGTGTGTGTGTCTCTGTGTGTGTGTGTGTGTCTGTGTGTGTGTGTGTGTGTCTGTGTGTGTGTGTGTGTGTGTGTGTGTGTGTGTAAGCTGGTCTATGTATGCATGTGCGTATTGTTTGTGTACTGTGCGTGTTTCTTTAGGGCGAGTGTAAGAGGGAAAGATTAGTTTCAGAAACTCATTCGAAGTCTGGTATCACTAAATATTATTTAATATGATATATTATCTATTTGATATGTAAAGATAATGTGCTAACAAAGGCAATCTAAATAAAACAGAACTGCTTACTTTCTGACAAGTGTACACCTCCTATAAAACACACCCGTCCGATAAACTGGACTCTCTCTCTATACTTCACACCTCCCACTACTGAGCACCTTCCATAAACTGGTTCCCTTTCACTAATAAGCTATGTATAGTGTTCTGTAACAATTACTAGAATCATGTTGCTAATATCGCCATTTAAGGCGAATCAAAATATTGGTATTGTCGAAAATCGAAAATATGTTCCCATTATAAAAAGTTTCTCTCTTTTTCTAAATTGGGTGCATATCATTTAAAAATTTGGTTTACTATATTTATCCCTTCGGTAAGGTTATGTTATTAAGTAGAATCTTTTCATTGCTAAAACCAGTTATCAAACAGGTATAGATAAGTTTCAATTTACGTTAAAGATAACGTGGCCATAGTACACGAGAGCGTCAAGAATGAGACTGACGTTCTACGTTATGACGTCACTAGGAAAACTATAAACTTTATACAACATTGGTTATCTAATGCGGTTGTAATGTTATGGAAAATATTTTTCAAGCAGACACGTCACAATGACAAACACATCTTAAGAGCAGGCAGGTCCCATCATCAAACATGTCCGAATAACAGACTCATCTAAAGAGAAGACATGTCCCAATAACAAACACGTCCCGGTAACAAACCCGCCCCAATAACAAATACGTCTTATAAGAGACACGTCCCAATAACGGACATATCCTAGTGACACAAATGTCCCTAAGAGAGACACGAGTTAGTAACGTACACGTTACGTCATAATTAGGGACATGCCACCCCCAAAAATTTTTGTAGATAGGCAGGAAGAACACAACGTGTGTAAGTTTGCCCTTGACTACGCATTTAACAGCTCTAAGGTCTGGGACATTATCAAACAAATGGCTTATTACTGTTGCAATCTGTTCTTACCGGTCCTGTCGCAATCAATCGCTTGATTTTTCTGTATCTTTCGTACAATGGCCTCATAAGGGTTTTGTCTTCCTTTGTTGACTGTCATAAAAATGAGGCAAGTTTAGATATTAGCAATGAAGGCATGACAGGCATCAGAAAACAAATATCGCTAAGTGGTACAGGAAGTTACTTTGAAAATCGTACACAGCAGCTTAACCTTCGGCAAGTTACACAAGGTTTGTCAATCTCTGAAATCATATTATCGCTCTCGCTACAAAATTTCACAATACCCCTCACGGTATGCAGGAATAAAACATTGTTTCTCTCATCGACAATCGCCATAAATACACATTATATACTTGCACACTGTCTCACAGACTGTATAAAATACTATTCTAGAAATCTGTCTTGACCCCTTGACTAGGCCTTCTTCCCTAAATACGAAACTTCCCTGCGCAAACATTCTATCCTTTCCAAACAGCACGGAAAAACTCGCCCAACTTCTCCCTCAAATGAGTAGTGCAAGGTAATGCACAAAGGTATAATGTACGTTACATTTGATCTGGTTTTTTTCTTTTCTCCATGAATTATCATGGTGTACTCCAGGTTTCGTTCCTCCATCTGCCACCTGATCTCCCACATTGGCTTCTCCCCCAATCTCACTTAAAGGAAATCCCTCCCTCTTCCCAAAGCCAAGTCGATTAGGTCAAATTCGCTTTACCTTAACATAACTGACTTTCGCTACATTTGAAAGAAAAGACAGACTCATATTCTCAAAAGAAAGCAATAGAAGTTGACAGTACAATGGTAGTGGTGTGCGGAAAAAAAAACACGAAGTTAAAGAAGTAAACTTTACGTCAAGTGAATAGCATAAAAGTGGAGAAATAAAGGCCTCGTAATAATATCGTGCATTCATGGGCCTGCATACATATTTTTGTCTGTATGTCCAACTACATAATTTCCTGTATTAACAACTAAATTCAAAGTGGAAGAATATATTGGGAACTCCAACTGGAACTGGAACTTTTGTCCATTAACTAAGTATTATTAAAATTAAATGACTTTCACTCAACAGCTAAAATAAAACAAACTTAGGCATATCGCTACATAAGTCCTCGTCTACATCAAAACTGGTACATACTGTGCAGAGCTATGCCTTGCAAAAATTGCAAGGAGAGGGAGAGAGTTTTTTTTGCAAAACTTCATATTTTTCTATATTAAACTGCGTTACCCTGCACATACGGAAGTAGTTTTTATCACCCCAAACCTTGCCCGCGCAACATTCACCCACCATTTGCCTTTCTTGACCATTTAAAGTGCATATTTGTGGTCCCCTGAACAAAAATTTATTTCTCCCCCCCCCTAACTTCCTGGGGAGAGGACATTATGACTACGATGAAAAAATAGGTAATGCGTGTTTCTTCCGTCTGTCTCACTTTCCACCTCTTTCAATTTCTCATTTCTTCACCCATCCTCTCTTGCACCCTTCTTCTTTATTCTTTATCTTCTGGCCCTTATTATTCATCCATAACTCTGTCTAGCTCTGGAGACAGCAAGGTTATCAAGTCACGATTCGTCGTTTCTATGCGTTGATTGAACAATCAATATCAATGCATTGCCAATGAGACTTTGATCAAAAACGGAACGGGAACAAAGTGGTTTTTATAAACAGAATGATCTAGATCAAGCAGATAAAATATTGGCCCTAAATAAAATACTTACTTCATTTGGAGATATAACAATGAATGATTTAAATTTTTAGGAGAGCAAATAACCGTTTTAACGGAGACAACTAAAGGTTCACACATACCGGCCTGCCGTGCACACTTTCATATTGAAGCAAAGCCTTTTGAACAGCAAGCTTCTCGTCCAATAATTGATCTGAAGTCATAGCCTAAAAATAAAAAGAAATAAACAAAAAGCATGAACAAAGTCCTCTTAATTAATTGTTGCTTTGAATTTACTCCTCTTCTTGCTTACAAAGGTTTAAGAATATTGGTTCTAACTGGGCTTTACATAAATATTATACCAGTGTCATACGCCAACATGTTGCTGTAGTTAAAGTACAACAAGTAATAAAATGAAATAGTAGCAACAGTGTCACAAATCTATACCGTAGTTTGTTTGTTGTACAAAACAAGAATATTGCACGAAATAGCGAAAACATTGTGTACTGCAAAAGCTTTCTTCGTCTGACACTCATCAGAGTACTAAAGTCAGCATAACCGAAATGAAATGTGTGAAAGAGTATACCCAACTGTATTTTATGAAAGAGCCAATCAGAATTTGGACTGCCTAAATGGCTTTTGGATCAATCGGCATCCACTACAACAAGATCTATACCAATAGTAATGCCATTTTCATTAGGAGTCCCTTTGTTCTTTAACTTGATACACTGTCATTTCACACGAATGTAACCTTCCAGGTATCATTTCCTTTGCTTGAATTCCTGTCCTTTTATATCTCAAATAACCCGCCAAAACTCTTCATTGGAATTTTCTTCAGTATAGCAACGTGACTATAATAAGTAAAACACTTTCTGGAGTCATTACATAAAGAAGTAAGAAAACCTATTTAGACAAAAAGAATTCGTTTCCTCAATAGGCCTATTCAATTATTCTTCTAGCGGACGCTGATTGGTCCAAAAACACAAGTCATTCAGGCAGTCCCATTCTGACTGACTCTTTCAAAAATAAAACTGGGCTTAATGTTTCTTACGTTTCATTTCGATCATTCCTGGCGATTGTACCATGAGGAGTGCCACACGCAAAAAGCTTTCAAGTACAAAACGCCTTCGCTATGTCGTGGAATAATTTTGTTTTGTACTTCAAACAAACTATTTAAAACACACTTTGTTCGACCTTCAGTTGAATGCTATGGACTTTGGAATAACAATAAAACTGCAAACACATGATACTTTTTACGCGACTTGTAGAAGAGCTGACATGCATTTGGAAAAACAAACATGCTAAGTGTTCACAATGCTCTCCTATCACTTACCTCAATTTCTTCTGGTCTGCCTGCAGCCCATCTTTTGTCCTGCAATTTTTTCAGGAGCCCATTCAGAGTCTCTTCTTTAGTCGCTTTAACATTTCTAAGTTGAATATCTGGAAGAAAGAACGAATAATAGCCACTACGTCACTTCGTTGAATAGCAACGCCATACCATACTTGAGTAAATCTGAAAGTTTGTTTACTCGGTGTATTCGGAGCGCTAGTTGTACCAGACCATTGACTAAAAAGTTTTTGCATTCTAGGGGGTTAATACCATCACTTGCTTCAAAGCAATACCATAACCCCCCGTATATAAGCCCCTGTATACAAGTCCATGGGCTTATAGATGTTATAACAGAAAATTTGCGAAGCAAGAGTTTAAGCTTCACTAACAATATTCAAATTATAGTTCTTATAGGCCCCTTGCATTTCATGAAACTCTGGGTTCATGTGACACGAAGTTTTTAAACCATCTCCTTGTGTCCATGTCCAATCTGGTGTATGTTTTGGCTGCCCGGTAACCGCAGCTATCGTCTTAGACACCATCCCACTTCTTAACGACTGTGTGAACTTCTATGCAGGTATTTCTGGTACGTAAGCCATTGTCTCAAGACCATTATCGTGTTTGATGACAAACATGCTTTTCCACCAAATCTGTGTGAATCTTATCTAGCACTACGAAATAATTCCATTCATATTAAGCTCATCAGGTTCTCAGCACTGTACGTCTCAATAAGTTAGCACGCCCTATATAAGGCTCCCCCCTCCTCTCCCGAGTACAAGCACATCATAACTGCTTGTCATTCATCACTGGAGGGCAGACCTCTTCCGGGGTAAACGTTATTGACTCACAACACAACATTTTGTAAAGCACAGCATCTGTAGTATATCGGACACACAGCAAATTATGATATCGATAACCTGCAAGACGCATTTTATTTTATGATCGTCTTTATAACATAAAAAACTCGCCCCGCACTTTTAAAGAAATGTGCAACTAATGAAAGCAATATCATAAACTGGGATTATAAATTACAGTTAAAAAACATCAAAGAATCAACGGCGCCTCTGGGGAACAAGTATCTAAGATTCTACATCAATGATGATGACTGTCTTTTCGTTACAAGGGCTTGCACTCATGGCGCTTGCCGCTACACTTTCTACCTTGTAAGCGAAGAATGTAATAGGACGCCTCTTCCTCAAAACCAAATGAGAGCTTACTTTCCTATATAAATACCTGATTAAACAACCTGAAAGAAATAAAGTTGAGATGCGCCTACCCCGCAAATTCGGTGCTATCACTCCTTCACCAGCAGGTGCTGTCATTTCGCTCATGAGTTCTGGGAAATCTGAAACGATAACGCGGTATAATATGATAAGTATGTAGGTCAGGTAGCAAACTGACTAGGGCATTCTCCAGCTACAAGGACCCTACAATCGGATAGAAGCATAAATGCCAGACGTCCCATCATCACATACAGTACAAATAAACGTCACAATGCATTTGAAGCAGCGTGGCCGAGTGGTTAGGGCTGTTGTCTGATATACATACGTTATAGCCTCAGTCGCGCTGTAATATCCTTGAGCAAGATATAAACTTTGTTCGGCTACACCATACTAAGGTGTAAAATTGGGACGTGGCTTTGTTAGCAAATGATAGCGTCGTTATGGCTGCTATTTGTCTACACTCGTCAGACATTGGATCAGAAAAAGGTGATTAACAAGAGGCCTGAGCTGTGGGGTAAATGTCAGTTGTAGAGCACCTTTGAAAATGCCAAGCACAGAAAGGCCGTTATATAAATGCAAGGTACCTTTACATTAAAATTTCTCGTAAGTATCGTCGAAGTTCTTCATTTGAAATATTTCTGTAGCTTGTTCTGTGAGTGCGGCACTTGTTGCATGCTGCAGTACGCCAATATAGATAGAATAAGGTGTAAACGTTTTATATTTGTTGCTGTGGGGCATTGTAGTGTAGTTTACTATAACACACTACAAGTATAGTAAATCACTCTGAAGTAAAGTATGAGAAGTACAGTATACTACAGTATAACATAATATAGTAGAATAGAGTGAATTCTATTACGATATACAAGGCGCAGTGTCGCATATTGTTTGATAGTTTAACATAGAAAAGTAAAGCATAGTATAGTATAATTTAGTACATTATAGGATAGTTTACTACAGGATAGTGCAGTAAAGTAAAGTATTGTATACTTTAGTGTAGTAAAGTATAGTATAGTACAGTATGGTACCGTATAATAGAGCACAGTAGAATACAGTTTTGCGGAGTAGAGTACAGTAAAGTATACTACTATGTAGCATAGTCTAGTGAAATACAGTAAGGTATCATGTCGTGAATTGTTTGTCAGTGTAACATAGTATAATATAGTACAGTATAGTATCATAGTATAGTATAGAGTAGTATAGTATAGTATATTATAGTATAGTGTAGTATAGTATAAAGTAGTATAGTATAAAGTAGTATATTATGGTATAGTATAGTATAGTATAGTTTAGTATAGTATACAGTAGTATAGTATTGTGTAGTGCAGTCTATCACGGCATAGTATAATATAGTACAGTAGTGGAATAACCTATCAGAGCATAGTATATAGTAAGGTTATACAAAGTAGTACAGTATAGTATCGAAATACGAAAGAATATAAAATAAAATTGTCATTTATTCTTACCTTTTAACTCATCCATCATTTCTACAAAAAAGAACGATAAGAACATTTAATACTAAAGAGTCGTTAGACTAACTTTTATAAGGCACATATTCTTAGTGGTACAAAATTTAAAAAGCTCTTGGAGAAGCGGATACATACTGCCAACTACATTTTGAGATCAAAACTTTTCTTTTGACTCTTGTCCATAATCTTACGCCATTACATACGTTGAGATGTCAACCGTTGAATAATACATATTAACTATGGATTTTTGGCAATACCAACATATTACGTAGAATAAAAACAAGTAAATAACTATATACATGCTACTTCTTTGTAGGGAGTATAACAAATTGTTAGGAAATAACACATAAAATAACCTCGTTTGAAAGATGAACTGTTTCCGCATAAAACGGGGTTACATAATCCGGTAGAAACTGCTTCCAGAACTCGAAGACGACACCCTGAACATACTGTTGGAATATGCCTCTCCGCATTGTTTGTTCTCCAATAAGTGTAGCCCTATGGCAAAACTACTAGTGGAGTGTCCGCTTCTCCAAATAATTTCTATAAGAAAGTACAATTGTTTACATCACTTCCAAATTTAATCTGGGTATCAATCATAAATCATACCCTCACAAATTTA
Organism: Alatinidae sp. Z8VKAUB7J3; assembly: GCA_010016025.2. Lineage (NCBI taxonomy): Eukaryota > Metazoa > Cnidaria > Cubozoa > Carybdeida > Alatinidae > Alatinidae sp. Z8VKAUB7J3. The sequence goes on along the minus strand of JAAAKM020006971.1, from coordinate 6,718,387 downwards.
GACAAGGAATAAAAAATTATACCTTTTAATTGTTTTTTTGCTCGCCCTAGTTCAGCTATGTACTTTTGAACTGGGCTTTTCTCGGATGATCTTGGCTACAAATGAGAAAAGAAACTATGGGTTAATATTAGTTCCTATGAATAATCAGAGTCTAAAAGATCTCTCAAATGTCTTTGATATGTTTACGTTCTACTATATTGAGTCTTTAAACCACTTACAGTACACTAGTTGAAAGACTGTTGTGAATGACCATGCCACGCTAAGAAGTTAGGCTGTCAAAGTTGTACTAAGTACATATATATCCACAATCGACATCCAGGAGGCTTTCAAAAGCAGGTTACGGGAGTTCCTATATGTAAAGGCAAACATACACCAGACCAACTTGTGTAAGGTGGCAATCAAGTCACTTCACGTTCACTTAAATCTCCACATTTGTTTACAGCATTATTTATCACTTGACACATCGATTACAATACTCAGCAACAGGCGTAAAGACTGACTCAACGATCGAGACAAAGAAAAACATAAGGAGATGAAAGATATCTAGGGAAACACTGAGAAGTTGACCGGCTCACAACGCAGATCATCCTGACTAACGAACTAAATTAAAATCACATTAGATTACTACAATTTATGATTAGGTCTACAAAGATTTATAGAAACTCCAAAGACAATAAAGACAGGGTAAGAATTTTCGCCTTTTTTATTTCGCCCGTATATTTATTGGTGATATGGCGTATTTTCTGTCGAGGGCAGCCTCTAATGATGAGGCTTTAAGGCTTTCTTACTTATAACATGCTAAGCCGAAACCTCTAGTTTTTAATTAGCTACATTTTCGGTTGGCTGGAGGGTGGGATGGGATTCTTCTCAATCGCCACTTGCTATTTTCTAGTTTCAAAATTTCAGTTTTGACAAGGAAAAAGAAATATGTCACTGACAGGACTCGAACAAGTGACCGACGCTTTCGCGTGTTATCTACCAACAGAGCTAGATGACGTCCGATGATAATATACCCTATTTCTCTAGTCGCCACATTAGTTCCTAATCATCCATCCCCGGATTTCGACATCCAGCTCAACATAACAGGAGATGAGCCACTCTGCGCCATGTGAAAAATTTTCCCTCGCTAAAAAATAATCTCTTTCTCGTGTCTTTTCAAAACTGTTTTTTTAAACCTCTCTTCTCAATAATACTTAGAGATATCCAAAGTTTTCAGTTGCTACTTTAACAATATTCTTTTTATACGTGTATCATATATCCATTACCGCGCTTTTAGCACTGATTACAATCTCTGTCGATCTTTTAAGGCCTCTTTTGCTCCCGAGACACATCCTTAGGTACACCTGCATCACGCAAGTCTTAACATAAAAAGAATTGATGCGTAACAAACGTTTCTATCCAGTTTGTGCAAACGTGGGTATTTGGGGGCAGTTTGAGGTTGTGTGAAAATGTGCGGAAGTAAAGTAACCTGGGGATACACTTCAAGTCCTCCACCTATTATCAATTAACGTTACTTATAAATGTGCATCTTCTTCATTGTACACTTACCCGTCTTCCGTTTTTCTCTTCAAAATCGCTCTCAAAGTTCAGGATTATTCGCTTCAAAGCTAAAAGAAAAGGTCAAATCCATTCCTTATTACTTGATAGACCTAACTTAAAATGGGCGACACATCACAACACTAAGTGTGTTCAGTGAAAACTATCTTAGTTTACAGATGACGATGGTCATGCTGGAAAGTAATGCTGTTGATGTGCACAAACAAAATTTCTAATTTTGTCCGAAAAATAACATCCTGTAACTGTGCTTTATGGTTATGTTTTCGATGTTTACATATGGAAAGTGTTAAATGCAGAAGCATAGCATTGTGACTTCTAGGCTTCCTAAATCGCTTGAGCGATCGATGCCCTCCACAGCGCTTGACTAACGTCTCACAACGGCAAATACGAGGAGTGTACTTTTATAAGGTTAGCCGGAGATATTTATATCTACAACTTGGCTCAAACTGACGAATACGAAACGAACCTGCCCAAAAATCGGTAGTTTGCGATACAGACTCAAACCACCTTTTTTGTTAGGGCCTGCGATTCCGATAGCGAAAAGTTGTCCAGGTTTCACAGAATTTGGGTCAACTGCCCCCGCAGGTTATATCAATCAAGAGACAATCAGAAAGGCGAGCTTATTTGACTGTACCAGAGTCGACGGATCACTACGGTACTAAACCCTAAAGACAGAACGACTTTAGTTACGCGGTAGCAACGACATGATCAGCACAGTATTTTCTAGAAGATGCTGAACGTATTTCTACTGTCTGGAATTCCCTCCACTAAATGTAATTGTAAGTTAACTTAATCAGTCAAACATCTTCAACATATCATGCATGATACCTCCAATTTTCTGGACAGTTTACATAGTCATTTAGAAAACACTGCATTAAGCTTGTCGTTGCCACCGCTCACATTGAGAACAAATCTAAAGTTAAACACTTCTTTCTCTCTTACCACGTCTTGATTTTGCTCTAGGACACATTTCTTTTCCAATACAAAACCCGAATGCCACTCAGGATAGCGGAGTTGTGACTATACTATGGAGATTGGAAGTGGGAGTAATGATATGTTGTATTCATAAAACTTGGAGAAGTACTTTAAAGGTGTTCAAATTTTACTCCGTATTGCATCACTGATCGTACACTCATCAATGTGCTATTGTTGTGGTGGCGTTGTGACTATTTTTGTATTAAGAGCGAAAAATTAGGAGCGACGTTTAATTCAGAGTCGCTCCAAAGCCGCTCCATCGTCGAACCTTATTGTATTAGGTTCGGCGCATGAGAAGAGCGACGTTAGACTTAGGCCTAATCGAAAAACGTACAAGGGGAAGTGATAAATGGAAACGATAAATGGAATTTGAAATGATAACTGAAAAGGATAAAAGGAAACCTGGCATACAGGGGGCAGGGGACAGGACCAAACTATTTGGACGTTTAAAACATCGCGATGTGGGACCATATAACGTTACCTACTAGTTCTGATACAGTTTTTAAATAACCTAGCTCTTCTGCTAAAGTACATGTAGAAGAGATACTAAGGACTGGAGAACAAGGTACTTTCCGCAATTCGCGTTCCGTTTATTTTAAAAACGAAAAGTAGTCGTTATAAATGCTTAAATTGTTTTTGTATTGTATTGACCATTGAATTATGATGAATTGTGTGACCATGTTAAACTGCGACATTCTGTCGGGGTCAGTGAAGCATGATACCCCTGCTCTTCACGGTTTGAAATTCACACTTCTTTAACAGGTTGTGTATTTAATTGACCTCGCGTGTCTACACTCGGGATACCAGTTATTACAGATCTTTTCTGCGTGTAATGTAGTTTTTGCACTGTTGTGCAGTCTGTTTATGAACTGAAAACACAATGATCATGTAACCATATATAGGATGCATTGTAATTTTGATGAACGCTGTTGATTTAAGAAAACTATATAAAAAGTTATGTTGTCGTTCCGAAAAATACAATTTTCGTAAATATTTTCCCTTCTATTATAATTTCCAGCAATTAAGGGCATCATTATCTATAATAAAGCCTGACTAGATTTGATCCCACCAAAATAAGCCATAAATTGATAAGCAACAAGAAATAATTATTATAACAATTAAAAATGCATTCATGTTAGTAGAAGTGACTTTTCATTTCTGAAGAATATTTCGTGAATCCGAAAGCCAGTGGCGAGTAAACATCATTTTCATTAACATCTTTCATCTTTTTTTAAAAAGATATCAAAAATCCTATATCTCAAAGCGTGGTTGCCGTGTAGGTCTTGGCAACTCCGTGGTGCCCACTCGGTCAGCCTTGTTATAATAAAAATTGCAATGTCGATCAATAACTGTACCTAGAAGTACACTTTTTATACGTTTATATATTTTTCAACTACTATGCCGTTGTACACTAGTGTGCCACGACAGACGAGAAGGCAAGCCACAATAAATAACTGCTATTTACCTGACTTATCGTAGATATTAGTATCTGTTCACTTAAAATGATTTTCGACTGCTTAACTATGTAACTAAAACCCAAAATTATAATGGCAAAAATTTTGTTTAACGGTATGATTTTGTCTTTCAGGAGACGATAAAGTGCAATAATACTCATTTGTTTTCTAGAAACCTGGGGTATTGCGTTTATAAAATCGACGCGTTAAGCAAAGTATCTCTGGACGCTTATCGTACTCTCTGTGTTAGCAGTGAGTTGTTTATCAAGCTAGTTAATGCTGTGCCACGGCATCTATTAAATCTAAAAGAGCTCCCGTCTCTTAAGACGGTTAAAATCATAGGTATAGGTTATTGGACGTCTAGATCAGCTCTATTTATTTAAAATGTCGATTGCGCTTGATTTGAGACCGTACTCAAGATCAAACATTTGGTAAGGTCGATAAGGGGAATATAATGACAATCTTAAACCAACAACAGAAGATATAAAATGAAAGACTTAAATTGAAAAAGCCATTAGAGATAGCATTGTGGTACCTCTTCTTCTAAGATGAATGACAAAAAAGTAGTATCATCGAATTTTGAAAACTAAAAAAGAAGTACTTGACTCAATCCTCTGGTGAGATTTTTGGCAGAGCTTGGACTGGGCTATTCGTTTATTTTTTCTGGGCCGCATGCAGCCCGCTTGCGCTACTAGAATAGCTCCGGTCTAAGCTAATATCCTTTATACCTAGAGATGTTATTTTAGAACAGTACCGTAGCCAGAGGGATGCTTGGTATGCTTAGCATCCTCTAGAAGTGTACTTCAAGGTAAAATAGCATCTCCTAGTTCAGCTTGACCCATCTGTACTTTAAGAAAGAAATCGCGAAGTGTATAACTTTTGAGATGTTTTCGGTTGAATAGATCAAAAAGCTTCGAAAGCTGAATTACTGACATACCTTTTCTGGACATATCCTTCCTGAACTACTTTTCATTGTCTTGAGACAAAGGCAAAGTTTATGAAACAGTCTATTTTATACCTTCTTCTGCATTGATCATTTATTACGTCTTTAATGCTTTTGTTATTTTTCCGTATGCGATTTTATTGCTCTTTAAATTGTGGGTTGTGAATGTTCCTTTAGTTCGAAAAATCTTAATTGTAAAAGTAGAAATGTACAAACTGGAAGTCCATTTTTTTTTATAGATTAAAGCTAAAAGCAATAAAATCTTGAATTAAAATTTCTGAGAACGGTTTTCCGGGAGGGGTTACACAAAAATTACGTAATTGGTGAACAGGCGGGCCCGTACGCCTTAAATGTATAAAGCATGCCCTAAAATATGCTCATAGATAATAAGCATGCCCTACAGATAGAGAGTCTGGCTACGGCACTTTTTCAGAAATTACTCATATCCCGCTAAAACTATCCATGCTTTAAAGTATTAACATGTCCTTGCTTAGACTCATCAGCATTCTGGACGTTCCTTACGTGCGATTTAGGTTATGGTCAAGATTTGCTTCATTCTAGCGAGGAAAATGACTGCAAATGGGATTAAGACACTCCGTTTATTTTTCTCCTTTAACTCACAGAATGCTTTGTTTTTCTTTCTCTTCTGACTCCCTAACCTGGCTTCTGGCAATCAAACTATAATCATTTTAACTTCGCCGTTCAGTAATTAATAATAAAAGTATACACAAGAGCAAATGTGACATAGTTCCTGACCAGAGGGCATATTAATTTCTATGCAATTCAATACTTCGGTAAGCTTTTTTGACAGCGTGGCTTTCCCGCTCACTCCTACCAAGTCATTCTTATGTAGACATCTTCTAACTTTAAATATTATTTAGGCAGCTATTTTAGTCAAAGGAAATAATAAGCGCGTCATGTTATTTCATACAATACATAATTTTAAATACTGCGCATTTTTCTTTATTAGCAGTTACAACTTATCAATGCATAAAGTCTGGCCATACGATCCCATCTTTTAAGAAGCTTCACATAATTTTCTAGGACAATTTGCCCAGTTAAAGTTACAACTTACTCCTTTTTAATATTTACAGTCCTTGGTTAAGCCAACCTAAGTATTTAAACATTGTCCAGGTGAACAATCAAAGTGACAAAACCTTGTTGGAACGAAAACCTGCAAATTTTGTAACATGGTGCAATAAAATGTTTGACCCTAGAAAGACTATCAAAAGCAAAAGACGTTGATTAAGTGGATATTAAGAAGTGTTCTTTGTAATCTAGTGATGTAGAATTGACGTGTGATGTCACTTGCGCAATAACGTTTGAAAAACACCCGTAAATAGTGGATACGTGTGCTTACACCAGAGACATGTTTAGTTGCACCCCTTTGGTCCTTTCAATAAAGTTGGCATAAGCCTTTACATTGAAGCTGTATCATAAAGGATGTTATTGACGCACGCATGACTATGGAATCGCTCAGTATCGTAGCCAGGGGGATGCTTGGTATGTTTAGCATCCTCTAGAAGTGGACTTCAAGGTAAAATGGCATCCCCTAGTTCCTGGTCGTCTGTCCTAGAGTTTTGAAATGTGTCAGAGCATTTCTCAGACTTGTTGAATACCTTGCTCCATATATCTTTTCCAAGACATCAAATCTGCGCACCTGATTTGTTCATGTGTTGTCCCTTCACGTAAGGGATTTCAAAATGATTCTAAAATGATTCTAAATGCAGAGATATATCGACAATTGTCACACCAAACTTAAAAGGGTTCACCAATTTTCCAGAAGGGTTCTCACAAAAATTACGTTAATTGGTGAACAAGCTGGCCCTTACGCCTTAGATTTATGAAGCTGCCCTAAAATATGCTTGTAGATAACAAGCATGCCCTACAGAGATAGTCAGGCTACGGTACTGGAATCGCTGGGGAGATAGCGGTACTACAACTTCCTGACTGCGACAAATTAAAGCAGTTTCAGCCACAACACGAATTCCTGTTGTCTGCATAGAGGGGGATTTCGGGTTTTATGAAGACTGTCTCTAAAAATTTTAATTGATAAGATGATCTAGCCTATTTATGTAGGCAGATCCAGTCTGAATTACATGTTTGCCCGACGTTAGGGTAACGGCATGCGAATCGCTGAATCACATTCCATTTGATGGTTTTTCGATTTGCGGTTTCGATGGGGCTGGTAACGATCTTAAAATGTATCCCTTTTCCTTTTAAGGAAATAAGGGGTATATTGTACCATTCGATCAGGGAGTCTTTAAGAGGTCCGTCTTACATACTTGGCATCACACCTGAACGGAAATTTATTAATTACATAGCTATAACAAGCGGTGGATAAGGTGTCTTTGTAGACTTTGGGCACCATGACTGAGTTGGTACCCTTGTATATGACTGCAGTCAAAACGTGGCTTTGTGGTTGAATTAAAAGATTGAAGTTAAGGCATGAACCTAGGGGGTTTGGTGGACCTAGACACTGCCCATCTTATTTTAGGCTATCGCGATCAGGAACATTTTCCAAGAGATATGAAGACAAGCTGAAGCAGACGTTGGCCGATTGCTCTGATGCTTCCGACCCGAAAGTTATCTTTACAAGCCGTTAACTCTGCCCAGCAGTACCGAAGAATGTACTTCCGATCATTGCCCAAAGCAACGCAGTTTATAAATAACAGTGTCTCTGTTGGGAAATGCATGTTAGCCGTACACCTTAAAGGCTGCTTCACAGAGTCAAGCAACCTGTACCACGTCTAATACGTGAAAGTCGAGTTGTTCTTCCTAAGGAACAACCAAGAAGATCAGTGAGGATAAAGGAAACAACCATAACAACAACCAAGGCAATCTCATCGGAAACAGTGATAGCATGAAAAATCACAGTAAATAACCTTTTTCACTTTGAGGCAGGGGACCGTCGAAGTTTTAAACTGTTTTTAGTTTACGTATTAAGCGTACTTTGTGTAGACAAAGAATTTGTTTTTAAGTTATCAATTTTTAAATTCGCCATTAACTTAGGTTCTGCAGTTTGTTTGCATCCGCATTTTTTTCGTAACTATAATTCCTTTGTATTTCCTCTATTAGAAGTTTTCTATATACGAACTCGTTATTGATGTAGATCGAGACATGGGAATCGGCAAAAAGCTTTTTTATCACCTTGGAGTTTCAGCTTAATTGTGTTTTCAAGTACTGCAATACCAATAATATGTCATTGCTACAGAAAACATTGTCTCCTATAAGATGTGACATTTTGGATGAAAACGATCATAGTATATACATTTCTATGTGACCTATATTCCTAGCTTCAGTTGTCATATACTTCATCACTAACTACTCAGAAACAACTTGTCATCTAAAAAAACTTAAACCTTGTTCATGTTTATTTCTTTTCGTGCAAAAATGTCGACAATCAAATGGAAAAGGGAAGAGAATGTCTATCCATGTTAACCCTTTAAAATTTCATGTACTTTTTAAGGGGAGTAGAGGTAGACACAAAAGTATCATCAACGATTCGCAACGCTTTCCGTACGAGAATTTTATATATAGATATATATATAGATATATGTATATATAGATATATACTTTGAGTCTGTTTCTCTAGCCTTTGGCGTGGCTTTTCGTCTCTGAAAGAGAGCGATGAGTTTGCGAATTATATAAAAAGTAAAGAAATGTCTACAGCAATTGTGACAACGGTCATATTAATTATGAGTTGTATGAGATGTACGTCTGCATGTAATTTCTACAAATGAAGCCACGCAACAATTATTAATCTAAAACCCGGTGCAACAATTCATTAAATTTGTAGCTTAATTAACAAGGGTTTAGCCACCTCGTAACGTAACTTGGATTAGCTCTCAACATAACCAGTTGATTATTTTACGACTTCTCTTTGTGTGATTTTTGTCAATTTTGTCTTGTTTTATGTTAGAGTTATTTACCTTGGGGATTGTAAAGTAGAGCAGGTTTTCGTGGAGTAGATGTTTTGCATTTAATCAGAGTAAAAATTAACAGTAACCCTCATTAATTATGATGTAGTAATCAGCAACAGAGAACATGTGAAACCAGACTTCAACTTTCCTTGTGTCGAAAATGATCATAATTGAAACTGGTATGATATCACATGAAGTTCTTAACACTTTATTGTTGTGTTTGATGTTGCTGTGTTTGCAAAATGTAAGGACTCTAAAAAAGACTTCGTTACATGAAAAACTTACAAACCTTTCAAGTTGTTAGAATTCACGTCTAAACAAATCTTACAAAAGAGCTTTAAGGTTTTATGCCATTTTATCAGAAACAAACTAAGCCCGATTTGATGAAGTGAACAAGTATCCATCCCGACAAACATTAATACACATAGACGTTGAGTGATGAGTCACCACACAAAAAATTAAGAATACCTTCCACGTTTTCCTCCTCAAATCTTTTACGTATCTCTTGTGGCTATGGCTAGGGACAGATTCACTTACGTATTGTTGTATTAGCTTTAAAAGTTGACCAAACAAATCGATTGTCTCAAGGCGTAGACAATTAGTGTGTCAATATGGACAGGAAGTACCACCTGTGCCTTGGCCATAGGAGAACTTGAGAACTGCGCTCTAATGCTTGAAAGGCTAAGAAAGTGACGTATAACACTTGAGAGAACGATATAGCATTTCCATATATTATAATAATATGGCTTAATATACAATTAATGGATTTAGCTTCTAGCAAATAGTAGAAGTAGGAACTGAGGGTGAACCATTAAAAGTAGATAGGTATGACTAAGCTTGTCAGATACAAAAAAACTAGTTTTAATTTGATGATAAATGTAGAGTCGTAGCGTTGATAGAGAAAGCCATCTATGTTTATATAAATAACACTCACTTGCTCGATTTTAGTAAAAACAGAGAAACTAAGAAGGCAAGTTGCCGTATGGCACATTTCTTTCCGTTTGTTTTAGGTGTCGCGTTTGACGTAGAGTTTTGATTTATACTCCTTGTTTTATAATTATTCGTAAAATATCTTTTTCACAGAAAAAAAATAACAGAATGTCTGCATAGGATGTATTCAGTTTTAGTGTGAAGCATGAAAATAAATAAGTATAAAAAAAACATTGGAGAATCACGGAAAATATCACGACCGTGGAAATTATTTCTTACAGCATAGTTCATTTGATCGCGTAATCAAGCCAGCTCCATAACATCAGCTAGTTTATCACTAATTCATATTCTCGTTTCAAACAAAGTAGGGTTGTTCCCTTACCTATTGGCACGACAGTTCTTATCACGTTTAATGATAGAAATGTAACAACACTTTCTAAAACTTATTTTGAGTTTATAACTACTACATAGGATCACGGTATAAATACTGTTTTCTCTTAACAAAGCCAGTTATTTGATATCAAGAGCATAGTAAGGGAAAAGATGCGCATTAGCAACATCTAAAATGCAATTCGCCAGAATGATACCTGCTTGGCCACACTCAGCGTTGCGAAAAAAAAGACGTTGTAATTCTCAGGGCCCGTCTGTGAAGAAAATATATTGAAGTTTCTTAATTTCTTGAATTGTCCTATATTTTAGGAAAAATAAGAAATTATAAAAAGGTTCTCCTCGCAGCTCGTAAGATAAAAATAGCCAAAGAGAGCCGCCAGGCTTCTGGATTCCCTTTGAAAATCACAAATAAGATCAAAAAACTGGACATTACAGCAAAACCTATTCCCCAAACATCAGGTAATTGTTCAGACCACAAAGTTTAAGAAAACGTACCATCAAGATTAAAACACGGAAAATTCGGTAAGCGTACTAATGTTCCTCATATGAAAATTGATACAGTTTTAGAGAAATGGCAAAGCTAAAGAACATATTCATACCATCTCAAATGATATTCAAGATGAACTTGGATCCCTGTTTTTTAATGCACCTGACCGGAAAATAATACTAAGTAATTCGATTAATCTAAAGAAAACTACAAAAAAGATTTATTACAAATATTAACAACCTTTTCATTCTGTACCAGCTTCAGAATGATGCAGAAACTGGCTCCATTTTTATAAAGCATATTTGTTCAAGTGACAACATAGTGTAAAGAGATTTCGTTAGCAGAGAAACATTTTACACTTATTTGGCATACGTTCTTGTTGCTTTAAAAAAACAGTGCTGCTTTGATTTTATAATGGAAAAGGACTGGGTCTAATTTAAAAGAATTTAATTGCAATAAATTATAGCTTCGCTAAGTGTCATTCATTTCCAATACAATATTTATGATACATTTACTTTCAAGTCTGTTAAAATTTATTCTTTCTTGTCAATGATTGACTAATGCATTGTAAATATTGAGGCAGGTCTCGTCAAAAGACAACTACTGTCTTTTTTCTTACCCCCTTTGATACTGTTGTGCGTAAATGTTCCGGAAAGTCAAGTCAGCTGAGCTAATAGTTGACCAGGGACCGGAGCTAATCAATTATTATTCAGGGTGGCAGTCAACATGATACTGTGTAATAATTTTTACCTGCCAGGCAAAAGCTTTCGTACAACGAACCTAAAACGTTTCAAAATGAAATGATGATACACTCTGTTTTCAATGATTTTATGTCTGTTCACTATTAGTATTGTTAAGTTTACAACATAGATATATGGCGGAAGAAGATGAATATCGAATTTCCCCAGGGGGTTTATATCTATTAGAATCACTTTTCCATTTGATATTCTTTAAGCGTCAATTATAAAAACATCCGCTCTACTAAAAACTTTATTTGGAATTTGAAGCATCATCTTCACATATAAATACAACTAGTAAAACCCAAGACATTTTCTAGTAATGTTTGTAATATGACGGAAGGATAATAATACCCTAAATTCCTTGTTTGAAAACTAGTAGTCAAGGCCCTACTAGCTATTGCAATCTTATTAATCATTTGATATTGAAGTAAGACTATTTCGCCTATGTAAACGGAATTTAACACTACTATATGCACTAAATGTAATGTTTATTTAAAGGATAGGAAAATTTCTTATGTTGCAAGTGCATCTTGTGTCTCTATCTGAACAAAAAATATGGTTGAAAATTTACTGAAATCCGATAACTCTTATAATTTGTTCAAAACATTTGAAACATAATGCGTTCATGATATTACAAACTGTGAGAAATCTTTAGTAAATAAAATGAAATTCCAGGCAGATTATTACAATTGAAATATTTCCTAACGTACGAGGATTAATTTCAGTATAAATTTATAATTTCGATTCAATTCAAATCGTCTAAATTAAACACCAACGAGGCAAAGCTACCCCCTACGGCAAGTATTGAATTTTGATATGTCATGGACAGCCAACCACATATTTGCCTTTGTTCGCAACTGTTATTTTTTCAGCCACTTTAAATATCAACATTCCCTTAGCAAACTCTTGTTCTTGCTAAAAACTCCTCTACCGACTTGTTGGGTTATTAAAACGCCCACTTATCTACATGGCTATAAAAGCAACCTATACTTTTTGAGAGTTACATTCCGTAAATTAAATTATCTCCCGGGATGTATATTTCAAGCAGTACGGTTACGTATATTTGTGTGGTTGGGAGACTTGTTTAAGTGTACCACTTCACCCATCCGGTTTTACTCTACTTGAACTATTAACTTTCTTTTACAGGAATGCATTCGAGCGCTTGGTCGCAAGGGGGCTCACCTTCCGTTCCGTGCCAGTAAGCTAACTCAGGTATGGTCCGGCCTTCTTATGATCTTCGCACTAAACTTTGTACAAGTTATTTTAATAGAAAATAATATCAGATTTTGCGTTCTTAGTTTTTGTAAGGTGTTAGACATTGATCGCATGTAACCACCTTTGTTTTTGTGCTGCGCGAATAAGTGAATTTACAACTACTTTCCATTATCTCACTTGAGATGGTTATCTTGACCCACGGTGAAGCAGGTACTGGGCGAATATTTGAACAACGTGAAAAGTGTATACAATATTTTCACAACGGAACTTAAGTTTTGAAGAAGCAATATCCAACCCGTGGCAGCAAGTGTAGTCTCCCCTTGAGCAGTAGGAAACCGTTTTCAATATTTTACTGAAGGCCTTTTTATGTTTAAAAAGCTGACAGTTTCGTTCAGTTGGTGAAATCCACATCGTTTTCTTTTTATTCTCGTATCTTATATCTTTATTCTCATCTCTTATATCAATTCTCATTAATTTCTGACCCTTCTGCAGGTCCTCAGGGATTCATTCATTGGCGAAAGAGCTAAAACATGCATGGTAAGTGACGCGACATTGAAGAATATGTACGCACATATGCCGTTATGGACGGTATAGTGCCATAACCGTCTTATTTTTAGGCCCAGAGTTTAATGGCAACATTTGGGATCAGCCGCGAACTAGAATGGATTGTCGTGGGTTATACACGTGCTTAATGTCATTTACAAACGGGTTCATGTTTGACTTGGATTATATTATTTCTTTGAAGTGGCATTGGTTAAAACTCAAGCTTTTTTATCAGGATGCTACAGCCACTACAATTTCATCTCTGGTTTTAGATGTAGTTTTAAAGTTGGTTTATTTGTTGGTCTACCTTTGGTGCTCATTGGAAATCCTTCGTCTTCACTTTTCCAGATTGCAACCATATCACCAGGGCTCAGCTGCACAGAGCACACACTAAATACTCTACGATACGCAGACAGGTACGTAACTTATTTTGAAGTATCTCTAGGATCTTGCTACACCCTTGCAAAATAATGCATAAGAAGAAATACCGTGAATTCGTTTTTTCACCGCATTTTGACTTAAATTTCTGAAATCTACTGTTATTGCTTATTTCATAGGGAGAAACATATAGCATGTTTGCAAAATTTAAAGCCATCCCCTATGCATGTACTTAAAGATGTAACGAAGGACAACGATTAAAGCTAATAGACCAAGGAAAACGTAGAAATTAGAAGGAGGAGATATCAGACATAGGAGAAGTTACCTTAAGACACAGATTTGTGGCCTGCTCTTGAGCTGAACCCCAGTGAAACAGACCAAGCACTTTTAATTCAAAAAGCACTGTACGATTGTTGCTGAATATCCTCTTTCATTTCAACAGTCGCCCTGGAGCTTCCATGTAATTCCAGGCGGAGTTAATACCCATAGAGAGGATTACAACTGTGCTTAGCATGGTAGACAAATACCTACCCAGAATGATCGTTTTGTGGTTTATAATGAGAGGTGAAGATTTTGCGGTAGTTTAACGTTCTTAAATGCTCAGATAAAGACTGAAACTCGACCCAGAGTCATAAACGTAGTTTTCAGGTAGTAATCTGCAGATCGAAGACTGTAGTAAGACGATTTGCGTGCCTTGAATCCCTGTATGATTTAGCACAGAAAGACTAATCCGCTCTTTGGTGATGTGGGCGGCTTCTAAGAAATTTTGCATTAGCAGATTTTCGGTTTATAGGAGAAAGAATAACGTGAGCTGTTCGTCCTTATTTGGTATGTTTGAACACTTTTTTATAGCAGTGTTTCTGGGCGGTGGTCCCGGGACCCCTGTAGGGGGTATTTGAGATTTTAAAGGGGCTAAAATTAAGACAAGGGTTAGAAGGGGGTCCAACGTAGAGTTAGGGGGGTCAACAGAAAGTATCATGTTCATTGTTTCTCTTACGTCAAAATGACAAAA
>JAAAKM020006971.1:6687568-6703740 GCA_010016025.2 Alatinidae sp. Z8VKAUB7J3 | reverse complement strand
AGGGGGTCCAACGTAGAGTTAGGGGGGTCAACAGAAAGTATCATGTTCATTGTTTCTCTTACGTCAAAATGACAAAACCAAACAGAAAGACGTATAAATGGTTTCTGGTTGCTCTCATGTTACTCGTAATTTTGTTTGACAATTTTATTTACAATAATTTTACTTGGTAAGCAAGTTTGGACCTCTTTATTGACGTGCTTCGTACAGATGATGAACAATCCCGAATTTATATGGACGGGGGGGGCATACTAAGAAAATTGGGGACGCTTGAGGGGGTAATAAGCTTTTCGAGGTTGGGAATCCCTGCTTTATACTCTATACCACTGTACTCGGAACCCGATCGTAACATCTTGATAGGTGGGTTAGCATATGAACACTTAAGGGATTAGATCCTTTGCTTAGTTGTCTACTTGAAAAAAACATTTTTACGATGTGGTAAAATAGAAACTTGACTCTTTGGGTGGAAACAAAAATGTTCGTTACCTTCGTTTTAAAAATTAGCGCTCTGCACATTTCTTGGCACTTTATTTTACCTTATACTTCTAGTCGATATTTCACCGAGGTCAGATCTTATCAATATGGAGGTTATCTTCTTGTAGAGATATAAGATATGGGTTGCAAATCGTACGTGTTATGTTATAACACCTTGTATTATGCGGCTGAAATATCTATGGGAGCAGAGGGATTGCCTTGGGGTTATGGATATTAGGGGTTTTGAGAAATTCCTGACGCAATGTTGGCTGGAGCGAAGCAAGTTGTAGTGGGTGTTCTCCTTCGCGCCTTCGGAAAACTAGGCAATCTTTTTTCTAGGTTTCCCCAAATTTTTCGCGCCCACATATATTAGAATTTTTAGATTTCTTTAGATGGTGTATCCCCAACTGCGCCGCACTTATATTTACAGTTAACTAATAAACCGTGTCCCCTACCCCGAAACGAATATCGGACATTATCATCCAGTTTTGTGGTATCCTGCACTAGCTCTTCCAGCTGATTCGAAAACCCATCCAACCTGTGTCCTTTGCTATCGAATACTGTATGAAAGTAGGAAAATTGCTCCAACCTTTCCTGTGGATTTGGGGATTCAAAATTTTGAGCTCATACTCATTTTGAATTGTATTTGACATTACATTTTGAAGAGATAGTAATTTGTGGTTACGATTACTATCGCTAGATCGGAGAAGCGACTCCCGCCTCTCTTAGCGACACGTCCAATATGGACCCGTAGCAGATTTGAGGGTCACAACCCAGCCATCAGGAAACCATCAGTAATCTATTCTTCTTGTTAAGGTCAGCAATTGAACAGGCTGTTATGCTTTATTAGTGACCAGTCGGAGACGGTTAATTACGTCTTTGTGCAAAATATTTTTAATCAGTGTGCGTCGTAAGTTCGTCAAGTATATGTATATTTTTTGTCAGTCTGTATCAGCTTTAGTCTCCATTCAGTGTTGGGAGTAGTTTCTGCTCTCTCTTTCTTCTTTGAGTATGACATTTGTTTCTATAATTGTTTCATAGAGTCAAGGAACTAGGACCAGATGACAGTTCAGCGAAAAAGAATGTGGTGATTGAAAATGACGATGAGGCCAATCCGGCTCCAATGCCAAGTGATAAATACAGGAATGTGGAATTGGCCATGCTGTGCACACATAGCGTAAGAAATCAGTTGATGAGTTCTTCTACTTTCAGACGCCCTCGTAGTGAGATAACGCCTTGCTTTCAGGCGATGCTTTGCCCAATCTTGTTGCTTTAAAATACGATGAAATTAGTGAGTGTGGTAAGTTGAAGAGTAACAGGAGTATCTTAAGTGTAGAATCATTCATGCACATAAACAGAAATTGCCTTTGTATGTATTCTGCGTGTGAGCAGAATCTACAATTCATGAGCATAGACATTTGATTTCTGATTTTGTGCGCCCATAAAAGTACTAATTTTTGAAGAAATGTGTCGTTCCTTTTCGTAAATTGTACATCTTCAAATTCATTGACTGTTGTTCTATGGTACTGCAAACATGGTAGCCTGTCATAGCCCAGTAGCGTTGGAGTTTGGGGGGTTGGGGGTGGGGATTAAGCGAAATGTTTTCACCTTCCGTCGTGAAATCTCAGTGTTATAATTACTTTGTACTTAATATATTGAACCCTTCGAATTTTCCAAACAATTGACGCTCGTAAACTTTTGCGAATTTGAACCATTGGTGGAACTATCAAACTTTCTGCACTAACGCGACAACTTCGAATCACTGGTTCTCCTAAATGCATGGACAGTATTTCAAACAAGAGCTTTATAACTTTTGTTTATAAAATATTTCTGGTCCACTAAACTTGAAAGCTGCTATCAAATAGTGGGCAGGTACTCCGAGAACCGTCGCACATAATTCTCAAATGATATGAGAATTTTTGCGATAAGTTGTCTCAAATTTGGGACATGTTTTTAGGACGATAAACGTTTTCACATTCGATGCACATCCCCGCAATCCGTTGAAACGTCTACCCTAGAATTATGGATCTGTCTGCTTCAGTGATTAGACGACATATTATCATAGTAAGTTGTGAACTTCTGATATATTGAGGTAACACAGTGGTTTGTTTGGTCCTTGCGTATTCGAACTTTTCTCAAGTGCGATCATCCACTGGACGTAGGGGTCAGTCACCAGCTGCTTGCAATTCTTCATTTGGATCTGGTTGCCAATTTCTCAATAGGAATCATGCATGCTTAACGTACCCATGGTTATAATCTGCCTTGATAACGCTCGTATACCTGTGCTTGTAAACATCAAGTTGTACCAGAGACGAGGACAAATAGCCCTCAGACTACTTCACTTCCCACTGGAGTTGCGAACTAAAGCAACGTCTATCATTGAACATTCTAGTCTTGTCTTGAAAGAGTTATTATTTCCAGCGAGGGTGTAACGTTAGTATCTCTTTCCGGTTCATTCTAGTTTATTTCTGTGCTGTATTGTTATTTATATTTTACTCTTAAAGGAGAATGCCGATGCAAACGATGAATTGTACAATTTTCACGAGGCTGTGTCACTGTTGATGGACACAGAAGAGCAACTGATAGAAGAGCACAAGTCAAGCATAGAGGTAATATTCAGCCTATATACCCTATATAATATTAAGCTTTTTAATTTTTATGTACCTTTTGAAGAGATAGTTCGTGGTACAGAATCCCAGTAGACCTCATGATATAGGCTAGAAAATCGTCTTTCGTATGACTACCTAAGTCTATGAACCCTAAGTCATAAATGCAATGGCAAATAATTGAAAGGAGCGAAATTTACTCATGTACTAATAAACTTGTAAAAATTTCTTATGTCGTTTAATGAAGATACTTTATCCATTTTAACCAAAAACTGTTTCTGCCTGCTCTTTGCTGATATACTAGTTGGTTTTTGGATGTTACTTTGCTTGCACCAATTTATGGCTTTAAGTGTGTTTATGGTGGGAATGAAATACCCTGTACGAAATCTATACCTAGAGTAGAGGTATTCAAGATCTGACGAGATCCACTGGTCTTTTGGGAGGGAGAATGATATTAAGGTTTACTACCTCACTCGGGGTACGAATAAAGGGTAAGTTGTAACTGTCAGCATAACAGCACCAGATGCAAAAGATGTCCGCTGACCTGTGGAATCCCTTGTTTGAACCCTTGCAAGTGTATACAACATTAAATCAAATCAAATCAGAGGTCTCTATCGGATCGGATTCACATTCTCTTGTCAGAAGATGAGGCAAATTATTAGAATCCGATCTGATACGAAGACAATAATGTTAAATCCGATCCGATCCAAACTACACTAATTTGTACGATCAAAGTCCAGTCGGATCAGCTTCTCCTACCTCGAACCGGAGGTATGTATAGGAATTCAATCCGAACACAATCGATTCTTAATGAGTACCCCCTCCCCCCGCGTTATTTTAATAAACGTTAAAATGATAAAAGTCAACAGTGCTGAAATGGAAATGAGGCACCATTTTACTTTTGCACAGATAAGAGCGAGCCACTGTCACATTACATAGTTACCACAGTGAGCAATGTATTGATGTTTGTACTTCTTATGGTCCAACGTTCAAACATACAGGGAACTTACGAACAGCAAGTAATTTTTGATGATCTTAATTTTTTTAGTGTTGAACGTTATAGGGAATGTTGGTGCAACACAGGGTGCGCCAAAAAGAAAACGGCACCCTGCCGCAACATCATAAGCCCCCTTAATTTTAATGTGCCCTTCTATTGCATGAGCTCGTCATTAATGTGGGCTTTAATTGTTTCTACTTCTTATAAGCAGCAGGTTTCACTTATTATATTGCTCCAATCGTCATCTCACTCCTCAAATTAGACGCCACTAGCAGAGACATTTGTGAGTGTAGAATTATTACACATTTTGCTCGACTGAGAACGACGTTAAAACAGACTACGGAGTGATTCATCTTACTCGACAGTTATGGTTATGAACGAGTTCCAATAATGGACACATTTAGCAACCTTGTCTAAGCCACAGATTTGCCAGGATTATTGAGCTGGGCGAACAGGCAGGCAACAAGTCGATTCTTTTCAGACCTTGAAATGTCTGTAATTGGCGGAAATTAGTAGTTGTTGGGCTTAGTTTAAAGACTGCCCTGGCGAGTTCGTAAGCCCACGTAATAGTCTTAATAGCTTTTTTATGAGACAGGTCGTAGCAAATTAGAATATGTGAAAGAAATCTGTAGGTGCCACATTGGAAATCAAACTAAGCCTTCACTGTATAAGTAGGATACACTCACCATTCATTTACGGTCCTCATTGTCGATAGTTTGATGAAGAGGCTTTGGACTTTGGAATACCATGCTTTATCAATGCCATTACTGACATTGCCTCGGGTTTCAAAGACCAAAAGCACCACTAAGCAATGTGATTCTGCCAAAGGTTGGCACTTGCTTGAGAACCCCGATTGTGCCAAAGAGGAACCGGGCGATTGCTTCTGTATCATAAGAAAGGCCAGGTCTGCATTTCATTTGGCCGTACTGGAGTCAGTATACATAAAAGCAAGAAAACCTTTACTATGGAGATAGAAAGAATTCGTTTTTTACTAGGCGTATTCATTTAATCTTGTTTTAGTGCATGCTGATTGGTTCAAGAACACAAGCCATTTAAGCAGTCCAAATTTCTGTCTGGAGTGTCTGATGAAAAAAGCTATTTCGTGTAATTTTATTACTTTGAATAAAGTTTTTAACATTGTAATTACACTTTTTATCTCTAGAGTGAAGAGACTGAAATAATAAGCGGCTGGGAGGAGGGGATAGGATAAACCGGGGGGATGGGGAACGAACGTCTTATGAGAAATCTATTCACTTACTCTACATATCAATGCTGGTTAGCCCAAGGTACGGTAATATTTTCAGCACCTGATAAACGCTGTTACATACAGACTCTGACAGTACATGTTTAAAATTCGTTCCCACATCTCCGTTTTGAAGAGCTTTTGTGCAAATACCCTGAGGTTGAAGTAGTTTTGTGTGTAAGGTAGACGGTGTGCTTAATTGGGCAAATAGTTGTAGAAGCTGCCTCTCCTGGTTAAGTTTTGTAAACGTTTCATGATTTGCGGGTACTTGCATTCACCCTACACTGCTAGTGTTGAAGGAGCAGCAAGTTTAAAATCTTTCAATTTTTCTACACAGGAGACGTTTAAAATGCTCGACATGGAGCAAATGTTAGTGGAAAGGGTTGAAAACGATGTGGATTGTGATCTTGAAGGTGAGTGATGATTACTTTCAAAGGAGACAGTTTAATTTACTACGAAACTGCACCTTGTTTCTTTAATGTTGCTTTGTGCTACAGACAATTGGCAACGGATATATCCTCGTCGTGAATTAACGTTGCCGCTTCATTCGTCATCATCATTATCATCATCACAATCACCACCATCATTATCGTCATCACAACCACCATTATTATCATCATCACCATAATCATCTTTGTCTTTACCACCATCGTCATCATTATCATTAGCATCATTGTCGTCATTTTTGTCAGCACAATCATTATCGTCATCATCATCGTCCTTCTCCTCCTCATCATCATCCTCATCATTCTCATCATCATCACCATGTTCCCCATTTGTCAGAAAAGCCTTGATTTTGTTACACCATTAGCCGTTCAGAAACCATTACCATTACAAACCATTTGATTTGAAGAGTGTCCTGAAAAAGTCGTAAAATTTTACACAAAATTTGTCTCATCTTTTTCTGGTATTTTGTAGTGACTTCTTACCTTGTTGCGACGTAAGATGTTCCACAAGTTGTTTCCTTGTTTATTTATCTGCTTTTAAAATTAGATTATAGGAAATTCTTTACTTTGAAACAGAACTTCTTACTGCCCGCTGGTCATTTTGAAAACGGTTCGGGTCTCCAATAGTAAATTCTACCTTTCAACATTGTGAAAACAAGAGCTGGCAGTCGTCGCGCACTCGTCCATTGCTCCTTTCGTTTGTAAACAGGACGTTCTTAAACTTCACCAATATGCATTGGTCTGTTGATACAAATTTATGCTCGAGCTCTCGCTAGTTATTCTTATGTAAATTTCTCATTGATATTTTCAGAATATGTGCAGAAACTAGACGAAATTTTAACGCAAAAAATTGAGAAGTTTACTCATCTGCGAGGTAAGTGAAAGAGTATTGAGTTGTGCTTGTATTGTTGCATTCAAGACCTCACTCCCACTGTATTGGACACCTGGTAGAGTTAGACATCACATATCAGATAGGCCTTTATGTTACACGTTACTGGATAGCTTTTGCTACCTCGCTCGTTTACTGAGATTTTCATTACAAAAGAAGTGTAATGGTGATCTCAGTACACGAGTATGCTAAAGTTTTAGATATCAAATAGGGCTTTACGTTACACCTTCCTGGATAGCTTTTGGTACCATACACCTTTACTGAGATCATTATTAGGAGAAGTGGGATGAGCGGATGTATGAATGAAGGTTATTGAAGCACAAGTGTATCATACAGCGTTGAGTGAAACTGTTACATGGTCCTTGAGTGTACCGTTACAATAAGTTGTGGTAACACGTTCACTCGCAGAGCTATTTTGGTGCCTGATAGATCACAGATCACAGATCAGATAGCATCGTTACCTTGCTTGACAGGTATCAAAAGCCGTCCATTGCAAATGCTATCCGTGACCGATCATAGATTTGTATCAGATAGAATCGTTTACATGCCTGTCAGCTATCAAATGCTATCCATTGCAAATGCTATCCAAGACTGATCGTAGGTGTGTATCAGATGGAATCGTTAACATGCCTGTCAGATATCAAATGCTATCAATTACAAAATGCTATCCACTACCGTGTAACTGAGGGTACTTATTCTACTTGGTAGTGAGGGATTATGATTTCGACTAACATTGAGTTCAAGAAGCCTTAGTTAGAGGTCGAAGCTGTGCAACGCTTGGCCTTCGCTGATTAATGGTTTGTCTTTAATTTTTGACTTGACAATGAGGTTTACGTCTCGTAATATGCTTCCCTTACCCTCTTTCTACGATGTATGGTTTAATACGGGTGTTTGGTCGAACATGTACTCTGCTGAAAGGATCGTTGTTTAGTTGGAACTCGGGGTGTTTCGATGGTTTGGTTTTAGTTGGCTGTCTGGCTGACAGGTTAGTTGCTTGCTTGCTTGCCTGCTTGCTTGCTTGCTTGCTTGCTTGCTTGCTTGCTTGCTTGCTTGCTTGCTTGTTGCTAGTAAATTCTAATAATACCTTGCAAATTGGCAAATCAAAGTTTCACCAAAGAATTAGCGTGTTTTGCAAGTACCAAAGTCGGAAGGTGACTGGTTATGATAGGGAACATCAGAAATTGTGCTTTTTGCAACATTAGCCTCTCATTCAGTGAATGTAAAGTTAACTTGGAAGTCGTACATCGGAATAAAAGTAGTGGGGAAATTTCGTCAGATAAATGCAGTGGCAACCGGGGTACTGGCATACCTGAAATAGGTGAAATCATGACAGACATGTTGTTTGTGATTTATTATGCCAATTGTTTTAGCAAGGATCTACTGAAAGCTGTTAGATATTAAGTGGTCCGTGGAAACAGTACAGAGCTCGTCTTTTTTATGTTTGTGCTAAGGTGCACATAGTACCACGGAAGGTAAGTCCATTTTCTATAAGCCTATGTGCCTTGGCAAGTGTTCTATTATTATTTTCCTTAAAATATCGAGTTATCATTTCGGCAGTGCGGGACTCGACTCCTGGATTTAGTGTTGCGTTGAAAAATACAGCAGCTTCGTCATGAATTGCGATGTTTAATCCAGCCCTGATCTTGGTATGCGCAGCTGGAACAAATTGTATTGGCCACTTACTTTTCAAGACAGTTAGTGAATTAAGCTTCAGTACAAGTTAATCCCATGTAATTTGTGTCAGGGAAGGCTCGTGTCGTGAACTTGATTGGTAATTTGGGTTCCTTAGTTATGAGTAAGTAGCATTTATCTAGGTAAAATACAGTCTTAGCAACACCCTGTGAAAACAAAGTCGCGAAAAAAGGCCATTTGAGGACCTGGTATCTCGTGAGAATGACCGGGCAAAGCCAGTTTTGATTCCGGTAGTTGAGATTATGGCGCGTTTTAAACTGGGCTATTTGCTGTTGTGCTCATATGTAGTTAATCATTGCTTAGGGCTTTTATAATTTTTCACGTTCTAGTTGTACAAAAATAATACAGTTTGTATACGTATATTGGTCGTTTCGCAAACTTTAAAAGTGATGTCTTGCCTTTCAGGTCAATGATGTTAACTTTGAGAATATGAGCAACGATGACGCAGTAAGAGTACTTAGAGAGGCAGTGCACAAGCCAGGGTATGGTCACTTATCCATTTATATATTGATTTTGAAAGGTGGTACAAGACTGTGTTCGCTGTTCCTCTCTTAATTTGGTTACATCTGAAGAATTTTGTACAAAGTCCTAACTCCTGCCCATTTTTTCAAAACAAGTGAAGGCACGGAGCGCAAAATACAGGGAATACTTTCCCTTGTGATTACAAGAATACTGTTAGTTCTGCTAAGGTTCTTTTATCAGCACATATATTTTGTGCAAGCGTAGCTGTGCACATTCAACGATATTATAGGTAACCATTCGCGCCTGCCGTTTTGCTTCATTGACTTCGTTTAATAAGATAGGAGACTGCCGATGGTCCGCCCTGGAAAAGAAGCATGCCATCAACAGTTTACGAAGAATGTTGAATATTCTGGACTAATCTATTTAAAAAGTGTTGTTGATCATAGTCTTAACTGAACAAACTAATCAGCATATATTTTAAATGCACTTTCTTCTTCTTTGGTGGAAAGTTGTCATGGTTACTGTGAATAAGCACCCTGTTGCGCACCTTATTGGAAGATCGAAATGACCCATCAGAAAGTTCCACCATGTGGCTTACAGGAATGTGTTAGTAGCGACATTTTTGGATTCTGGAGTGAACAAGCCAGAGTTTAGAGATTATGATGTTTGCCCGACTGTGAGTAGGGGAGGCTTACCACAAGAGATAATTAAAGTGTGGAAGGACAAAGGTAGTAACAAATTGCATAAGTTTCAATAAATACGAACGCTGTAAAATCTATCTTGACGTACGCCGCTAAAGTGAACACCAATATCACCCTTCCATAGTTGTTTACGAAGGAATGGTACTGTTGTTCTTTGATGATAAGGCAACAATTACTATCATTCTCGAAATTAGTAGTAGGAAACTGCATGTGGTAACTGTTTCTGCCTTTTCTTCTCCTTTGAGATAAAATTGCAAGTCTATAGGCGGTATGTTTACTTATATTTCTTTTCTGGATTTTGGGAACTGTTGGTTTTCCAACCGGCGGTGTAGCTGTTCTAAAATGTTAAAGGGGGGCTGTTCTTTTGAATTGATACTAATTGCCGTGTTTTGACGACACTCAGTTCGCCAGCGTTTATGGTCTTTGTTGCAAGGGGCAAGAAGTACTCGTAAAAAGTAGTCATTAAAGCAATTGTCACAGCGGGTCGTGAATTTTAATTCAGTATAGAACGCTGATAACCTGCCATAGGCGTTGTTTAGATGATACATACTTAGAAAAGTTGCGAAGTGTTTAGGCGCGATTAAAGGTAGTAAAAGTACTGCAGTGGTATCTTAATACTTACAGAAAGTTTGTTTGCCGGCAGATTCAGAGTTAAATTTATAAAATAGGTTGGGCAAGGGAAAGCAAGCGTTTGTTGTAAAACGAGTTGAAGGGTCCAAACGTCTCGAAATATTAACAAGGTGGACTTCCATTCCCATTACGTCAACCGTCAACCGTCAAGCGTAGAGTGCTTCGGCAATAGCTTAACGGGTATTACCATTCGGAAGGTATAACATAGTATTAATTTGTACTACTCACGACCGTGACTAAAGGACTCGACTCCCCTCCCTCCTCCCGTTCGAAATTGTATTGCTATTTAGATATCTATTGACAGTCTTCCGTCGTGTCGCTCACTTTTGCCTATTGATCATGGCCCTTTATACTCCAATAGGCTGTTTGATAACTTCAGGCGAGGAGTTTGCTGCTTTGATCACGATCAGCTATAGCCTTCTACACATCATCGTGGGTCCAATTTATTCAAGACTATTTGAATACTTTTTATTTGTTTTGTGTCATTGATTTACATAGCTTCCTCTTGCAATTTTGTTTATAAATCACTTCAATATGTGTATGATCCCATAGAGATAACCTTTATTAACGTTTAACATTTTAGACCCATAACACTGACAGTTGCGAAGTGTTGGGACCCATCACCTAAAGGTTATTTCACCGTTCCCAGAAGTAAGTATATATATATATGTGCTTAATGTAAGCCCGCATAACCCTATAGGCTATGTCAAGAGCCTCTATTTCAGGTAATTGGCCTCTTGGAAATCATACGATCACAGCATCGTGTAACCCTATTATTCGTCTTAAAATCTTGATCTGTATTGAGCTGAAGAAGGAATGGCCATTAATAATATTTATATTCGATAGCAATGCCTGGACAATATGCTCACAGGGCAGTGGTTTCAAATGCTACCGCTTACTTGGCTGTTGGAAATATCCAAAGCGCGCGCAGAGATTTACATCTTAAATAATCTTACAGCTTTAGCATAGTACTTGTGAGTTGGAAATTAAGGATGATAAACGGTGTAACAACTATCAGCAAGTGTTTGTGATTTACAAACCGCGAAATATACAAATTTGAAGATTTTCATTCATCTGTGATCTTAAGTCCTACCGCCCCGTTTTCTTATACCGCCCTCTTCTGGACTTATGGACCCACTGCTACAGACATTCAGACAGGTTGAGAAGCTAGACCATTGCTTTCGAATTGCATTGATATTGTCAGTCTGGTCTTGTTTCAAAACAGTCGAAGTCCCAGTGCCCCTGCTAGGGCCTACATTGGCAGTATTACCGTAAGCGTATTTTTCAGTACCACGGGCATCTTATACAGAGTCGTGCAACGCAAGTAGAATATCTTTTATTTGATCCTGAACCCTTTTTATTAGACCAATCAGTATACAAGTGTATGTCCCGTCGTGGATGAATTTTCTTCTCGACATGTTTTGATACTTGCATAATCACAGTGCTTGCAAATATTGTTGCTTAATTCTCTTTCACCTTAAGGTGAAACACATTATTGCTCAATTCTATTTCACCTTAAGAAAAACGCAAAGCACCCCCCCCCCCCAGCACCCCTCTCCCTCAAGCTGTTCATGGGAAATCACGACACATGCACGTGGAAGTCTTGAACAGAAAACTATGGGACGTGAAGTTTCATAGTGGGTAAAATGACAATGTTTCTTCGCCTATTTCACCTCCGAATTGATACAAAAATCAGTCAATCCTCTTTCACAGACGTTTATATTCTTGTGTTTTGGATCATAACCCATCGAATCCGTGTACGTAACCAAGAGCTGGGAACGACCAAGGCTAATAAGTACGGTGGCCAGGAAGATACAAAGCTTACTGAATCTAAAATCTTATGGCAGTTGCAGGGCAGCCTGTACTGCAATGGATATTTTTAGTTGATCAGGTTGTTTTTATTGTATCAAGTTTGAATGATTCTACCCCCATCCCCACCCCTGATCATGACCTTTTAAGTTTTTACGACATGCTTCAGGGAAAGTATCTTTAGATAGTGTTGGATTATTAAATCTTTTGTCAAAAGTCATCAAACTCTATTGTGTGCCTCATGTTACTTTTAGTTTGTTTCTTTAAGTAATTTCAGGTGTAGATCTGTCAAGGCCAGCCTGTCGTTTAGAAAGCAATAAATAATTGCTTATCAAAATAGAAATCACCTTTTAATTTACAATGACCCGTATAGGAAATTACAGTCGCTTTGCCTGCTCTGAATTCAAACTGTTGCTTCAACCCTGTTCCCTTACTCAAAGAAAAAAAATTCCCCACGATCTTTTCACTTGTAAACAAGCCACAGAAGTCATCTTGTTATTTTATAATTTCATTGCCTTTACAGTCGGTAATTACAGCCCCTGATAATTTTTCTACAAACATTTCATGGTATGTTTATCGGCTATAGTGGAACCATCAACTTTTCCTGTGATAGGACTCCTTTCAGCTGCCGTAGATTACGAAATTGTTGAAGAGGAAGCTAATCTTGTGGCGATTTCTCCTCTTTTTACATCGCAGTTATATATATTAATGCGACCACTCAAGATTTTATTGTACAGAATATTGATTTGCGCCGAACTATAGGTTACTGATTCTATAAGCCATCGATAATAACCTTTTATTTTCCCATTAGTCATCATTCTTATTGCCTTAAAATTAGTTGGTGTTATTATCCCGTGTTAACATCAATCTCATATCAGTAAGGCGGATTGGTTTATTTTTTCTGTCTCTTAAATTTCTGAAATATGATCATATCTTCCACTTTGCGTGCGATTACGACAACGCGTGGCCGAGTCCTCGTGTTCAGTATTGTGAATATATAAATTGGCGAGCGCCTTGTACTGATTTAATGATAAATCACTATATCAAAATGTACTTGTTCGACGGGAAGACTTCATAAACACTGACCTTACATATCACAGTTTGACATCGACGTGATACCGAATGGACCTTTGCTTACTCTACGGGATTTGTACGCTAAATAAAGTGATATTTGTGGTTGAGGGATTAAAGCCTAGCACTATATTTGCTTGTTACTTGTGTCGACTGTGCCGTTTGTAAATTAAGGCGTATGTCGATGAAAACAATTCCTATACTGAAAACGAACGAATTTTTCTTATGTGATGTACTGTACTGACTGCTTCCATTGTTTTCTTGTTATTTTGAGCAGACGAACCGGTGAGACCTATAGATCCCTCGGCTTGGATACAACACTCAGAGGCAGTTCGAGGTATGTACACATCATTTTATGAGACGTTTTCATTGATATTTGATAAATTCATCGCTCCCAAAGTAAGCAAGAACTGCATTATATCGATGATTTATTGAAAACGGGAGAAGTAGCTTTAGGCAACGAGTACAAAAATGGCGGGTTTAGGTATTAATGAAACTGTTCTGAATAGAGCCCAATAAATTTGGTTTGACAAAGAGGAGGATTTAGACAGAATATTGAATTTGGCAAGTTTACACTGCGACAAATTTTTGTTCTGTCAGGGAACATAAGCATCATTATTTGCGAGCTTCATATAAAGCCATATTTCTCGTGTTGTTTAGATTTTCGACTGAGCAAAGATAATAAACTGTTGTTGACATCTTTGACAATGTTGCAAGAGGATCAGCTTTTTTGACAAGTTCAGTGCTTATCAGAATGGCGTTGGCAGGTCAACAGCAGCTATTGGCCGCATGTGGCAAGGAAAGGGGATTAACATGTGATGTTTAAATCTTTGTACGCCATTTTGTATTATGTTCCTTAACACGCCTAGGATTTTGTAGCAGACATGTTATCGCAGAGGAAGCTTCACTGACCTTTTTACAAGCGGAAAATTGTCTGTAGCATGCATTTTGATTTTGAAATCAAACAATTCCTTTTGTAGCACTGTTTGAATGAAGATTGTTATCATCGCACAGACAAATGGCACAATTTACATATGAAAAAATTTAAGTTTGGTAGAATATTTTGTGCTAACTAATGTAGTACATTTGGGAACGTATCTTAGGGGAAAGGTACGTTTTTGTCGTATTAAATGCTATGTTTGCATTTTTACGCCTGTTAAATGCTTACCTTCGCTCTCGTATACACTTTTCTTTGGACTTTATCCTATGTATTGCTCTTGTACATCGCTTAAACCAGTCAGCGGACCGCTGTTCAAAAGTTTATTCAATACTTTGTTTACCTCGGTGAACAATATTTCAAATACGCTTTTAGAACAGAGGTTCCTACGTTTCCTCGACTAGCTACCTCTTTAAACCCAAGAAGCTAGGATGATGCCAGCAGGCAGTACATTTAAGCTCAGAAACGATAAAAATGAAACTGTATGACAATGTGGTCGAGGTAGTAGTAAATTTTTAATGCAAAGTAGGTTTAAGGGCGACTTTGCCAATCCTAGATCTTGATGTTGACGTACATTCATTAACATTTTCAAAGCTGATTTCAGGTATTGGTCATGACCCTCAATAAACTGGCAACCCCATAGTCAGAACACTGATTATGATTGACGTTACTGCATAATCTGTACGGATTAATAGTCTAAATACTTTAAGGTTTAGCCATGGGGTACTTGATTCGTATTTAAGTACGTATTAAATACGTGTTTAAGGACACCATGTATTTAAAAGATCAGCTTAAACATGCAGCCGGTGGTTATTTTGATGTTACCCAATAGTATTTAAGTAGGGAATCATTGTCGTCTGATGTATATTTGCAAGGTACGGATTTGAAACGGGGACCGCTTCCATCTGGGTTTTGTCACGTATTGGTAGACAGATTGTTGTAGAGTTATTCGAGCATCAGGTTGTGAAGGGCGTCAGTGTGCCATGTGCAAGCTAGCCTGCATCGTACTACTGCGAATGCTATATTTTACCTTAAGATGGGATAATTTCAGCTAGCTGCTAAGAACAGAATCAAGCTCGAGTACCTAAATGATTCAGACGAAAATACATATTGGTGGTGTTTTTAGATAAAGATGCTAATTGGAGACGTTTCTTCTGAACGTAGTTAACATAAACAAACTAAAGATTGCTAATCGCGACGTCTCATGAATTATAGGTATAGATAATAGCCCAGTTTTGCAGTTATTTACAATACTTGAGACCATGGCGCTGAGGCGCCAATAACACTTGTACCGTAATTTTAGAGAACTGATGAACAATTAAAGCATTTTAAAAGTAGGTGATAAAACTGTCGCAGTCCCGCTGAGCATTAGCCCCTCCCTGTGGATAGCGATGCCTGACTTTTCCAGTCGTTACTTGCCCGCGGTTAGTTTTGGATGATACAATGCTTAGTTGACAGTGACCCAGGAAACATTACGTTACAAAAACCATAGTTTAGAAAAGCAGTAGATGGCTGATAGCCGTACTGCCCTATTCCTAACGTTCTATGCGTTCAAAAGCATACTTAACCTGCCTGGTAACAGGCGAAGTGGGGGTTCGTTTTACAATGTACATGAATCGGGAGTGAATAAGAGTGAAGTATGAGATTGAGACCTTAGCACATAAACAGGTTTGCTGTATGTATTGGAGAAAGGGTTCTAGTAGAGTACTTTAGTGTGAAATTTGCTATTTTCTACTTGTTGCATTATTCTTGTTGGTGTAGATAACCCGTCCAAATTTGATACGCCCTTTCAAAGTTTAAATCATGTCCACCTAAACCTTATTATTTGAGCACAGATCGAACTGAGCAAAATTAAGTGTTTCTCTGAGGACCTCTGCCAACGAAAACATCTTTTACTCGCAGTTGGTATGAGATTTGAATGTTACATTTTGTATACAGGCATTTGGTGGCAGGGTTAACAACCTTACGTAGTTACAATTACGATTTGTCGAAAACAACTTTCTGTGAGGTTATCACTTTAGCACTCTGTTCGTTCATTAAAATTTATGCATTGAACAGTTTATCTGCTCCAGTAGCTTAAGATTTCCTGTTAATTTTTGGAAATGGTTTATTTGACTGTAACACATTCAGGAAGAGACTGAACAGGAGAACAGTAAGATGTTTGAGACTAATCACATTCTCTCCTTTCTCAACAGCTGCTGGAGGCCTTGGGAGACCA
>JAAAKM020006971.1:6670976-6682948 GCA_010016025.2 Alatinidae sp. Z8VKAUB7J3 | reverse complement strand
TCTGTCCCACGTTTCTAGTATATATTACAGTAATTTCAAGTTAAATAGGTACAGCAGTGTGCTCCGAAAATAGTGATTGAGTGTTTCCGTTTTGTATTTTATTCAACCATACCACCAATATTCAGAGGCACTATCGGAGTTGGTCTGATGGACTACTAGACGTAAAACACATCACAGGTAAACGTCGGAAGTTACAGTTTCCGACATCTAAATGGTTGGAATTCCGTACAAACGTTTGCTAAGAGGATTTGAAGTCTTTGAGCACAATAGAGTTCAAGACCTTTAAAGTTTAACATATGAAAGGAGTGGCGCACATTTGGAGAAGGCTCTTCGCCAGTCTTCTCGTTCTCTTGCAACACAATAAATATCAATCTTTGACTTTCTACATCCATTACCACCCTCCTAGGGACTCAATTCGAATCTCACATTTTCCGCTCACTGTCCCCATAACTTTGAGCTCGACCCATTCGCACGGTGTCTTTCCAGTCTGCCTCTAATCGTCTCGTTGAAGGTTTCTATCGTCAACTCAAGTAGGCACTAAAACTCAAGCTAATCGTCCACAATGGACTGACACTGTTTTAGTTGTCTTATTGGCAATTCGATCCGTTGCCAAGACGGATCTGAGATACTGTCCAAGGGAATTTGTTGGTCACCCGACAATCTTTCGAGCGAACTTGCGGTTCGGAGTTTAGATGTATATTCTTTGGAACACAAGTAACTATGTGAATTGATTACATTGACATTCGTCATTAGTTAAGCTTATTCCAATTCAAACTTGAAGTGAAACTTCGAATGTAACGAAAAAATTTTCTACCCTGTCGCATCTGCTTATCAAGCACGATTCTGGAAACGATTTTTTTTTGACATTCGCAATTTGGGATATTTTGACCCTTTGAAAGAGAAAAGATTTTTTTTCATATTGTTTGGAAAGAGTCATCCTTAGCGTAGAATGATATAAAAATCAGCCTTTGTGAAAACAAGCAAGTATTTTGCTAATACACCGCCTCCTTGAACTTCACCCCTGGTAACACTCGCAAAACTTGCGCTGGGTGTAAGCAATAAAATGCGCTGTGACTTGTCAGATAAATGGAAAATACCACCTGATTCATTAAAACTTGATGAACATACTATTTACTAGGAACACGAAAGTAATATGACTGTATTCAACAATCTAACAATGCCGACTAAAAGACGATGACGTAACATCATTGGCGAATACATTAGCATAATTAACTTTCGTAACAGTAAAGTCTATTGTCCGGACACATATAATTTAACTTGATTTATAAGATAAGATGGAATGATTTGCCTCATAGAGTAGACGATTTCTCATACAACAATACGATATTTTAATAATTTATGTGGTTCATTTATAGGTTTTCTCTTAGTTCAGGGATAACTATAGTGATTCATCCATTACAAAGACATTATTAAGGCGTGTGCAGTGACGTCATGAAAAACAATTCACATCTGAAAATTCTGTCTCAATCTTGCGGGACCGGGGGCAGGAATCGAACCCCGGCTTTTTTCTTCACGACGTAAGGGTAATCCACTTCCTAGAAATGTCGTATTCTTTCGACGATAATTTTATCGCTGTGGTAGATAACCCTGTAAACGAGGGAACGACAAGAAGAAAGTGAACTGGAGGCTGGCACGATAACAGGAAGAAGATCTAGAGGTAAGAAAAGACAAAAGTACTAAGATTCTGTACTCCAGCTTATGAAGGAATATAGAATAAGAAGTAAAC
The DNA here is from genome assembly GCA_010016025.2 of Alatinidae sp. Z8VKAUB7J3. Taxonomy (NCBI): domain Eukaryota; kingdom Metazoa; phylum Cnidaria; class Cubozoa; order Carybdeida; family Alatinidae; species Alatinidae sp. Z8VKAUB7J3. Next base: position 6,681,201 of record JAAAKM020006971.1, on the reverse strand, counting down.
AGGGCTTGGTGGGGTTAGCATCAGATCGGAAGATATGGCGAGCTATGATAGCTAACGTCAGCGAGGACATAGAACCCTGAAGAAGAAGAGAACCCTTACAAAATCCTATCGTTTTTATAGAATTGCAAAGAAACCGTATCGTTTAAATGGAATCTCTTGCGTCCTTTCTGCTAGTAAAATTTTGATTTACTCCCGACTCCTCTTTTCTGCCATTATACAGAGGCCTCGAACAGAAATTTTTCATGTCAGTGGCTTTGATTGATGTCAGTAAACCTGTTTAGACGTCACGTGGTTAGGGATAGCATCTTTATTAAGACGACTTATTAAACACCCATCATTGTCCCATTATTAATTTGATGTATGATAAGTGTTTTGGTAATCATTTATGCACGAACAAGCACAAATTTGCAGTCTCTCCAGCACCCCCCCTTCCAACACACACAGTATACAGCCCTTTATTGCAAGTATACCAGACGTAAAACGGAGATGCTTCGAGGGGGGTCGAAAATAAATTGACATTTTTGGCCACATTAGCTCCCAATCATCCACCGGTGGACATCGACTTCCACCTCGACGCAATTGGAGAAAAGCCTCTCTGCAGCATGAGTTGACCAAGGGAGGGCTGCCATCCGGCCGATCTATCTGTTCAAAGCCTATTGAAAGTAGGGAAGTATCACAGAGAAGAGAGGAGTAAAATTATAGGGAGAACGCCAAGAGGGAAACTACAATTGTGACAACGTTTCGTCTTTTCTTTAAAACTTTGTCAGGTCCTTGTACATTGTGAATTTCACGTTATAACCTCCAATGTACAAGGACCTGACAAAGTTTTAAAGAAAAGACAAAACGTTGTCATAATTGTAGTTTCCTTCTTGGCGTTCTCCCTATAGTTTGTCGGTGTAGTTGTCACCATAGTATTTACAGGATTAAAATTGTCAATAAATCTGACGTTTCAAACTCTTTCTTCTCGATGATACATTCTTCTGTGTTGTTAACACAATGAAGTCACTGCAGCCTTTACCTATCTTTTCAGCATTACGCAACAACATAAGCGTAGCGGCACCCTTGGTGCACGAGAGCAGATGGTCACGCTGTAGTGACGTCAATCACTGCATTAAAAAATCTCTGGGGTTTTGACAGCACAGCGGAGTGGAAACGACGAAGGCCTGGGTTCGATTTTTCGCGGGCCGACAGTTTTTCATGATCGAAATGTCTTTGATAGATGTCATCATTCAAGCACGTTAATCCTCTGAAACGAGTGACCGATGGGATGAGTTGATAAGCTCAATGGCAAAAACGTGGGACTAAGATCAAGAGGGCTCAAACAGTCTCCTTCATCGTTGCAACTCCTATTTCCGCTTGCCGTTACACCATGGTCCTTCTACCATTGACATAGAGAAATGTGCCATGTTATTTGATGACGTCACTACATTCCCTCCCTAACCCCCAAGTCAAATACAGACGACTTAATGTTTAGAGTTCAGACGGATTTGAACAATGGTTTCGATTATAACTGATATTCACCTAGAACCACTTATTCGACACAAGGCCAGTAAGAAACACGACAATTTTGAGGTTACTTTATGCCATATTCTGGAGGTGAGGGAAAATATGAGGGACATTACTTCAAGTGATTTCAAGGCTTGAAGGAAAGCTTTCGAATGCCGGGAATTCTTGATTTAGAGTCCACTGTTCACTTTAATATAAGCGCCCTCACAATAGGCGCCCCATGGTGCTAAATTTTATTACTCTTTTGAACGAAATGCGGTGTTTATTGGAAAATGCTTTCCTTTTGAACTTTGAGAACAAGTTCAAACTTAATAGCAACATGTCTGTATCGCTTAATAATCAATATCCGTTCATTATTTGATGTCATAGGAGATTATCGGAAACATCGCCATAAACTTGCTAGTACAATTTTTTCTTTCAAATAACAGTTGCTGTTAGTCTATATCAGAATCATCTTGAAGAAATTAACTTTCGAGTTTCGATATTTCGAAAGGTCCCATGTAATCGTGTGCCCTACCTCGCCAGGTCAAAGGAGGCCTTGTATTAGTGGGGTACAAAATGTCCCTTAAATCTCGCGTGAGGTCCTCTCAATACCAATAATGTATAGCAAATTTCATCAATTAACTAAACACTAACTTTAATGTCCTGCATTCGGTCCCTAGATATGGGTGGGCGGGGTTATCCTTTTTTACGCGTGTGAGCAGCTTTCAAGTTCCGGAGAATTTTTCCAGCTTTTTACCGGAGCATTCCGTTGAGGTTCTGTTCTAGAATCGAAAATGCGTTTCATTTCAAAGCTGTGAAATCCTTGTAGACTTTCAAGAGAAGCTGCTCTCCCTTCAATTCTGCATTGTTGCCCCTCCCACATATCTTTTCCTATTCACTATTTGTAATGTGGCAGCTCCAGATGCTTTCTGTATGTGCGACGGGATCTAAGTACAATACTTTGACTCGGAAATAGACCAATTTTTCCTTACCAAGAGGAGTTTTATTACAGAAGTTTATTTTGCATTTAAGTTAAATATTTGTACTTGAAGAATTTGAAATTTGAGATCGGTCGTGGAAGACATAAAGGTATAACTTTCTTCTTTAATTGCCTTTGTGTTATATTTGCGTCCCCCTGCTTCTGAGCGCTCTTTGATCTGTATGACAAACAAATCGATCAGTTCGTCAGGCTTCACCTCGTTGCGCGCGCCGCCAGAAATGTGAGTCATTTTACTTGGGTGAGTGCAGTTGTTTCCTGCAATACTAAAGTTTAACGAACCCGAAGAAAGAAGTAATGTAGTGATTTTACTTTAAAATAGGAAGGATTTTCAAATGCAAAGGTGAAGTTTAGGTAAGTAGGCTAATGTTGAGGCTCATTTATGATTACTTTGTGAAGTTTGTACAACCTGGCAACTGTAGTTTTACCATCCCAACATGACCTTCGATTACAGCTTAGTATTAGCAGTATTTGTAATCATAATTTCATTTGCATTTCTATGATTTTAACATTCTGATGAACTTTTCAGGATGTTCGCTTCTATGATACTGGTATTTGCTTAGCAATTTGTTGCCCCATTAATGGTGAATGACATAAATGTGCCCTGAGACCTTAAATCTATACACTGTAATCAATACTGACAGCAGGAGAAGATGTTTTCAGGATTGTTTAGTCGCAAACACTGCTTTTGTGTGTAGAAATTAGCAGACTTGGATAGATACACAACTTCTGCTTCATCTTCGAATCGTCGTCTTGGCTCTATAGTATTTAAAACTTGGGTTCAGCCATAGCTATCAGTTTTATTCCTTGTATTACATGTTGTAGTGAGTGATGCGTGCATGAAGGGTTAAAATATCGACAGCAACTACTGTGATGCTTGAATAGCTTAGAGGAACGTTATCCGACAATTGTAAGGCTTACTTAGGCAGTACTCTTGTTACTGTGCCTTTTTGTGGAATCTGAATGTCTGGTCGCGTTTAGAATCGTGTCTTTGATGACCTTAAAATGTGATCTTTGCATATTTCGGGTAGGATATTTCGAATGTTGAACCGAACCTTACGGGACGGTTGTTTGGCGCTTTTACCATACTCTCTATCGAGATGGTACCAAATCCCTTCTAACCACAGGAATTAATACTATCAAATCTGCAAATTCTAAGGGAGTGTGTATGTTTATTATATGCACCGGCTTCTCATAAGGCTGACCTCATCATTATAGGCAGGAATGGGTTGGTTTGAACGTCGTAGTTGTCGTGAATCCAACTGCCAATTTCGAGGCTGGATGCCAAGAGACAAGGTGGGCACCAGGTTGAAAACGATCAAAGCTATTTTATTGTTGATATCATTCAAGCTACAATGTAAACTACACCAAGTGATCATATACGTTCATAGGACATGATAAAATGCTCACGTCATGCTTAAGCCTGTGTAGGAGGGTATTTTCTCTAGAGAACCACATTTCAGAAACGTGAAAGATTATTAGGCGCACATGCAACGTTCTTTGCTACAATCTTTAACCTGACCCGTGGTGAAAACTTATCTACAGTTCACTTAAAAAATCGTGAGGATATTTGTTATGGACAAGTTATTTCCGGAAGAGAATTTAGGATAATGATTGAAAACGTACATGGTATTTATTCAAAACTTGATCGCATGTCCTCATTCGGATTCTGCAAAAGCATTTAGTTGGCCAGCAATGCGGGGCTTACAATTTCCAGCAGTTTTCCATGTTTGCCTGGCTGCTTTTTCTCAACAGTCAAGGACTAGGTTGTACTTCACAGGAACTGTCGTGAATCATTCTTCCCACAGAAGCCAGACCTTAACATGAAAATGTTTAACCAAATGGTTGTAAAACTATGTTGTACATCCATAAATTGATTAGAATGTTCGATACAACAATCGTCGGATCCTATCCTTAAAACTTGATAATCGTAAGGATATTGCTCAGGAATTTGTCACAATTTCGTAGTATTTTGTTATTCCTTGAGTAAACATCGTATCGACATTGTACTGGAATAATCTTTTGCTAAAGTTGTGTTGTTTTAGTTGATGCACCATCTCCCCCCCCCTGCCCCCCCCCAAAAAATACTGGGTTGTAGCTTAAAAGCAGGGTTTGGGGGGAGGGGAGGGGAATATTACCTTGATTTTTGTACGGAAATCTGAGCCAACGGTAGCTTTAGTTTTCATCGAATACAACAGCACAGCTACGCCTAACTGGTCATCATCCTGAAGTTATCCGATGTTAGTGACAGTGGGAAGTTCAAAAGCCCACGTGTTGTTGTGGAGTAGTTTGACTTACAACATTCCGCTCACCTCTCAATAGTATCGTATTGTTTTTCAGTGGTTTGCATCTTTAAAATAGAAACCATATGGAATTAAATGTTTGTATGCTGTCTCATCACACTAAGTATTTGGAAATGTGTTTATGTATGCAAATTTATTTAAAATTATAAATGCTAAGTTCTTTGATACTATATCAGTGGTTTTCTGGTTCAGCCTTAATTTAATTTAAATTAAATTCCTCATTTTTATAATTTATCGCCCAAACTTTGAATCCGTCTTCTGTCATAATGATAAGCAGTGGTTTTATACTTCTTACCTATTTAAATTCTTTATGCAGTTCGTATTTGAAGTCAAAGGAGAGAATGTCTTATACTTCAAACGACGGCAGACTTAAAACTACCCCAAAATCGTGCCGTCAGAGAAAAGAGTACGGTGTATAGCATAATTAAGAGTAAATTGAATGGCATAATTAAGAGTATGTTGTATGGTGTAATTAAGAGTATGTTGTATAGCATAATTAAGAGTAAATTGAATGGCATAATTAAGAGTATGTTGTATGGTATAATTAAGAATACGGTGTATAGCAAAATTAAGAGTAAATTGAAAGGCATAATTAGGAGTATGTTGTATGGCATAATTAAGAGTACGTTGGTCTGCATAATTAACAGGGTAATGCATAGCATATTTGCGACCACGCTGTATAAGATAATAAGACTAGGTTCCATAGCGTAATTAAAAACTTCAGGGCTATTTTCGAAATAGATTACCTACCCCATTTATTAAGGGCTCCTTTATAAGAAAAAATAAGAAAACAGTTTATTGTTTACCGCTGTCAACGTATTAAGCACCTTCCCGTTAACACAGCGCTCAATGAATCTTCCGCCAAACATTTATATTACTGCTTTGTCTACATCACTGCAGGCCAAATGTGAATCATCTATGGCAGGTGTTACTCTACGCACGACGAATATTTTACAAAGTAGAAACGAACAACCCATGGAATAAAGAAGCAGCAGAGCTGTAAGTGCCCTGTGTTAGCTTTTCATGTCAATGTATGTTTGTCTGCAATACGTGATACCTCTAACAGAGACCACGATGTACATTTGGTGTAGGTGTTACAGTGTAATGTCGGTCCATGTAGAAATTTGAGAAACCATTCCGACTTGAGGAGTACTTCTCAAAGTGGACTCTAACGCCCTGCCCCAAGGAGGCTTGGAACTTCCTGAGGGCGTTTGAGTTTCCACTGACTATAGGAGACACTTAAAACGATTTTGTGGGCGTTGTCAGAGAAATAGCGATAATCTTAATTCTTCACAAGATCAGTTACAATAGTACAATTTTCAAGCCTTGGATAATTTATAACGAAGGATAACGACTCAAAATCGCACTTGTTTTTCTATTCGGACCAACTTCAGGTCAGGTTCCTCTTTAGAGGACCCCCCAGCAATACATCTTTATGCAAAGTGCAGAGCAGTCGTGTGAAACATTTATAGAATTGTCCAATGCTCACCTTCTGTTAATTGGTTTAAATTTTTGGTTTCATCCTTTCCGTAGGCTTGAGAAAGATGAAGAGGAATATCGAAGACGCGTTAGTCAAAATATTAAAGAAATCAACAGGGACTTGTTTAACTCATTTGATGAGGAGGACGGTCATTTCATACGGTAAATACAAATTTGTCATGCTCTTCGTTTTATCATAATTCAGGTACTATATTTTCACACTTATCTTTGATTGACTCTTAGTAGAAACTCGCTAAATACGGTAAGTACTCGTGTGTTAGCCGATGGACTTTATAGTTTAAAAAAGATTTTTGATGAGCTTATATATGGGAGGGCATATAAACAGGGAGCTTATAAACAAGGGCTCATAAACCGCCGGCTTATAAAGTGTAGGTGTATTAACCGGAGTTTTATAAAGTGTAGTCTTATAAAGCGTGGATTTATTAACCGGAGTCTTATGAAATGGACGTTTGTAAACCGGTGGCTTATAAAGTGGAGGTTTAGTAACCGGTGGCTTACAAAGCGTGGGTTTATAAACCGGAGACTTATAAAGCGGAGGTTTAGAACCCGGTGGCTTATTAACCAGGGGGTTATAGGCAGGGGGTTGCTTAGAGGTGGAGAAGTACAGTGTTGAAGACCTAACAGGATTAATTTGGGTGGAGCGTTTTTGTAGTACTGAGTCAAAGGCTAAATATTTTGATAAGGAGCCTGCTTAAGGCAGTCTTGTTGAAACCTTGCGGTTTTAAAGAATGCAAGGATGTCATTAGAAAAGCATTGTGAATATTGTTATGAACGCAGAAGACCCTTGTTTGCAACGTTTTTGTTGTGACAAGGGATGCAACGAATTTTCGCCGAATACTGAATATTCTGTGGGTTATTATTCTGCAAATTACCAAATAATTTCACATCTTTTTCTGAAGATTTAAGGTTTAGGTATAGACTTTAAAATAGTCAAATTGCTGTTAAAAATTGTATGTGTAAATATTAAGCAGCTAATCATGGCGTAATAGGTTTATATTTGGCGTTATATAGTAACAGATTTAAATTTAAAGAAAATATTATTTGGGAATTGCACGGGGTAATTCGTCATAAAATATCAAAATTTATACATTAATAAAGGCCTGCATATCTAGCATCTTAACACCAAAGTGCTTCATCTGAGATTCGGTCCAAGTAAAAGGTACTGATAAAAATCAGTAGTTGATGAAGGGAAACTTTAAGTAAGCAATACGCACGTGCGCTGTTCGAGGCTTGCCATGACTTAGTAGGCTTCCCCAGAAAGTGTCATTTAGCCTTTGCAGATGCCAAATCTAGCCATTTAAAAGTGCACTAAAATAGCAATTCAAAGATTTCCCTCATACAACACCCTTAGATGCTGACTTTCTCCTAGCTCTCAATTTCTATAGCTCTGTTTTGCGCCATGCCCCAACCTCAATTCATGGCCAGCTCCGTGGCTAACGTAAAGTGTTTGAAATGTAAGACCTGTGTAATCCGTAGAAATTACCCGTCCCTGTTACTGGTAGGATTGGACTAAGATGCCTTAGTCTACGGCTGAAGGAGCTGCATATCCCGTGTAAGCAAAGCATGAAGTCTTACGTCATCTGTTATTGTGAAAAATAGGAGTCGCTCATGTAGAAATTATCAAATATGGTATAATTTTAGAATTGACAGTTGCCCTTTCAAGAGATAAGCCTTTGCAGGTACTTCCTGATACATTTACCAAACGTATATACTCGTATTGATCTCCTTTTGAGTAAGATCCTCCTTTGAATACCCCCAGCCACCCACCTACTCCTTAGCCACCACACCACACTACATCCCCATTCCCTTCAGAGAGCCAATTATAAAAGTAAGGGACTGGCGTTGTTTGAAATAAGTGGGTTACCTGCATTTTTCTTTCATTGTGGCATTGTAGCTCATGAAAAACTGAACACCAGAACACTTTCATAATATTCAAGGGATTGTTACTTAATTATATGGAAATACCACGTCATAGGCTGTTGTATTTTTGTTAAGGGATTTTGATTTGTAGAGGTTTTACGTCGCACTTCCCCCCAGGTTTTAAAACATCCCTGTTCATTCCTTAGATTTGAAGAACTAGACGAAGATAAGCATCAAGAGATTTTACAGAAGATCTTCGGCGACAGGGTATGAATATATGGAAATTGGTTTTTACTTCTTGACTTTATGATTAATTATACCTATGTTCGAACCAGAAATGACACAAAGTGGCAAATATGTAATATAAATATAAACCTACTCGGCCTGCGTAATCATTCGTGGTGGCTGAAAAGGAGAGAAATCATACTTGCAGTTTTGTGCGCAGTAACATTAGGCCAATCTTAGATTGTATTCTTTGTAGCTGTTGTACGTGGAAACTCAATGTACGTATACTGTACGTGCTTGGTAGAATGTGTTCCTCGGTACACCGTGTACATCTCCCGCGTATAACTAATTGCCATGGTGAATTAAACATGTAATTTCTTCTCTACTAAGTATCACACACCGAAATGCGAATTTGTGTGCAGATAATCGCCCCCGCCCCTCCCCCCACAAACATACTTATAAATTTTGGGGAATTTTTCGACCCCTCGCTCTTATTGCGGTATGCTAGTGCACGACGCCGACCCTATTCTTGTGAGACAGGAGAATATCATTATTTTGACAGTTATATCTTGCTTTTTCCATTGTTTTGTCGGAAAATGCATGATACGACTTTAGCTGAGTTTGGCCATCCGCCCCTTTTCCACCCGCAGCTTATTGCATCCTTCACGTATTAATGTCGGAAATTTTTCCCTAACCGTTTAATCCAACCCACTGCTATTTTTCACCCACGACTAAACATAGAATGATGTTTATAAATGGTCTTAAATAGCAAATTTATAGTTAAGGAACAAAGACGCTTTGGTTGCACTCTCATCAGTTTATTCGTGCCAAGAACGATTCTGCAGTGGATAACAAATCCTTGTACAACACCTAGATTTTAGGAAAGGATCAAAGAAAATAGGATACGAGCACTGATTAGACAATGGAAGCCCGACAAAAGGATTTTGTTTCCCTGAAATTCTTTTTGCTGTTTGTTGTGCTTTTTATCCCATCGATGATCATATAGTGCTTGCTTCCATCTTCTCTTTTCGTTCTTTAGTTGTTATATAAGGGTTTGTTTTAACTTGATGTTGTTCTTAAACGACCGAAAGTGATGAGAGTGTAGCAAAACTGTATTTGGTATTGACTTGTGAATAGGCTATTTAAGACCATTTGAAACTCTCAATCATTTATCATCTATACTTTATAGTGTACACAGGCATAGTAGTTGAAACAAGCGGAAGTAGATAGTGTCTGTGCTTTCAAGGACATGCTGTCTTACGGCACACTACCCTAAATATGCCTTTAAAGTGCCCACGGTATGATTAACTTGTGATCCGTTTAGTCACTCAGTACATTGTGGGATCATTTTGTGCTAAAAGAAGCTGCAAGCTTCCCATTTAGGGAACTTAACCACCAATTCAAGAACTAATTGAAAAGTCGTAGGAGAGTGCAAACGGCACGTTTTCATCGTAACTGAGTACATTCTGTGTACCAGTTAAAGTTATCTCGTCTTTTCACGAGATGCTATTTACGCTCGGGGATTCCCTGGAAAGATTCTGGATTTCATGGGAACAACCGTCGGAAAGTGTTTTACTAACTGTGAAAGCAACTCATAGCGAATTTGTGGTTGAGTGCAATGGAAGATAACAGATTCCGCAAAGGAGTACTTACTAACGATCAAAGCGATTTGTTACAGTGCTTGTGATATTTCGTATCCTTGTTGGGAATAAATTTCGAACTTTGTCCAAAGCTGCCCACAACTTTTAAGAATTGTCATCATCTACTGAAGCAAGTTAACGGACGTCCTGCCTCGTGTTGGTTGACTGTCGTAAAAGAGTACCATATACATTTCTGTAGGATAATTTATGAA
>JAAAKM020006971.1:6654029-6668111 GCA_010016025.2 Alatinidae sp. Z8VKAUB7J3 | reverse complement strand
GCTTTGGGTGACTTTATCAATCACGATGGTCGATTAATGGGCTCCAAGCTTGTTTGGATGCGGGTAGGGCTAGGATTACACTGATTGAATTCTTGAAAAGAGAGGCTATTAGTACCCTGAGTTGCTTTATGGAGTTCTTGTGTGAGTAACTGCTACGGGTACTGGGAGAATTTAAGGAGCAAAATACGAATAAGTACGTGAAAGAATTGCTGAAATCTTAGCAGAAACTGTACTATACCTCTGATCTCTGTACTCCCCATACCATTTTAGGACTACCGTTAACCTTACCATTTACATAGTATTTACTGCAATCAGTCGTTACGTAGGGGATGGAGCGTTGGATAGGCCCCCTTGACACGATCATAAAGAACTAGAATGGCTAGCTTTGAAGATAGGGAGACTTGTAGGGTAGCGTGTGTTAATCGTTTGGAAATAGATTAAGCACGCGTTATTCGCGGGAAAATGGCTCCAATTTCTGGCGAGGATCCCCGGGTCTTATGTAGTGATGACAAAGGCCATCCACTCTTGGCGTGGCCTCATTTCGGAGGTTCATGCTTACGCAACGTAACTACAATCACGAAAGTATGCCGATTTTGAATTCCCCTTTTCAATACTTTAATAGCCATATTTTCTTTCGTGTGTTTGGACGTCATAGAGAGAGTACCCTTTCAAGATGTAAGACATGGTAGTGTGACAGTAAAAATGTGAGGGTATTATTAAAGCCGTTTTCGTAGTTTACATATCGATTTTAAGACTTGGTAAACACTTTTGTATAAATGCAGGGATATATGCGAGTGTAAGGTTGTGTGATATTTAAACTTAGGTTCTGTTTACAGTTTATTTTGTGTTAGCAGGTATCATAAAAGGATAAATTGTGTTTAAGTTATTCTTTCAAGATGTACCATCTAGGCTTCTGTGGACAAAGGCACTGCATCACCCCAAGATCAAGTTTGTAGTTTTACGACTCGGCGTTGCAAGTTTTATTAGGATCGGGGCAGCCGCAGCGAACTTTGCCAGGAAACTACTGCCCGTGAAATGAGAGTTCGAGCGTTACCAGTTAGTATCATTTGACAAAATGTAGATATTGTCAGTTGCTCTCGGAGCAGACTGGCCCTAGCCTAGCAACTCAGTTCAACATGCCTTGCATACAGTACCATCGTATATACACCCACCTTCAAATAGGGTTTTAAACGACAAATGCTGTCCACGATAGGTTAACTTATTTCAAGACTTGACATTTCTTTATCCCAATGACTGTTTAGGCCGTGTTGTAAATAAGTATCGAAGTGGCAAAATGTACTAGGGAAACATCGATACAGTTGATTGGTATAGCAAGGCGTAAAACTGCTGATCCAGTGGACCACATGATTTTGATAAATGCGACTGCTTGACCATAAATTCTATTAAAGCGGAAGAAAATAGAAAATGAGATCGTTATCGATGAATGTGGGGAAGATGTAGACCAGGAAATTATCCGATGTCATGTATCGCTTAATTGCCTTTGAAAAACATGATTAGAGTCTTTATTACCTTGGTGGTACAGTGTACTTTCTAGCTAGAGGAAAGTCTATTGTTTTCCCGAACCCTGGCTCAGACAGAGGCTCTGGATAGTATCGACACCTAAATCAGGTATTAAGAAGTATCAAAAAGTGCCGTTATTTCATATTTCATATTTCATGTCCTGACCTATTACCATTCAGGCTGCTTCTGGAGCATATTATTTTATTGCTTGCAGGGCACTCAAGTGATGACGTCACAAAAATGTTTTTCGACGACTCCAAATTGTAACTGCGTCACAGTGTTAACCCAGTCCACAAAAGCCCGTATACAAAATGCTGTGTTCAAATCTCATATAAACTGCGAGAAACGGCTGCTTGAATTTGAAAAAACTCTCAATGAAGCACTGTTAATTTCGCTCAGTTCATAAAATTATGAACTTGGTTCAAATAAAGCTAAGGTGAAGATTTTAGTGTCAATCGTTCGCGAATTCTCCTCCAGTCAGTGGGTACGGGGAAATTAATTAATTTATATTTATTGTGTTTCGGCTTTGAGCCTTCATCAGTGCCAGACATATACATATTCTCAGCAGACACATTGTATATATGTATATATACATGAAGGCCAGTAAGTTCTTAAACGTTTGTTTTTTATGCTATATAGTTCATTTCACCAGTGGTAAATGGGTAGATTCATGTATATAAGTGCAAGGTGCCTACACTGCGAATGTCATTAAGTCAAATTTGTAACAGGTGTAGCCATACCTACACAGCAACATACATCTTGTAAACATACTGTGTAAACATTGTATCCCAAAACTATGTGTGGTTTACTAATAATGTGATCACTGAAAGAGGCATCTTTAAGAAACATATTCCATACAGATAACAATAAGGTAACATGACAATATACAATATATAAATCTGTTGGATAAACCCCTTTATTACATGTAAAGTGTTTTAAAAGAAAGTTTACAACCCTACATAAATATAATATCTCTTACTTAAGAAACATGTACTAGTGTTCAAAATGGTTTATGAAACAATAATTCATAAAAGATAATCATGGTCTTAAAATAGAGCGCATTGATAAGGAATTTCTTCATTTCAAGATCTTACGAAATTTAAAATTGCTGCATAAACATAACAGATTTATCATTACAGGGACTCCTTTTGAACACTAGTGCTTGTTACTGAAGATCTTATTAATGGTCTGTCAAATAATTACATCTTAATTACAGAAGGTAGCAGATGAAGTTTGTAAAATGCACTTAGTTGTTTAATTATATTTTGGAAATAGGTCCTATTAAATGGTGTTCTTGCTATTACTAAACCTTTGAAGGTATATACCACAAAGTCACAGAACTCAGCACCACAGAGGCCCATGGACATTTGGATCTGGGTGTAACATCCCAAAGAACCCGTTCTTTTTAACACTGGCTCCCCATCGACAATGTGCATGTAAAAATTCCTGTCACCAAGAAGTTCCTTTGGTGAACAGTTACGTCTTGTGTAGGGACACTTTATTTCGATGATCCCATACTGTTTGCTATCAGATTTGTCTGAAACAACACCATCTCGACTGGCACCCAGCCAGAACAGGTTAGGTTGCAGAACTAATCCTGTTTTGCGCACATGAATATCGTGGTGAAGTGTGTGCTTTAGATAGTCAATGTACAGATATCTAGCAGTAGATTCATACAATTTCCCATGTTGGAACTATCTTGTACTCTGTGTGTGTGTGTAACATTTGTTGGACTCTGTGTAGTCAGATTCTTTACAAGCGTTTCAAAGTTTCGTTTTCTAATAAAAACTCTGTGAGCACTGCTTGCTGTAACTCGAAATTGCCTCAGTTGAAACCAAAGTTTCGAATCAGATTGTTCTACTGTTTCTGTCTCGATCCTGGAACAGTCTTGCTCGGTTATTTCAATACTCCGTAAAAATTTCTGTTCCTCAGGGCTGAAATCGCACCAAGTAGTAGGGACAATATGATCCGGAAGGAAAGTAAGGGGCAAGTGTACATCACTGTGAGTTGTGTATGTTGTGCTCTCCTGTTTGTTTTATGTTTTTAACGACTGACATATGCACCCCAACTGGTGTTAACTGGTGTGAAAGGGTAGAACCAACGAGAAAATCACCATATTTCATACTACACGTTTTTGATGTAGACAAATCTATGCAGTGTGCGAAACCTATTCTCTTGTCCCTCTGGCTTAGCTGAGTTTGGAACCTTAACATCCTCTCGCTGTCAGGCTTCTTCATTCGTGGGTCATATAGGGTACAATTTATACCCTTCTTGTCCGTAGAACGTCTAAGGCTAGTTGTCATAACTGGATCCTTAAAGCGCTTGTGCTCTGTAGGGATTCCCCACCGACGCTTTCTGCTGGTACATGACGTTTCCTCCGGGACAACTTCCAGTTGCTGAAGTGAGTAATCAGCAAGTTCAAACAAGAGGGCCATAGTATGGTTGCAGCGACCACTTCTCCCAGCAGGGCAAGAACAACGTGCGGTTGTAATGCAGTTTGAAGTACGGTCCAAACAAATTTCTACTTCCCGATACACATTCTTCATGCTGGCTTTACACCTACATTTAACGTGGAAGAAATTCCGCTCTTCCCTGGTATATAAGGAGTCCGCTGAAATTTAGCGTTCTGCCTTGAATTTTCGACCACGATCCATGGTCTTCTGTATATACACACCACTTTTCCCGCTCTTTTTTCGGTGACCTTCTATCTCCTTTATGGTGATTATTGGCATACCTTTCAAAGGTTTCCCTCATTCCTTCCTGTTAACATCGCACCGACTAGACTCCGGTGCATGTTGTTCTGTAGATTTCATTGTCGTTTCCATCGTAGTTTCTGTGTTGTTGTTTTTAAAATTTATAGATAACTTAGCGTCACTATGTTCCAGCTTACGACAAACTTTCTGCTGCTTTACTTCGCGACGATTTGTTTGGAAGTCAACTTTCCTAAGTATGGCCTCGTTTTGGTGTATTACGTAATCGCACTGAAAGGAATTCGGGAAAGGTCTAATACTGCATTATATTAACGCCAAATTGCAAAATATACCGCATATTAGCCCCATACTACAATTAACAACTTCTGTATTGACGCTTTACTACAAATAACGTCACGTTACCTATCAACGCCACACTATAAAATGCCAACTGCATTATAATGCGACACTACAACTACTGAGAGGCGTTTAAACCTTGCGAAAGATAAACTGCTCCAAGTTTGGTAGCAAGAATACGGCAGTAACGGTTTCAAAAAGCCCGCGCTACTTAATTTGGTCATAACCTGCTCATCAAGGCTAATGATCAAATTAATATTTTAGAATTTCGTTTCAGCTTATTGATAATAAATTTCAGATAATAAATCTTGCACTCGCTCAACATTGCCTATTCCCGAGGATGGTGTTAAGCACCCTACTGAATGCTTTTCGACAGTATTCTTAAATGAATGTTCACCAAGTAATCATAAATACCCTCAGTCAATTAAGATAGACTAAACATGAGATTCTCCTGTCAGCTCATATTACATCTCGACGACGTAATATACAATAATAATAATAATAATACTAAAAGGTTGGTCAGTGGCACGAAGTTTGAATATTATGTTGAGTGATGGATTTGTTTCGCTAAACGTTTTCGACATACACTGGTCACAGCAATCGTATGGAGTGAAGTAAGGAGGATCTTAGCGAATAATTTTACAAAGCGAGAAGACTAAAACATGGTGTAGACAAGTGTGTGTGCTATTTTTCTGCGGCGTGTTACGATTCTCTTGTTTCCTTTAAATGGAGTGAGACATGAGGCATGAGGCAAATTTAAGCCATGGAAACTATCGCCAATATCCCTATGTATCTCCACCGCTACAGAAACGTAAAGCTTGACATGGCACCAAATATTTCTAGTGGGTTGTTGAACATCAGATCCTCTCTCGAGATGCATATGAAAATAGGTAGTGAGGGGAAAAGGCCAACTTCTGATGGTTATACTCCGAGTCAAATCACCCGTTTAAGTACATATTTTGTAAAATAGAGAAAATATCATACAGTATAGTACTATATATATGCAAATGAATGTCAATATTCTTTCTGAAGTAAACTGCCTTTTGACAATTGTTACTATTTTATACTTACACCAGACTGCACCTTTTTAAGATATCGAGAGGCCATGGGTTGTGTGGAGTAAAGTTCTTTTCCCAAGGGCACAACACTTGGGATTCAAACGCAATTTGACCCCCAGGGCCATTGGGTTATCAGTCCACCGCCCTTACCACTGTTGCTTCGTTGTTGACTGTTGACTGGTACATGAAAAGCCCAACATACCCTTCATAAGCACGATGAAATCTACCTACACTATCTGAGTCAGTTTTGTGAGACGTTATCAGCACATGTTATATTTTCTAACATGGATCAGTTGCCATAATCTAGTGTCAAACATACTCACAACTAAGTTGTAATACTTTTGAAGAGCAAAACTGAACATCCTACTTTATTTACTCCCAAGTACACTTATTCTTGCTTGCGAAGAGATTTGGCGGCATTTTAAACCAAAGAAGCAGCTGTTGCATAATCTTAGGCTTATGAGAACCAGTAGATTGAGCTCCAGGTCCTCCTTCAACAGGAATGTACTTAAGTCATATATAAACTCTGTTGTGAATAAAAGGTGAATAGGCCACCGACAGATTATGATAGGTAAAACGCAAAATGAGGAAACTTTACTGACAACGTTTCGTCTAGAAGAGTTCTTCAGGTCACTTACAGATTAGTACTGAATTTAGCCAATTTTCAATACCAATCTGTAAGTGACCTAAAAAAGTCTTTTGGAGGAAACGTTGTCACTAAAGTTCCCTCATTTGGCGTTTTACCTATCATAAACTCTGTTGTGCTTCACCGTACCATGAAACTGGGACGTGGCTATGATGGGGCAAAGGCAAGTAAGCGTCGAGTGTGGCTGCTACGTATCTACACTACCAAGGGAGTGGATCAGAAAATTATTACCAGCAGGCTTGAGCCACTGGGTTTATGTCGATTGGAAAGCTCTAGCAAATATTCTTAGCACAGAAAACACCCAGTACAAATACAGCGTCCTGTACATTACTTCACCGTCATCCTTTAACTAGTGTGAAACAACTTGAGACAAAAACACGAGACATAGTGTGAGTATAGCCACATGCAGTATTTTACTCCCTTCTAATGGCTAAGCTACTGCTGTACATGAAGGCGCTTTGCTTCAGTTCAGCTTTTTACCGAGATCTTTAACTGCACAAAAACTACCATCCGTCTTCACACATCATGCAAATTTGGAAATGTACGGATTGTTTGTACCCATTCGTGGACGGAGAGAGCACGGTTCTGTACAAAGAGCACCCATTCCTACGTAAAAATAATTACTATAGTACCTAATTAGAAACACTACAAATTTTAAACCTTCCCTATAATTAATCAAGGGGGAAAAAGGTAGCAATTACCAAGACATCTCTCCCAGATGCCACTGGAATACAGTCAATCTCATGTGTCTGATATAATTCGAAAACTAACGCACTGCACAATATTATCCACTTGACGACTCTATGAAGAGGCCTGGTACCCAGTACAGCGTTTCTTTACCGTCCTGTTTATCTAGCCATACCATTCCTTCCTTTATCAAATATTCCTTAGAGACGAAAAAGAGATAAGACAACAATTAGCAAAACAAAATTTTCAAATAATTTTCAAGATCTTAAAGATTTGTCGTCTGATAGAAAAACGTTTCCGTTAAATGTTTTATTAGTATAGTATATCCTCGTTTACCCCTTCCATTTGAGAAAAATTTTAATTTTGAAAATTTATTTTCGCACTTTCATTCAGCCAGAATACGCCACGTTAATTTTAATTCTTAGAATAGCGACGCTTGGGACCTTTACGCAATACAGAACACGCGATATCAATTCTATTTGAGAAAAAACTACTTTGCTTACATAATGATGGTGTGTGTTTGTGTGCGGTAGAATTTTATTGCAAGAAGCCTTGCTTTCATGTTGAGAGTTGTTCTCTTTTTAGGCATCACCTATGTTCATTAAACGATGCACGTCCATTTTTGTTTTTTCCAGTCTCCGTTTTGGCCATTTGGCATGACTGCAGCAAATTTTTCATCGATTAAAACATAAAATGGGCCTTCTTAAAATTCCGTCTTAAATTATCCAAATTTCGGCTTATCCGAACAGTTCGCCGTACATTTAAGTTATGCCGTTCGGATAAACGACGATGCACTGTAGGGGGTGGTAGTAGGCCCGCGACTATTTCAACATGTATAACTGCTATAAAACGTGGTTTTATGCTTTTGTTATTAACGTTTTAAATACTTCGAGACCTTTGATGTTGAATGTAAGCGTTTTTATTGCCTAACATTTGTTGAAATATGTGCTTTGATTGATATTATAAGTTAAGGTAGTTAGTTCAAAAACTGTTTACCGGATGAAAGTCTGATCGAAATGGAATAGAACTTGCTACGCTTTATTTCGTGAATTAAAAGCAGAAAGAGTTAACTCAAAAGCTGTTTTGAGCAATAGAATAATTTTCTATTCTAAATACCTGACAAACACTAGTTTTCCTGACAAATAGGAACCAATAGTGAAGATGAAAAGTCTCAACGATCAGAGCTAAACCACTTGAAAGAGAATATGTTGATTATGTGTCACGTTATACATTCTTTTGAACAGTAACATGTGTTTATACTTGTTTTAAATGCCATTTTGAAGTATTTGTATATTTGGGACAGTTCTCTATGATTTTTAGATACAATTTTGTTAAAAAGTTAGGAGTGAAAATATGAAGTCATCCACATTGATAATTACCCACTAATTAATGCTAATCAGCTTTTAATTAGCATTAACGAGTTTGAAATGTATTAAGAACAAAATATTCGATCATTCTACAAATTATTTGTAAAATTTATGAAAAAGATCTCGAGTTATAGCACTTTGAAACTTTTCACCATATATGGTCAACTTTTTTTAATCAGGGTCACGTGACCCGACCACAGGCCGTGACGGCCAATTTTTTTTAAACAAAAGTTTGCCAGATAAAAGTTAAGAAAAGTAAGAAAATTTCAGTGACTTAGAAAAAAGCAGTCCAAAATTATTAAACAATATTAACAACCGTGGGCCTACTAGTGCCTGCGACCAAATAAATCATTAACTTATACAACACTTTGTAACTAATGAGTCAATTTTTTTTCAAATGTGTTTCATGTTAAACGAAAAATGCGAGAACAGAGGACCTGACGTAGTACCCACAGCCACAGATGTGTCACGTGAAACGTGATGCGTGGCACGAGGGATGTAACGCGTGACGGTGCCAACTGGGGAACCTTGAAAGGGGCATTATGCATCGTCACTTTGGAAACTTTAGAATTCTAGCATGGCCAAGTTGCTTAACAGCTCCTTCAAATTTTCGGCAGCTTTAGCAGGATGTTTAATGAACTTATTTTTAATTTAAATGAAGTGACCTTCACCGTTGAAGTAAGTTTATAAACAACTTTTTAAAATACCGGATCAGTAACAGGTTCGTCTTGAAACCTCTATAAAAAAGACCGTAAGTAGGTGATTGGTTCTTAGGGAACCATGTCCATAAAAAATAGCTTCTGGGAAAAGCGTACGCATTCAGGCATTGGAGTAAAATAAGACAATCAAATAGAAGAGGCATCATTGCCTAAAAATCAAAGTAAGTGAATATTGATGAATAGATATAGCGAAAGTGCCTACCAGTAAGAATCAAATCTGCGAAGCAAGTCACAACAAAGTTCACTTGGTGTACAGGAAAGGTTTAAGAAAATTGATGGCTCTAAGCCAGAATGGAGACACTGGACATGACTAGCATCTTATGATTGCAGAAGATAACAAAGTACTCAAAATACTCAAAATACTTACAAATGCTCTTGAAGCTCTTTCCTTGGCCCATCCAAGCTCATTGACTATTTTAGAAACTGACGAATATCCTGAATCCTTTAATTTTTTTAAAAGAATCAAATTTAGAATTTTCTCCACTATGTATCAAGGAGAATATCTCTATAGTCGCTTTGTTAAAGCAAAATACCGAATCCCTTTTCGAATAAAGAAACTGATGCCCGAAGGTAGTTACCTTTCGTAAAATCAACACTCGAACTTTTACTCCAATGCTGAAGTGTCTCATTGTAGAAATACAACAAACGCAAAGGGTAATCGATTGTCAAGTCCAAACTTAAAATATTTACCCTCTTGGTGTGACGGTAATAAATATTTAGACATGGCTATGAGCTCAAGGGATTTATGTCCCGCGTTAACATTTTGTGTAGTTCTAACTGGTATAAATTCGAGCAACCTTCTTCAATTTTTCCTGTCTGTAATAAAACTGTACTGTACTAAAAGAGAAATAAATAATAGCAGCAAATCCTACTAGAATTGGAGGTTACCTCTTTCTTAAATACTCAACTGTGGGATGCAGCTGATAATTAGATTTGCGAATAATTCCACCTAAAGTTACTGATAGAGTTCTAGGTTACATTACACCAACGTGACACAGGAAAACAAGGGGCAACAAACACCTACGATCAGTTGAAATACAATTTCCTGGTAACTCTATTTACTACGATTAGTGCTCAATCAACATTTACTTTCGTATTGATATTAACTTCGATTTTCGTGGATAAATAGTAAACGAAATATATAAAGCTACTATATACCTTTACTGTTGGTGTTGTTGACATCCTGGTGTTCATACCTCCCATTTATAGGCATTAGAGGTATATCTTGTCACACACTGGCGCACAACAAGCAGCCAGGCAGGTCAACGATGGTCAATATACTAAACTTAGTTGCAAACCCAAAGAAACTTTTATGCTAGGCTATGCGAATCTGAAAGCGAAATGTTTTGCCACGTTGATCCCACTGAGAAGGACGGGAGAAAGTCTTGAAAAGGAAGGACACAGAGAAGAACCGTCACAAGAGAAGGACCGTCACAAGAGAAGGACCGGCACCTGAGAAAGACCGGCACATGAGAAGGACTGACGCATGAGAAGAACCGGCGCATGAGAAGGACCGGCACATTAGAAGGACTGGCATATCAGAAGGACTGGCGCCTGAGAAGGGCCGGCATATGAGAAGGACCGGCACATGAGAAAGACTGGTGCATGAGAAGGACTGGCACACGAATGGATGACACGCATCGAGTGCGACTTGCTTGAAGGCGTCGAGGTATTAATCGATCGACTCTGGTATAGTCAAATGACTTACTTTGCTTGGTGACTCTTGATTAATAAAAGCTGCGCATATACTTCGCAAAATACTTCTTGCTACCTGATTCGCAAAAGAAGTCTGTTTCCGTGTGCGACGCAGAATGGCCAATGCACTGTTTGGAAGCCACGAATGATATATATAAAAGGCTAGTTATTGGCAAAAACATCTGAAATCGATAAACTTTACACGTCCACTTTAAATACACAGGCCAGAAAACGGCCTGTTATTTTGAAAGGCAAGAGCGCTACTGCCTACAGTATCGCTTTTACCACAGCCTGGATACAGCTCAGCCAATTTGCATAACTTGCTACAATTATGATAATCATATTTATCATCACGGTTAATATCATCAGTTGAGTATCAGGATTATTGGATTATCAGAACACTTTTGACGAGCTTACTTTTTAACCGTTCCAAGTAAGTGCAACATATGAAAACATTATACGGCGATTACCTGCGCAGAATCCAGAATCGTTGTTTGATCGATGTTAAGTTCACCTGGGACAGACTGAACCAGCTGACGACCGTGAAGTGGGATAACCTTAAACCCCTCACCAAGAATGTGTAATTTCTTTATTGAACGAAGGATGTCGTCTCTAGAAATTTCAATAAGCAGTCATAATTAGTGAATGACGGTTTCAAAAATACAATGTAATCATATCTACCACGTACATTACTTCATAATACTCATATGTACTTTTGTCTTGTTAACGCCTTTCTTAACAAGCACAGACAAATCAACTTAACTATTTCAGGTCCTTCTCCTGAGCTAAGCCTGGCGCCTCCCTGTCCAAACCAACAAATTGTGAGAAAGTTCGGTATGTTCTAGTATCGAATGTCACCTTTGATCGTACTAAATCCTTTTCCATACCACGCATTTTGCTATGTTCGAATCACTGTATACAAATCCGTTAGCAACTAATGATAATGATGATAACGATGGTGATAATAATGATGATGATGATCATAATGATGATGATGATTATAATAACAATGATCATTATCATAATGATGATGATGATGATAATGGTGATGATAATGATGATGATAATGATAATGATGATAACGATGATGATGATGATCATAATGATGATGATGATCATGATGATGATGATGATGATGCTGAAGATGATGATAATGATGATCACGTGTTGAATTTTTTCTGACAAAATTTAAAAGTCGCGGAAATTAACTGTCGCGAACGGGCCAAAAACAAACTGTCGCGCGAAGAAACTGTCGCGAAAATTTCTCTCGTGACAGTTTCTTCCTTTAAAGTAGTTGTACCAGTATCTATTTCTCGAGTGCTTACCTTTTTCGTCTTTTATTGGTAAGTGTGATGCTGATGATAATGCATTTGAAAGTGCCAGCAGCCCAGCGCCGGTGCCCGGTGGTAAATGTGGTGGCGGAAGTCCCGGATGTGGCAACGGCAATCCCGGGGGGTGCGAATGGGGTAATCCTTGTTGGTGAAGCTGTTGCTGTGAATGAGAAAGAGCTACCTCGTCAGAACTATCGAAACAATGAAACCCGACTGATACACTCAAGTACGCTTCAAGTAAATAACCCAGTGGTTCCGTCAAGGCAGCATTTCTCTTTCTTTCTTCTTTTCGAGAAGCAGCCTTAACATTCTGTTTTCTAGGAATAAAGACACAATGCGTTTGATGCTACCTCAAAATAACAACACATTTGCACAGATGTTATCAGCCTTGTGGCTAAGGAGAGGAGGGATGGGGGTTGCTATGTTTATGAATGAGTGGGGATGCCTCTAAAAATATATGGAAATCTTGCTTCCACAACAAAGTGTCATAAGAGTGTGCCCGCTACTGCGCAGAAACTGCAACATAGTTACAGGAGCACTCGATGCTTGGCTGAGTGTTCCAATGACTTTCATGGTACGTTTTAGCAGTTCGTTTGACGAGAATGAAAACAACTGGCCTGTCTGAAACTGCCGCCCGCAGTCTTCTGGCTTCTCGAGAAGAGGCTTCTTTAAGTCATTTATGACAAGACACTAAAGAAATAGAAAATATGTCCCCACCAGGTCTAGGACCCGTGACCCACATAATCACGGAGTGTACTTTACCGACTGAGCTAGGTGACCCTCGATGTTAACATACTCTATTTCTCAGATTCGTTGTAAGGCTCCTGTTACCAAACGTACATGTGCAAACACGTGTCGTTTGATACCAGATTCATCTGCTGGCAGAGAAAGTTCAATGCCGTCAAAGTACCATAAGAGGCTGCAACGAAGGCCCGCAATCTCAATTCGGAAAACCATGTTGTAGACCGCTGGGCAATTCTACATTTAGCTGTCTTTAAAATCATGGTTTAACCAGCGGTCATGTGGCTACTTTAGAAAAATATCACAGGTTCAATTGATGATCTTCACTCTGTCCATTGCTTAAGTCCGCCATAAATAAAGCAGTCCCTGTGGCTGCTGAGCGTGTTTATACGTTTGAAATAAAACCCTAGATTTAAATCTACTGTTACTGGGATTATTTCGATTCTCCATCAGGCCCTAACACGTCCAACAGCGTCACTGTGGAGGGCACACCAGTAGGTTCAACATAGGCAGAAAGAGCCTTAGACCAGATCGGTTTCCCTGGTACTTGTCGTATCTATTCATGCGCATGCCATTGTATATATTTTCAGGAGCTGCCTCCTACTCCAGCCTATCATGAAGCAGAGAGAGTAGTACTCAGGTTACGCTTCACACATTTTGGGGAAGGCGTGAGAAAATTTCGTGTTTATCCAAGCCCTTGCCATTTTACACCCCCAACAATGACCACCCAGACAGGTACCGGTTTGACCAATGACCACCAACGCTACCACTGCCTTTCACGCGGTTATCATTAGTCGTTACTGCATCAGACAATGGTCTTTCTTTGGGGGCGGGGGCGGGGGCTTCAGCCGCGTCAGATTTGACCATACATATATGAGAATCATACACCTATAATGAAGAAACGACGGTGGAGTAAGGATGAATTTCATTCTTCTTACGGACAAACAGTCAGAAGCTCAGAAAATGGGCTCATTTAGTAGTTACAAACGTACGGTCCATTAAGCGATAACAGGGACAAAAGAATAAAAACCAGGGCTGCCAAATGGGGGGAGGGGGGGGCACATGACAGTAATATAGGTTAAAATAAAAGGCCCACGTTTAAAAGTTAAAAGAAAAGTACGCTAAGAGGGGGAGGGATTGACACCTAAACTTCCTTGGATAGAATGGCGTATCTTGTAATGTGTAACCGAAACGCCTATACGGTATCAAAAGCTTACGGTACCGTATCACTGCAAGACCTACCCCGTTTCAAAACTTATCTGGTGCTGTC
>JAAAKM020006971.1:6643331-6653929 GCA_010016025.2 Alatinidae sp. Z8VKAUB7J3 | reverse complement strand
TGAGGACTAGATCTACTCCGATCAAATTTCTCTTGAAACTTGGTAGGATAGTTTTAAAAACTCGAGGCCTGTTGCATTAGCGGTGGCTGAAAGAGACAGTGTCTACGAAATCTTTCTTAAACTTTAGACCCATACAGGGGTCAGATTGAACATTCAAAGAACGGAATCGGGCCTCCAATACCTGCCAATCCGTGCACAGGTAAGAGAAGGCAAGTGAGGTGCACAATAACAACACGTAAAAACAACGATCACAGATGTAAACTTCAAGACCACATCAAAACAAATCTCACAGATGACAACGGTGAGAGCGATCACATAAACACATGCCCCTCCTTTTCAACTCCAAAACAACGCAACTACCTCATTCTGCGCCCATTAGGTACCAAGAAGAGAGAGATCAAAGCCTGTTGGCCAAGACGTGCTACATTAAAGATAATCTGAGTGACAAGTCAAGTTTAAAAAATGGGCTCTGGGTTGCCAATGGTTGGAAGTTAAGCAGGCAGCCAGGGGGTTGCGGGCATACTCCCTGTGTTAAAATTGCCAAAGTAATTTGTAAGTTTAGTTTTCATTATTGCCTTGACGATACCCCCTGATAGGCAGTGAATTTCACCTTAAAACTTCTCAGTGAACGTCATGGGCGCGGAGCATCTATTTTGACACTCTTCCAAAAATAAAAAGGTAGGAAAAGAGGTCCATATTTTTCCGTTTTCATACGTGCTAACTGATTGTCATCATTGACTACACTCGTCTGAGCGAGGTAATTTAAGCCTACCGTTGATATCGATCGTCAACAGTTATTAATATGTCAGCCACATTTTGATAATTGTTGTCTATTTAACTGAATCTGACCTTTACAGTCCTGCTTGTTTGAGATAGTTGGGTAAAAGATAATATCGCATAAAAATCACTCTAGGCCACGGTTTCTTAACCTCAGGAGGGCATAATACCCTCCTCAAGCTACCAAGATTCCCAAGTACCTCCCTGGGTCCCTGGGAATTCGGTATTCTTTCTCTTCACCTATACTGAACAAATATACTATGAAATGAACAGTCAATAACGAGTCCCAACGTCGGTGCAACGTCGGAGTAAACTGTGATATTGTTTTACCCTTTGCTTGATTCTGGAATGTTGACGTAAGAAGAAAACGGATAATGCTACTAGTTGTTGCACCCCCTAGAACCCCTTGCCTCAATTTTACCCCCTTTAAAATCTTAAATACGGCAAAGGGGCTCCCTGGAAGGTGGTCGAGAAACACTGCTCCAGGCTAACGGACACATGACAAGGAACTTGGGGAATAGTTCTTGACCTGTCACAACAAGTTGCGACGCAACCATCAAGATGAGTTTAACCGCTCATTAGAAACTTCGAAAGTGCACTCTCAGGGTGACATCTAATACAACCACTTCGGTCTTGCTGGTACCATATGGTTCTTTGTGGTATTTTAAGGTCTGCGTACCTTGTGGTTCTTTGTGGTATTTTAAGGTCTGCGTACCTTGTGGTTCTTTGTGGAATTTTAAGGTCTGCGGGTATCGATGCCAAGGTACAATAGACGAAAATGGGAGGGCAGTCGAACAAACCAAGCATGAGAAACCAGACGTAAGGCTTTGTCAATTCTTCCACGGTATTTCATGTGCATCATATGGTGGTGCAAAATTTAAGGTACCTCCAGATTACGTATCGCCTAGTTTACTACGTAACGCTAGAGTTTGATGTGTAAACAAGGAGATGTCAGGGAGTGTTCTTTAAGCGCCACTTACTTAACTGGTGCTCGTTCTTTGTGATATTTGTTTAAAAGTCTGCTGCGTATCGATGCCAAGATGAAACGGGCGACGATGCGAGGACAGTCGAACAAACTACGCACAAGAAACCAGACTATGTCATTTCTTCCACGGTCTAAATAGTGAATCATATAGTGGAGCAAAACTAAAGCTTCTCTCTTGTACCCCCAGGTCAGGTCATCCCCTGCTTCACTATGCAACGCCATAGCCTATGTCTAAACAAAGGAATGACAGGGATGTATTTTAAGTGCTATTTTGTTTAATTGGTGAATGCTGAACTTCCCCGAAAGTACGCCACTGACTAGTGCACGGGGTCATGGAGAAGCAAAAGGCAAGACACTATTACTTACTCCAATAATGGCATTTAGTTCATTCATAGTCACCTGCTTCGCTCTTTCGATCGCCTGTAGAACTTGCTGTTGATGCTACAATGTGGATAAAAAGGGCAAAGAAAAAAGCGAGTGAATCTACTAGTCAGGATAAAACTTAAAAACTCTTTACGATTTTGTAATAGCGTTGTCTCTGCAGCGCTACGTCCACCACACCCTACTCACTCCATGAAACCTGGACAATAAAATTTGTTCATGGGGCATCTACTGGATCTCTTTTTTCCACACCCTTACTTCATTTAACTCTCGTACTGCAATAAATTCCCCTCACTACAAAAAACGTCCTTTTACAATAAAAGCTCTTTATACAATAAACTCCCATACTACAATAAACCCTTACTATATTAAATGTTCTTTCTACAATAAACCCTCTTGCTACGAAACCCCCTGCCTACAATAAATGCATAACTACAATAAAACTTCTTGCTCCGAAAACCCCCTGCCAACAATAAATGCATAACTACGATAAACCATCTTGCTCCGAAAACCCCCTACCTGCAATAAACCCTTCACTACTTTAAATGAGCGTTCTACAGTAAACGCCCTAACTACAAAGAAGGGCCTTACTACCATCACTGGTCACAAAATGCAAACAATGAAATGCTCTTGCTGTAAGAGAAAAATACGGAAAAAAACCTCTTCATAATATGATGATTAATTGTCTCATTATACAACAACTATTTCGTATCTAACGATATCTTGATAACGTCATTAATATTCACTCAACGAAAGGCCAATGAAAATTTCCAGCAATACTATAACTGCTACGCCATAGAAAGACGTTTCGAAGAACAAACCGTCTACTAGGATACCCTAACCATCAAAACTACCGTGTGTACAACAACGAGAACCCTTGCACGTACATGAGAAGGAGCTGTGTACATGGGCAGTCTCAGTTCCCATCTGAGACCCTGATGAACAGTGGTCCGAAATTGAAACTACCCTAAATAAACAGTAAAACTACTACACAGGCTAACTAACGAAAAACGAACAGCTGAAGTGTCTAATGGCGACGCCCCCTTTATTTGAGCTACCAGGTGGAGAAGAAAGCGATAGGGCACGCTCAATCGTTCATTTGGGCCGCCTCTTACCGATCATGGGAAGCGTCTGTAATTAATGAGAACATGTAGCACACCCAACCCTCGCCAGAGGGCCACGAAGTGCAAGGGTAAAGCAAATGAAGTTGAACCTGTCATTTGTGAATGTCCAATACGATGACGACATTAACCCCTTTGAACATTCTACAGCGAGACTCCTTGTATGATAGACGTCAAAGTTACAAAGAGTAGTTCCTCTCCTAACCAAGGTTTTCTCTCTCTGCCCTAGTTGTCTTCTTATTTCGTGATAATCTTGCGGTCACATGCTCATAGTAAGCCCTCCATTCGCCATGGGGTGCCTGCCCCAGGACTCTCGGAAAGACGTTATTTTAAAAACACCACAAAAGCCCCTAACAAATCTACTAAACCGGAAACGCAAAGTCCCTATATCTTCGGGGCTCATCCTGCCATGATCTTATCCTGACGTTAACTCCCAAGTAGTCAATAACACCAGAGTAACCTTTCAACGCCATATTATTGGAAGGATCTGTGGTTTTATCCTAAATGATCTGCGATGAAACCGAGACGGGATTATTCCAAGACGGTACTTCGCATCAGTGAAGTCAATCTGCTGTTGACTATCCTCACGTTTTGGAGATGAGGCTATATGAAATCATGCTAGCGACCAGGACCTTCAAAAATGGCAAGCAAGTGTAACTCCTATTGATTGCATAACGTTTATGAGTGGATGACAACCTCTTGTTCAAACATTCCAAGCACAACAACCGAGAACAACACTAACCTTCTCATTTTCTCTAACTTAAGGACGTTGAGCGAGTAGTGTAGAAAGACAAAAGCAAGGAGGTCAGCAAGAAACACAATAAACTAATCCTCACGAAAGGGAGCAGAGTCACTAAGGAACAGGGAACACAGAGCAAAAAACTTCCAATTGAGCTACGACTTTACGACCACAAAAATCTTAATTCCTTCTTTGAATCGGCTGGAGCTCAAGCCACTAACTCCGTAATCGATGTTCCCCGCCATCTGAACCTTTCTCGCGGTCCTTTCTACTTAAAGATCCCATAAAATTGTCTGTCACCAACAAGGCACTCATTAGCCCACAGTTATTAAGTAAGCATTAGACAGTTATGAAGCTTCAGGTCTCTGCGTTTTGACACATCTGATATCTGTCACAGATGCTCATCTTGAAATGTGTTGAATTCCTGCGACGTAAATGATCATTTTCGAATGCCCCTCTCATGTGATCCTAGCTGCCGACCACAAGGGAATGCCTATTAGTTACTAATAAAGAAAACCAACCACGCAAAAGAAGAGCACTTATGGCTCTGTCGTTTGCTGCCATCGCGTCATCTTACTTGAAAGATGATGACGTTGGGCAGATCTTATTACCAAACTGACATATTCTTCAAAACATATGGTTGCCGGTTCAACAGCACTGAGTCATCGCAAAGGTCACCACAAAACAAGTTGGGAAACGTACTTTACCACAAGAAGTGCCACAGCCCACCACAATAGTAAAAAGGGGATATAAATAGTAGCGATCATTGACTCATAACCCGCTACTATATATTGCATACCTGAAGAATTCTCAAATTATAACCAGAATTGTTGTGACGACATTCTCGTGATGAGAGCAATATCGTTTAAGTTGAAACATTGATTTATTTCCAGGGATTTGCTATATGTTAATAATTAAGACAGGAACAAACTAACGCGACCAGCACTTGGATAACCCATGCAATGAATGAGTGTTACATTTCCTTTTTCCTCGTTGATTTGAGCAATCGATGTCAAGGTCAACGCACAAAGCTGGGCTTCCCATCCATTACTCAGCTGACGGGCTATGAAGTCTGAACAAAGGTTTGGTTGACTTGGAAAGAATAACATACTCGGCATTGCAAGTCGAACGTGAAGGCTTAAGAGAGTTTAGATGGTACAAACCGGGCAATTCCTAAAAATGCACAAATAGGGAGGCTATCTACAGAAGCAATCACGCTTCTCACCAACAACGGGCTAAACATATGCTTCCAAAGTAAAGTTCACACTTTAAATTTAACGTTGGTGATAGATCTTGGAGCTATTGTAGACTGGTTTAAAATGTCTGAAGACGCCAAATTCTAGCATACAAGCCCTTGTAAGTACTATTTCTGGTCTGCAGTTTGAGAAATTGTCACCAATCAGACTTCTGACCATTGGGTTCACCAAAGCAATTTTTCACCACCCTGGTAAATCCTGCCTCCGAAACGTGTGAAACACATTGACTGCGCATGCCCTCCTCGTCTTCTTATTTAGTGTTTTACCCTCTGGCAGTCCATAATTAGACGGGTGGTGGCTCGATACCCTTTGACAAGGTTTTATAATGGGGTTCCTTTTAAAGTAGAATCGAGGTACTCTCCTTGGACTAGCTTCTTGACGAAGTTACTTTCGTGATTCCCATGTCGAGATATGATTATTACCAAACTTGTAGTACAAGAGCACGTGCTCACTTCTCTTGTTTACAGAAGAATTTAGGCTGTTGACATTCACAACACTTCGTATGATCCCGAAGATGTAGTAGGATTTCAAATGAAAGGTGGGATTCGAAGGTCATCGCTGAATTGCTAAGATACACTGTGGCTTGCAATCTATAACGGGCTTCCCAGTGCTTAGAGGAGTTTCAAATGCGTATTAGGAATCCCAAGGCACAATAGTACTTCCTGGATATTGTTGAATCTCAAAGAAATTGTGACATTCCCAATGCATATTTTGATTCCAATGACACAATAGTATTTTCGGGATATCATTAAATTCTCAAGAAATAGTGGCATTCCCAATGCATATTGGGATTCCAAAGGCACAATAGTATTTTCTCAGAATCGTTGAATTCCCAAGAAGTGGTGACATTCGCAATGCACAACGGGATTCCCAATGCATATAGGGATTCCAATGGCATAATGGACTTCCCTAGATATAGAAAAATTCCCAGTATATAGAGGGCTTTGAAATGCGTGTTGGGATTCCCAAGGCATACTATATTTTCCACGACATAGTTTGGCTTCCAGCGGAAAGTCGAGTCCAGAATGCATTGCGGGATCCAAAAAATATTTTCGTATCTATAATCGGCCGTACAGCGTCTCCCAAAGAACAGATCTTTGGGAAAACCGTCTTCCTGATTGTTCTTCTACTTGGCCTCACGACATCCGCGTGTTTATGTCGCACAAAAATCATTGTCTGATGCCGTAGTGTATGCTACCTGTTATCAATGACGTAACTTTCTGTAAAACAAACTGCGTAACCGCACGAATAACAGCTGTCTTGTATGGAGCGATGCCAATAAAAATCATAAATCAAGGACAGGATTTTTGATTACTTCGATCGTGTTTGACCATGTTTATTCTTAAACTTGTAATGTTTTTCCTGCGGAAGTAATATTCATTACACAAGACTGCCCAATGTTTATAAGTTACAACAATACAAGATCGCAACATCTGTTTTCTCCTCAGGGTCTAACACGTGACACAAGCGCGAACTGGACCCCAGAAAATGGAGATCCTGGTCAGATGTCGAAATCTACGTGGAGCATGAAAATCGGTTGTGTGTTGGAAGTACAATTGTTTTCCTGAAATACCAGGGATGGTACCCGCATTTGTAGTAGTGTCACTCTCCTGGATCCGAAGTTATGACTTTCTGGATTTGATAAGCGCTATGCCCTCGAATGCGGTGTGAATTAGGTGAGGTCGTGCAACACAAAATCTGATATTTGTCCCCATCAAAAAAATATGCCTTTCCAATCATTTTGTTTCAACATCATCGACAGTAAAGGCCAAATACATATACCTTCCTGCTTTTGCTCAATGAGGTCTACTGAAAATCGAATTTATGGTATGAAATGTTGCAGCTCAAACTTTGGATCAAGTGCAACACCAACCTCACGCCTCGTTTTCTGCTCTTCGACCAGTTGCCAACATTTGACTTAAACTACGAGTCTGCGCTGATTCAGTCTGAAAATATGATCCACCGGAGCTACAAGTGGTAATCCTTGGTACAAAATGGAATTCATTGGCAAAATGGCCACGTACGCCAAGCCGTAGATACTTGCCGCGATTTGTGAACCAAATCGAGAAACAGATCAGGACAGATGGTGAAATAGAATGAGTCCTTCCATGAAATATATGGCTGAATCGACATTGATGGACTCTTCGTCTCACGACTTTTGAGCTTTATATTGTTTGAATCGTGACGTATTTGCAAAGTCCGATAATCCATAATAATAATAATAATAATAATAATAATAATAATAATAATAATAATAATAATAATCTTTTTTAACTCAATTCCTTTATTGATGATCTCTTTACAAAAACCATTTCCCGCTGTTGTCACCTGGCCACCTGGGTCAGCAGGATTGATATACAAGAGTGTCTAGTCCGAAGAAATTTAAAAATAATGAAAACGATGATAAAATATAAACACACTTCTGCGAATGCGAAGTGCTTACGAGCGTGTTAAAAGTTTGGGCACAAAATAAATAGGAGCACGGAATAATAAGGGACAATGAAAAATGGTAAATATGCAACTAGGGATGTGCTTAACAGGAGGTGAGAATATGTGTCCAACAATTATTCTAAACGAAAATGTTATTTCTGCTCAGACTTTATAATTGCACTGGTATGAGCCCATGACAGGAACGTGGCTTGATATTACTGTACTGAAGCTACTTGTGTAGCTGCAAGACATCGAGAGACTCCGACTCACAAAATGGTATTGGATGAGTTAAAAAAAAACTCAGAAGAACCTCATAAGAAAAAAGCATTACTTATCATTGGCACACTGCATGCATGCAAAGACTTTTAATATTGTTATAGATATTTGCGAAAAACTGTCCTGTACGTTCGCTTGAATTAGATTTAGCAAACGTATTGGGTTTTGCTGACCTTTTGAGAACATGTTAAATTTTGTTAATTGCCCTGTTGTAGTTATTATTTGGCTTAATTTCAACAAAAGTATGTCAAAAGTTTAAAATTACAGATATTATTGACTTTTTTCATATACTTTTGAAAGTCCGGTTGAGTCAAAGCCCAGAAAAGGAGATCCCTGAAGCATTAGATGACACATCTTTAACGATGTTCTAAACACCCCGAATTTAATCTGTAATAAAAACTTTCCCAAAGTGCTTCAACAGGTGTGAGAATCATAGGCTACGAGTATTCTTAATTTTAAAGTGGGTACGATGAAAGTGTTATGGCATGACATTTAAGCATAGCTTCAGATGTGGATAAATCAGACACATTCAGAAGGTGCAGCAAGAGTAATGATGGTAGACAGATGGAAGTATTTTTGACAGTATTAATAGTAGCAGAGCTAACAACAACCACAGAAAGACGATTTGCCACATTTTGAATTGTGGGTACCTCTCAGGATGCAAGAGATTTTAGGAAATGATAGCTGTTCAACTTTGTTGCAGATTAATAGCATCGTCAAAGTGTGTTCATGAAGTTGGCCCCATCTGAAACTTTTCTAAAGTCAGTCATATTGTATTTAATCTTAACCTTATCAATTTTGGGTCATTTTTCACATACGATTTGGCTTAACAAAAGGACTTTTGAAGCCTTCTTTTGTCACTGTGTGACTGTGAGTTAAAAATAACTAAACTTTGGATATATTCACTACAATGGTTTAGCGTAAAAATGGTTGGTTTTATATACTAGAGTTTTGAAGTACTTGGCTTCTCGTCCATTAGAATTATCAGCAAAAATAATGTTTTCAGTGAAATTCTGCATCATTTTCAACTATTTATCAAAGTTAACATATTTTCTCTTGATAGAACATATCTTTGCGTTATTTTAAAGCATTTTACAGACGAAGTAATTTTTGTAATATTTGGTTTCGACTTCAAATAACTTTACCTTTATTTTGGTATTTCCATTTTTAAGTGACTCGGGGTTTATAATTTCCTGAAACTGTTAGGAGCGGCTTTTATTAGCAGGAGGCCTTTTTTAATTCTAAGGAAATTCCGTCCGATAATTCATCACGAAGAATTAGCAGAGCCTCTGTATTTTTTTAGCACCATTTGAATGAAAAAGAAATTTCTTTAAATCATCAATAGTCGCATAATTCCCAGCGTCTGTGATAAAATTCTTACAGCAACTTTTGCATGCACTATTACTTTTTCCTCATTTTAAAGCCTCGACGTTAAGAAAATATAAAATTTTTAGGTACGGCTTTTACAAAAGGGAGACGTTTATCGGAGAGAGGCGTTTATTGGATTAAGGCGATAATAGGTTATAGAGCGTTAAGCGTTATTAGGAGAGGTGTTAATATGAGTTAATCACTCTGCATATGCACCATTTATTGGAGGGTGTCATTTCTTAAAGAGACGCGTTTTTCAGAGAGAGGGGGTTTATTAGCGGGTGGAGAATATTATAAGAAGATGTTATGTTAGATGTACAGATGTACAGTGTTTATTGGAGAGTGATGTCAAATAGAGTGGCGCCGTTTAAAAGAACAAATTTGGTTAGCGCTCCGGCAGTGAAAATTGCCATTCAAAGTTGCCAGTGTACTTGGCTTGTTGTTGTATTCATAAATCGCCATTTTTAAAGTGCACCATTTGAATCCACTCGGTATACTTTTAATTATCAAATTATCATTTTTAGTCGGCATATATTTAGGACGTTTTAAGGTACTTGAAGCATTAAAAAGACATAGATGCAAATTGTGGAAAGAAATTTTGCTACAGATATGCAAATAGGCATCGTAGTTAAATATGTAAATTAATTAATCACGCAGGAGGAAAGTATTACAAATCATCCATTACATTCTGTAGGACCTTAAGCCAATGAAAGTGAAGGTCTCAACTTTACAAGACGTAATGTGTTTCAAATCAGAAAAGCAGTGATAGTGCTCTGTTGTAGTTTTTAAGACGTAGACAAGAAATATTGGGCTATTTCATTACATTCCAGAGAATATTACCCAACCATGAACATTTTAGGGTGCTCGTCGTCATTTCAACACCCTGCCAGATATGTAACAGACCATTAGCATCTGTTCCTTCTCCTGCAAGGGAATAATACCTATACTTGTGTAGGCTTACTATACCACAGATAAGCAAGAATTAATAGTGTAGGTTGTTCAGCTTTGGTACAAATAAATGCTAAAATCAGAAATTGCTTAAAACTGTTTCAATGGACGTTTTAAAAATAGCAATAGCAATAATAGATGCTATCATTTAGAAGTCCATAACTGTTTTACACTCAGTTCGACGTATTCCCGCTAAATACCAATCACCATTATCTTTTTGTTAAACTTAAAAATATGCTAATATGTAAGTTTAAACAAAAAGAACTCCTTTGTTGGAACTAAAGAAGTCAATATTTAATTGCTTTGCTTCAAAGTAA